>CM041786.1:58614183-58935399 GCA_023375725.1 Nephotettix cincticeps | reverse complement strand
TTAATCATGACTAACGTCCAAAAAGAAGTTCACAAATACATGACTAACGTCCAAAAAGAAGTTCACAAATACAAATACCTGATCCTGAAAACAAAATGCATCTATGAAGACATAAGGTTTAACAAAACTTGTTTAGAACATGATGTAGTTCCAAATTATATTCAAGTACATTCTAAATGCAAATCCAAAGCTGCCACCAAGGCTATAGAAGCAGCAAAAAGAATTTGGATGAAAGAAGAAATAAACAGTTTATACACAAAACTAAACAACACAAAGCGACTTAAAGATGAAGCTTCATTTAACGTCTCATCCAGATACCATCCAGAAACTTTGGAAGAAATAATGCTGTATATAAATAGATGGATTGAACCAATCTTAAAAAAGAAAAAAGAAACCCAGGCAAAGAAACTACAAAATCTTCTAGATAAACAAAAGCCAGCAAATGTCAATATTTTGGAAAACTCTACAAAATTCTATCCCAAAGTAAAAAACTTAAGTGACATACAATTTTCCGAAGAGGAAACTAAATTCCTAGGAACATCATTGAAATATAATTTAAATCTAGATTTCAAAATTAATAATATTACAAATGATCTTTTTCACATTGACGCTTCAATAAGGAACATAGAAAAAGATAATAGAGAACCATTGAAATACAATTTTATACACGAATTAGAAAAGAATAATGAGAACTTGAGAAAAACCACTACATTAAAATCTTCAAACAAAGATCTAAAATTGGTTAACTCAATCTCTACAAAAATAAAAGATAATGATTGCATGATTATAAAGGCTGACAAAGGAGACACCACTGTGATTATTAACCGAACTGATTACGACGATAAAGTAAGCAACTTCATTTCTAATAACAAATTTCAGAAACTCCCTAAAGATCCCACACAAGACTACTTAAAATCGACTAATAGTTTAATAACACATAGCAAATCAATCTCTAAAGAAATAAAATCTCACTTAAAAGTAACTAACCCTAAAGCACCAAATTTAAAAGGACTACCCAAGACTCACAAAGAAAACATACCTATTAGACCAGTTGTCAATTTTAGAAGTTCACCCACTTATAAACTTTGTAAATTCTTGAATAATAAGATTAAAATTAATTTAAACTGGAGTGAAAGTTATAGCATAAAAAATAACATGGAATTGGTAAGTAAAATCTCCGATATTGAAATTCCTAATGATTGCATTTTCATTTCATTTGATGTGAAGGATATGTATTCAAACATCCCACCAATTGAAACCTTGAACATTCTCAAAAATGACTTAGAAAAAGGTGGAACTTTATCAAACTCAGAAATTAGAGACATATTCAAATTAACTAAAAACTGTTTACAGCAAAATTATTTTCAATACAACTCTGAATTCTACAAACAAATACACGGTCTAGCCATGGGCTCACCTTTATCGGGTCTACTTTCAGATATATACATGCACTACTTAGAGGTCAACAAAATTAACAATGACATAAACCCATTTAAATCAAAAATAATATATTGGATAAGATATGTCGATGACATATTATGTCTTTTTCAAGGGAATTTAAACGAAAGCAACAATCTACTAGAATATTTAAACTCACTATCAGATACAATTCAATTTACAAAAGAAAGCCAAATCAAAGAAATTAATTATCTAGACTTAACCATCAGAAATCCTAGGAACATCATTGAAATATAATTTAAATCTAGATTTCAAAATTAATAATATTACAAATGATCTTTTTCACATTGACGCTTCAATAAGGAACATAGAAAAAGATAATAGAGAACCATTGAAATACAATTTTATACACGAATTAGAAAAGAATAATGAGAACTTGAGAAAAACCACTACATTAAAATCTTCAAACAAAGATCTAAAATTGGTTAACTCAATCTCTACAAAAATAAAAGATAATGATTGCATGATTATAAAGGCTGACAAAGGAGACACCACTGTGATTATTAACCGAACTGATTACGACGATAAAGTAAGCAACTTCATTTCTAATAACAAATTTCAGAAACTCCCTAAAGATCCCACACAAGACTACTTAAAATCGACTAATAGTTTAATAACACATAGCAAATCAATCTCTAAAGAAATAAAATCTCACTTAAAAGTAACTAACCCTAAAGCACCAAATTTAAAAGGACTACCCAAGACTCACAAAGAAAACATACCTATTAGACCAGTTGTCAATTTTAGAAGTTCACCCACTTATAAACTTTGTAAATTCTTGAATAATAAGATTAAAATTAATTTAAACTGGAGTGAAAGTTATAGCATAAAAAATAACATGGAATTGGTAAGTAAAATCTCCGATATTGAAATTCCTAATGATTGCATTTTCATTTCATTTGATGTGAAGGATATGTATTCAAACATCCCACCAATTGAAACCTTGAACATTCTCAAAAATGACTTAGAAAAAGGTGGAACTTTATCAAACTCAGAAATTAGAGACATATTCAAATTAACTAAAAACTGTTTACAGCAAAATTATTTTCAATACAACTCTGAATTCTAAAAACAAATACACGGTCTAGCCATGGGCTCACCTTTATCGGGTCTACTTTCAGATATATACATGCACTACTTAGAGGTCAACAAAATTAACAATGACATAAACCCATTTAAATCAAAAATAATATATTGGATAAGATATGTCGATGACATATTATGTCTTTTTCAAGGGAATTTAAACGAAAGCAACAATCTACTAGAATATTTAAACTCACTATCAGATACAATTCAATTTACAAAAGAAAGCCAAATCAAAGAAATTAATTATCTAGACTTAACCATCAGAAACGAAAATAATAGACACAAATACAAAATTTACAGAAAACCAACTCAATCAGACCTTGTAATACCATCTAAATCTCATCATCCCTGGAAATACAAAATGGCAGGATTCAGAACCATGGTAAATAGACTCATACACATCCCAATGGACAAAGAAGATTATAAAAGAGAAAAAGACACCATTAAATTTCTAGCTGTCAAGAATGGATACAACTCTAAAATAATTGACAAAATGATTAGAAACATAAAGAAAACCAAACACAAACAAAATAAAGAACAAATACCTAAAAATAAATACATAAGTTTACCATATAATTCAATACTAAACAAGGCAACAAGAAAAACATTTAGAACATCTAACTATGAAATCAGTTACAAAACCAAAAACAATGCTTTTAACATGATACATAGTAAAACAAACAATAAAATACATCAACAAAATAAATACAACCAATCAGGCATTTATAAATTAAAATGTTCAGACTGCGACAACTTTTACATAGGCAAAACAGGGAGAACATTTCAAGAAAGATTCAAAGAACACATACAAGCACTCAGAAGCAACAACAAGACCACCATGAAATCAAATTTTGCAGAACACTTACTATCACAACATCACAATTACAAGAACATGGAAGAAAATCTGGAAATACTCGAATTCACAACCAAAGGACACATCATGGATTCAAAAGAAGATTATTACATTTATTCAGGGCAAAAAACTGACCCTCAAAACATTTTGAACAGCCACATAACAAAAAACAATCCAATTTTTGAAAAAATCAGAAAACTCAAACAAAACATATAATCACATTTTACATTTATATAGATACAACATTTTTTTACTAACTTCTTCAAGAACACTTGTACATCTACTAAATTGAAATTATTTAATTTAAACATATGTGATTTTAATATTGTTTTGAATTAACTTGAAAATGGCCTTTAAAGGTTGAAACATGTTGTTTTTTAAATATAAAAAAATGTTTAAAGGATACTCAGTTAATTATTTTAACTTTACATAATATATATATATATATATATATATATATATATATATATATATATATATATATATAAATTTTAACCACTATTGTTTTTGGTCTCTGGGCACCTAAAGAAGAAAAATAACATGGTTCCGGGCTTAACTCTTGCCATGAGACCTACGGTAATAGCTACTTCCCTATGGAAAATTCGCCAAAAAAGTTCTTTTTTTGGAAAAACTAAAATATCTTTGGTAAACTGATTAATAATTCTTCTATTAATCGAAACAAGTTAGCAAAGACGAACAAGGGGGCTATTCCGGACTTACTGTACCGCGGATCACGTTGCCTACCCCTTGGTCTCCTGTAATGTAACGGAAGAAAGTTACCAATAACCTGCAGGTCTGCCTCAAGCGACAAGCGACACTCGGAGTGTCGCTTGTCGCTTGGTCTCGTCTCCAGGGCCCCACTCCTTTCCCCACCTCCACCGGTTGCGCGGTTTCGTGGCGGCTTCGTGCACTACAGGGCTATCTGTTCAGTCTCAGTCGGTGGGAACATTTAAATTAAACTTAAATAATTATAACTACCTAATTTTTGCTTCTCACATAATATACATTTGTAACAAAAAACTAAATAACTTTTTTAAGTTTTTGTTAAATTATGTTTTTGCATATTCATGTAAACGAAGGCGTTCATAGAAGTCCAAGAGAAGTAATTCATATATTATATGAATGTTCGAATAATGCAGAAAATTATGTACAAAAATAAATTTAAATCTAATATTCGTTGTAAACATTATTATCAATAACTAATATTATCAATATTAATACAATATTAAATAGCCAAGGTAAATAGTATTACATAATAGTAGTATAATGGAAATAGTATTTAAATGTTACTGAAATGAGATTCCAAATGTCGAAAGATCATGGGATTCGAAATTGTTTTTCGTCGTACAGCTGTGAAATCGTTGGTTTTCATACTATATATCTCTATCTATACACCTCATCCGGATAAAGTTTGTACTTCCTTGTACGAAAGTGAAAAATAATCTTCTGTGATCTGTGATCTGAAATCAGAAATCAGAAATCAGAAATTCTTTATTGCCGTATAAACACAATACATGCATGGCATCGTCCAGTACTACATTTGACTATTATATTTTATTCCACTAAGTATTTCATTCTAATATAGCCTATCATTTCCATTACCATTACTTTTAGAAGATAAGTACTCAATAAACTCTTTTACATCATAAATACAAAGATCACATAATATAGCTCTTATTCTATTTTTAAAAGCTTTAACATTGAAAATAAAATGTGATCTTCAACATTGATCCTGTCAATTCTCAATTCTTTCCTGCGGTGCAATGAAAAGAATGACTGTGTTTACACAGCTGATGCAGCAGAATCAGAAATCAGAAATATTTAATAGAAAACATTACGTAATGTACTGCTATCGTCAGACTATAGTACATTGTTCGTACTCTCCATTTTTCAATATTGATTCAATATTCAGTCTGGAATGTTTAAATTTTAATCTGTACTTCACTTACATTTACTATCACAGATTTGGCTAATATCGTTGTTGGGAATTAAATATTAATTTTTAATCAGAAGTGAAATGATCTATAGGGAAGGATCAGTACGCAGGGACAGTAATCAATGAGTAAAATGAACTGTTTGATGTTGAAACATATTCACAAACTCCAGTTCAGATGTGAGTGGACAAGGACGCAATGGACTCCAACACAGATCTCACTACAGTCATGGTATTGTAATTTTCTTCTCTGTTGATGTTCGGACGCAAAGTCTTTAATAGTTCGAATACTTCGAAAACACGCGGAAGTCGCGATAACGCACATGACACTGGCTTCTTGATTATGGTTTTTAGCGAATTTCCCACAGGGAAGAAGCTATTACTATAGGTCTCATGGCAAGACTTAAGCCCGAGATGTCAGATGTAATGTCAGATAAGAAGCAAATACTCTGAGAGAATGATTCACTACTCCATACTTCTTTAATTTACTGGGGAGGACATTATGGGTGACACAGTCGAAGGCACGTGAGAGGTCACAAAGGAACAGTGCTGTCGACTAGTTTTGGTTAAAAGCGTACCAAGAGCATTTTATTTCGGATTTATATTAATAATATTTACAGACTTTATTTTCCTTTCCCTAAGTTCTTTGTTAAAAATTGGCAGCCATAATAGTTGGATTCCAACTAAGATTCACTAATTGGTTGGACTGCTGGTTTTATGTACGAAATTTCAGTTAGTTTTCTTATTAAAAACACGGGGTTCCCGGTGTATTATCTTAGCTTCTTCAAACTTAATTTGGTGATTTTTAGACCAGAAATTGTGGACAATTTTAGACTTTTGATATAAGCCCTTTCTCGTGTTTTCCCTGTGTTCTTTGATTCTAATATTTAATGGCCTTTTTGTCCTGCCATAGTAGTAATTAATATTGTATGAAAATCTCAAGCTTATTTTGTCAGCAAAGTTGTCAACCTCAAGTAAACAAAACGGATCACGTCATCGGTGTATAGAACATTTTTATTTCATTGTTAAGTGTGAGTAGATACTGTATCTCCAATAGAGTGAACCTGTTATTGCTATTACTTTTGACAGCTTGCAATTTCTGTGTATAATGATAGTCCCATTGATAGCAATGATTGATCCAGAATAAACAATGTTAAATAATTATTTTCAATATGGGAACCATATTTTAGGTTACCTTTAAAAGAACCTAAAATATCGTGTAAGGATAACAAAAGCAAAGTTGTCAACCTCAAGTAAACAAAACGGATCACGTCATCGGTGTATAGAACATTTTTATTTCATTGTTAAGTGTGAGTAGATACTGTATCTCCAATAGAGTGAACCTGTTATTGCTATTACTTTTGACAGCTTGCAATTTCTGTGTATAATGATAGTCCCATTGATAGCAATGATTGATCCAGAATAAACAATGTTAAATAATGATTTTCAATATGTGAACCATATTTTAGGTTACCTTTAAAAGAACCTAAAATATCGTGTAAGGATAACAAAAGAAATATGAACAGTGATTATGATTCTGTATAACCTTAGATTAGATTATTGAAATGGCAGCACTACCACAAGGTACCACATTATTGAAATGGCAGCACTACCACAAGGTACCACATTATTGAAATGGCAGCACTACCACAAGGTACCACATTATTGAAATGGCAGCACTACCACAAGGTACCACATTATTGAAATGGCAGCACTACCACAAGGTACCACATTTTATTGAAATGGCAGCACTACCACAAGGTACCACATTATTGAAATGGCAGCACTACCACAAGGTACCACATTATTGAAATGACAGCACTACCACAAGGTACCATATTATTGAAATGGCAGAACTACCACAAGGTACCACATTATTGAAATGGCAGCACTACCACAAGGTACCACATTTTAAGCCAAGTATGAATGACGATTGAGGGTCTTGTTACTGGCTAAGGGTGAAATGTCCCATAGACATGAATGTCAATTAATAGCCCAACAGCCGATGGCAACTGAGGGACCTACAGTTTAACATATATTCCGAACCACTATGTATGAATTACGAATTGATCTAATTATAAGGATGGTCTTAGCTGATTAACGTAGTATTCAATAGTGCGAACTTTAATCCACTCAAGAGAACACTACACCCACCAACCAACACTCACAACTATCCACAATCGTGCCCTATTAGTAGTTGGATTATTCAACTTATGGGATCTAATTTAGTAGCAATTAGAAGTATTTGCCATAGTATGATTGAAAATAGTTGTTCATTACACGGAGGAAAGTGTCTTTTTGGTACCTAATCGTATTTCCAAGCGATGTGCACGATTGCTTACCAAAAAGAGCCATTTTACTCCTAATTATAAAAACTACCACAGTATTTGGTCGATTTTGTTGGGCATAAAATAAAATAAAAACAGAAACATTTCAACAACTTAATTTTTGTAAATTAAACTTATTATGATTCTTATTAATAATATAAACTTTGTACTTTATACTACCCCTTTTAATTATATGAGATGATTTTTAAAACCAAACCAATTTTAATTTCCAGAAGTAGATATTTAGGGGGATAAATCGGAGGTACATATGTATATTTAGGTTGTCATTTGTTAAATAACAAACTTAATACAAATGTTGTATGTTTACGTATTAGTATTATTATTATTTATAACTAGCTGACCCGGCGAACTTCGTAACGCCTCACAGTAAACACATGTTAACTTTAAGATTGGCCATGTTCTGAAGTCGAATAGCAATACGGCTTCATTGTGAAAGGTTATATATTCTGGGTCGCTGCATGGTGAATAGCAATACTGAAACGATAAAAAATATTAATATCATTCCCATAAAACAAATAAATCTGAGTGGATTAATTCACAATTTTCAAATCCAATCCAAACCCAAACGAAACCTAACTGTAATACGGCTTTTATAGGAAAGATATACAACAGCTGATTATTATAATAAACCTAATAATATAAACATTGTAATTATCATATAAACATGTGACTTTAATCAGACAGAAAATAAAAATATAAATACATAATCCCCCAAAACCGTAAACTATTAACGTGGTGAATAAAGCTGTTCATTTTTTACAGTACACATTTACTTCATAGTTTAACCTTAATGAACGATTCAGATGGCATTGGATAGTAAAGCATACGGTATTGCTAATGGAAAGTAAACCAATCAGCTGTAGCTTAAGAAATCAAATGTTTTTATTGTAGAAAATTTTGTAAACAAACTTACTCCCCATAAGGTTAACATAAGAAATTTAAAACGCCATAAAATGGAAACTTATGGGGTTTTCGAAAATATTTTTTCACTAAAACCTTCCCGGACACATATAGAGCAACTTCCTAAAATTTCATGGCGATCGGATGAGTAGTTTGGCAACGCATAAAGGACATACATACATACATACAGACATACATTCAATTTTATATATAGAGATAGAGTATTATTCTCTAGCCAAACTAATAATTAACGGTTGATCTTTGACATGTAATAACCACATTTATTCTTTTTTAGTTCACAGCATCAAAATAGGGCTAGATTTTAACAACGTAACAAAATAACCATTTCTAACAAGCCACAGAGTTAAAGGTGGCGTATCGTTTCTAACGAGACATCACATGAGGGATGTTTATGGTGTCTGCGAACAGCCGGAAATAGGTCGTAAATATAAACGAGTCAAACGAGTCCTGTTCCTCAGAGTGGAATACTTTTAATGTTTTATATTATACGTCCAATATTTAAGATTAATCATTGGTTGCAAATAAAGTCATTAAAATGTTAATGCTTTAAAATATTTTAAAACTATTAGAGTAATAATTTTAATTTATTATTAAAAATAATGACTATTATTCTTGCGTTATTACTATTCGGAATTTATTGATTAACTTAAAACCAAAAAAATATTGTTAGCAAAGTGGCTACTAGTGTAGATTTAGGCACGGCCTAGGATTCAAAAAATTGTTATTAATTTTGAAAGTATGCATTCTCCTTGTTTTTATAAAAAGCTGTTTTTAAAAAGGCTACTTAAAGTCGAAAGGATATACTGATATACAGAAATTGAATAAGGCTATAAATAACAAAAGAACAAGTCAAGAAGTCATGTGTAGGCTATGTTTTGATGTCGTGTGAAAAAATACACAATTATTTATTATTTCTGTTTATTATTACTGAGTTTTAAGAGTTTTTACTCTTAAATCACAGTACCTAGTTATAAACAGTACTGATCTTTATATACTATTTTAGCTAAAACGCGTATATAAACACAGTCTCTAGATGTATCCTTTGTTAATGTAAAGCCGCTGTCATCTTTGTTACCATGGGTATGCAAATCAACTGATGATTAATGGACGAGGTTGGACCCACCGGGCCACTGAAACATAGAACCTAGTCTAGCATAATACACCTCAGTCTAATGGGGCTTACTAGGCCTTCTGGGTATTTTATTAGATATTACAATTAATAACTTGTATTTCGTTATTTGAGGCATTTTTTATACTTATGACATTCTAAGAAATACGTTATCGGAGTTATCATTGTATATATTTGTAAGAGAATACCTCTTTTTATTTATAGATATTGAACGGTATTTTTATTATTGTAAGTCGTTTTAAGGGAAAAGCAAAGTTTGCAATTTTACTGTCGTTTTTTCCCAGTCGAACGTCCAAATTGTCATGTAGTTATAAATATTAATAATTGAGTAAAATATCTATACTAAAATTGGTTTTAATTATTTCAGAAGACGCAAAATGCACTACAAGTATTAATTAATATATTTATAATTACATAAAAACCATAAAAAATTGTAATATTATGAATTGTACGTGATAATGAAGCTGATTGTTGCAAATGTTACTCCTCCTTCATAAATATTCATAGTTTGTGGTGTGAACAGCTCATTGGTCTATTTATTTTGTTTTGTATTAAGAAATTAGATTTTCAAAATAAGTTTTTGTTGGGCTCCTCTCCAAAGCCTCACTCCAAATTCATATTTTCCATAACATTAACAAACGTTGAGGAAAGGTTTATCAATAAATAAACATACTTAAAACCACATCAATCCTCAATACATTTTGTCGTATTGTTATATGATTGATAGATGGTACGTTATACTTTGAGTCGGATATTGCAATAGTACACAGCTAACAGTATTTTATGTTTAGAGCCGTGTAGGTATCTTGGTATAGAATTATTTTCCCTACTAGTTAAACTTAAACACCCAACAGAGGGTGTCCCTTTTATACTGTAACGTAAGTAAAGTGTAATCTAGTTAATCCTCTACTGTATATTGCCATGTATTGGACATGCACCACAGGCTAGTGAGCCCGATGCGCCTTAACCACAACTTATGTAACTTAACTTAGTAACTTAGCAACGATTTTAATTAGGTTGATTTCTATTGTTCTTTATCCATTCATAAGAAGGTAACAACAAATTGACGAACGTAATATTGCTACTTTTAGAATTAAAATATAATTGATAGTTGAATATTACAAAAATAATTTACTGGTTTGGTGAGTCCACCTAAAGATGTATTCACGCACATGGAAAAAATTTCGACTTTTTAAAAGGTATTTATTCATACAAGTTATGTAGCCTTAACGTAGGTGTAGGTTAGTTTAAATGTACCCAGAATGTAGTGATGTTGTGTTATAGAGATTTTTAGAAACGTCGCTCTAAGAGAGCAATCAAATTATAATTTCATATGGACTTAAGGTTATTGCAAAAAATAAATTTATGTTTACCATGTTACTTTGAAAGTGGCTTGTTTGGATTTAACAAATTACCTGAGACGATCAAAAGGAAATCCATATGTTAAAGTGCATTTTACTTGTAAAAAATATATATACAGTATTTATATATTTATAATTTAATAATATATGAATAAGTACAGAGTGTCCCTGAATTCTTACCGACTTATCCAGATATCTTTTCTGGACCATAGATAAGCCGAAATATCATATTAAAAAATGATTGTATTTACTTCCATTTGGAAATAGGTTATATGTCTAAAACGTATGTTTTCCTCTCAACAGCTGACCATATGACGTCACTAACCAAATGACATCACTAACCAAATAACGTCACTATTTCAAATGTTGGTCTCTCGAATGCCAACACCTCCCCCAGAACTAAGACATATTCATTTCAAAATTTACCTGCATCGCTGCCATTTTGTTTTCACGTAGAAAATTTAAATTTGAGAATGGTCGTTTGTAATAAAATGATATTTCGTTTGTAGCTTTATCATGTAATCTTAAAAACCTAAACGTAAAAATCTCTAAACCCGCTCATGATAAAACAAAAAACAGAGTTTATATTTTATTTAGAAAATTCAATTTCAAATCTGACGACACTAAATTGAAGGAAATTAGTTCATACATAACCGAGACAAGTTGTTTTTAGAAAATATGCTTTTGTCAACATCAACTTTTGAAATTTCCTGCTAGGGTTAATTTTATATTTTACCATGTAAATATTCTACAAACCTATAACTTTATGTACGCATTTATTTGTGAATTTTTGTTCCTATCCTAAAAACGGAAAAAACACTTTATAATGCAAGTGTTAACAATTAAATATGACTAACTTTATTATTAATGTTTTGTAAAAACCTCTGCAGTAATTTGTGTTCTTCCAGGTACCTACTTATCATGGGGAAGTATAAGTAAATAATGGAGGAAGGTGGTATGGCAATTTTAGAGGATCAGATAAATAAAGCTGTCTCAGGAAGGAATCATTGCTTTCAACCCTGATAAAGTCTTCAGGCATATCTCAAAGCTCAGACATACCAGTAAATACAAATGGAGAACAAAATCAATCACTCTTCAGTATTGATTAAGCATGTGAGTGTGTTATGAGTGGTTTAAATAAAAATGAAACATCTGTTGGTGCACGAAAAAGAAAAGAGTGAAGAACACTGTTCCAGCAGGGCGAAGTGTAACTATACTTTGTTATAATGGCGAAGAAACACCACGGTCTACATTACTAGTGAGTGACTAATCTCAATAGACTGCCTTCAACATAAGGAACACAATAGAAACAATAACTCAAGAGGAAGAAGTAGACGACCCAGAACCAGTAGGCTTACTTCACGACAGCTAATATTCAGATGAGAGTGAGAACATCGGTATGTTCTCACTGGTACCCAGTATTATAGGTTGGAGACCAACTTCAAGATGATTATAATACCTTAATTATACAACTTAACATTTAAGTGTTATAATGAGCATTATATTCATCTTGAAGTTCGTCTTCAACCTCTGATACTGGGTACACATTCACATTTAATGTGAATGATTTTCTAGTTGTTTGGGTAAATTACTGCGACGTGCTACAGCGGGCGGACCGTCGTGCCGCTTGCGTACCACGCGCAACCCGCCGTAATCCAATATTATAATACGAGCAAGGTTTATATATATATATATATATATATATATATATATATAAATCTTATATATATCTTTATATATATATAAAGAATATATATATAAAATTTAAAAAAAAATCTAAAATTAATCTAAAATTAATTAGGTTTAAAATCTAAAATTCAACATTACGCTTATGGAGAATCAAATGTAAACAATACAAACCAAAACATCTGACATCTGTTTATAACCGTTTGACAGTTCTTGATTGAAGACGGCGGGGATCAATATGTGAATAGAAGTTTTCATAAATATAAGACGGTAACATAATTGTGCGAAATAAAAGCAGAAAAAGTATTTCCAAACCGTATTTCCGTCTTCCGTGTTTTGATAGAAAACGTATTCGTTGTATTGGTTGAAGCCACTTTAACAAACACTAAAATGGAGTAAATTAAATTTCTCTTTTGCTTTTCAATCCTCATTCCGTCTCTAACAAAATCCAGTTGATCACAGGCTAATAATAACTGTGAGGATAATTAAACAGTAAATGAACGTCTAAAACAATTAATTGAGGCTAGCTAACAGAACTTAAACGGCGTTGCTCATTTGACAGATGCCGTGGCTGAGTGGCAGCGCGTCGGCCTCAAGAACTAAGTATAGCTAGTTCCATCCTGACCAGGGGCGATACTTTTTGTTCAGTACTATATTAATTATGGTGTATTAAATCGGTTTTATTTAAACCACATAAATGTTTTCATTGAGTAATAAATGTGTTTTAATTTTTCCAATTAACTTGTATAATACATATCTTATTCTATACGAGCAAAGCTCGATCACCAGGTACTTATTATGTTATGAGAATACTGTTGATAATTAATTTAAAATTTAGATAGTTGAAGCCAATTTACGAGCCAGTAACCCTGAGGTTAATTCCTTCCCCTAACTTTATTCATTCATTATCTCCAAGCTGATCTTTATTATTCGAACTGCACACTCAGACTGTCCGCCACGATACAAGGCGTCTCAAATGTGATGACGGTGTGGACTGTCCAGATGATGGCGATGGTCATATTACTCAACCAAAAGAAAAAAACATTAGAAAAAACTTTTGTGTAATTAATTGCACAAAAGGAACCCCTGAAACATTAAATGTTCCTTCTTGAGAAAATCAGTTGCAGGGATAAACAGAAATATATTTCCTACCGAAACAGATGAATGTGATATAACAACGAATCAGATTAACAAAGTAGTTAAACCACTGTTAGTAAAACCAGGAAGGTATTCTTTCCCTTAAAATTGTAAATAAATAGTAAGTTACAGGGTTTGTTATTAATGTGTATGTTTTTAGTGTAAAATATATTTGTTTTATTTGAAAATACAGCCCTTTTTAAACAATCAGGGTGTCCAAAGTCATCCTAATCAATAGTGTACTTTAGGTTTACGTAAGAAATTCATGTCTGTCCAAAGTCACCCGGAGGTTGAGGGTGACTTTGGACTTTGGAAAAAAAGCATTAAAGGTGCAAGGGAATGATTATTTGAAATTTTAACAAAAGGGAATTGAATCTGTAAACAAACACCCTTTTTTAATACAAATTAGAGGGATTGATTGTGTTTATCGACTCTTATCCATTTTACTCACAGGTAAAGTTTGAAACTGACCAAAGTCACTCACTTACTTAGTACTTATAATTTACTTATTTATATTGTTTAAATCGTCACATTTATTAAGATGTCTATCACTTTGAAAAAGCCATAAAATATATGGTTTATAATATTGTAGTTGAACTAAAAAAATATAAACGAGCTATAAATTAGTTGATACCAATGAAACTAGTTATATTGATTGACTTTGATTTATCCTGAAAAAAAACTTTTCTGAGAGCCAGCACATTCCACTTGAGGATCTGAATCTTCAGCTCAATTTATTTTCACATGAATGAGACTCAACATCGCAGAAACTTTCCACTTTGACGCCTTTCTGAAAGTATCCGAACAATTTAAGAGTGGAAGCTTTGTCAGGTATAACGAATATTCCTCGTGAAAAAAAAGTTTTTGTTGTGTTCATAAAAATACCTGTTTATTGATATATTTAATAAAATGTTAACTAGTATATTTTGTATATATATTTTTTGAGCCAACTTTAATTAGTCTAAATATTCAAATATTTGGAATAAGATAAAAATTTATGATAAATTGAAGTTTTTTTATATTTTTTATAAATGTGTAACATCTGTGTAGATATTCAGATAATTTTGTGGTTTTCTCCATCAAAGTGCTTCGTTTTTAAAACACTGTCGTTTCTCAACCATTTTGTGAAATCCAGGTAATTTGCAACGAATCTGTATAGACCAGGCCTTAGAAAATATACCTCACTGATGAATGTTTAACAAACAATACATTTGTGCAACGGCTTGTAAACATATACAGTAATGAAATGTAAGTTTTACAAGCCTTTGAAGATTCGACCTCAAATTCCGAAAGCAATAAAATATAAACGAGTAACATTTATATGATTCTATATTTATTTAATATTACTGGAACGATCATTAGTTGCATTTTAATGTACATCATAATTCTATTACTACAGTATTTGAAATGTTTATAGAACTTGTAATAGTTGACATGGTTATACCAACGAATAAATTAACTAAATACATAGTTTAGCTAAGTGGATTATTCTCTTTCTTTTTCTATATGGCAGCTCCGCTACGAAGATCGTCGGTCATCAATGTAATCTGGATTCTACTGACTGCAACTCGGAACAGGGATGTTGAATCAGTGTTGAACCACTCCCTCAGCTTCTTCAACCAGGACTTTCTTCTTCCAGATCGGCGTCTTCCTTCAATTTTGCCCTCCATGATCAACTGCAGAAATTTGTACTTTTCGTTTCGCATCACATGTCCAAAATACTGAAGTTTCTGTATCAACAGAACAACAATTGAACAACTTCCCCTGTTGTCCCAATTCGTTCTAATACTTCAGAATTCCTCACCCTTTCTGTCCAAGAAATACAAAGAGTGCAACGATACAACCACATTTCAAATGCCTGTAGCTTCTTCTCCAGTGCCTTTGTTAGTGTCTATACCTCATGCCCATATAACAGCAGTGGAATGATGTAGCACTTTAACAAACGGATTCTAGTCTTGAGAACAAGGTTCCGATTACACAATACACTCATTCTGAAGATTGCTGCCCTAGCCTGCTCTATTCTACATATTACTTCCTGGTTATAATTCCACTTCTCATTGAGACAACATCCAAGATATTTGAAACTTTGTACACGCTCCACCAACGTCCCAGCAATTGTCACTGTTGCTGCAACATGTTCTCTGCTAACAACCATGAACTTTGATTAAGTACATTCATACTTAGCCATGTGGTTGTATTCACATGGTCCAACAGCACCTGGAGATCATATGCACTTCCAGCTAACAACACTGTGTCATCAGCATACCTGAGATTGCTCACAACTTCACCATTGACAACCAGTCCATATGTGCATCCATCAAGTGGATTAAATCGAACTAAATTTATTCCTCTTAAAAATGTAGCAGTAAAGTCTCGGTTAACCGAGGTAATTAGAACCGAGATAACCTCAGATTCGGTAAAACTCGGATAACACGGTACATAGCCTAAAACCGAGATAATTGGGACCTATAGTACCTCGGATACGGTAAAACTCGGATAACATGGTACATAGCCTAAAACCGAGATAATTGGGACCTATAGTACCTCGGATACGGTAAAACTCGGATAACACGGTACATAGCCTAAAACCGAGATAATTAGGACCTATAGTACCTCGGATACGGTAAAACTCGGATAACACGGTACATAGCCTAAAACCGAGATAATTGGGACCTATAGTACCTCGGATACGGTAAAACTTGGATAACACGGTACATAACCTAAAAATCGAGAATAAGGCTATAAATACTGTAGCTCAAGATTTACTGTAACCTTGACTTACCTGAAGTTTATTTTAAGTTATTAGTTCAAAAAAATTCGTAATGTATGTCACATTAATCCTAAAACGTGAATGCACAAAAAACTTACAGAAATAAGAAGGCATTAGCATTTTTGTGTTACTTATCAATGGCCTAAGTAACACAAAAATTATAGCAAACATTTTGGTTAAACCAGAACTGCAATATAAACATAAGAGCAAACTGTAACACACAACACATTGTTTTAAATATAAAACTCATTTATTACAAAACAAAGCCAGTGTGACGAAATGGCGTTTTCGGAGCCGGGCGCTCTGACCAGTACCGACGCGCAATACATTAACACGACGCAGTTGTACAGTCGGCTACACTTTGCTGAAGAAAAATTACACCTATTGTCTACATTTACTGTTGCATTTAATAAAATTCAGCTCAGTGTGCGTATTTCGGTGATTGAAAGTGAAAAAAATCGCGCGTTAGTTTGTACGTGATTTGCTTTAAAATTCATAAAACTCGTCCGAGGATAGCCATGGATACCCGGTACCTCCTCTCAACTGTACCAACAAACTTTGGTGGTGTTTTGTAAGAAAATTATATTTTTTTCAAAAACAACAGTGATCACGAAGGTATGATTTTTAAAATGTATATTATTATCATAATTGGAAAACAACAATGAATTTTGTTGAATTGATTGACCACAGAACATCTGATTTAAGTAGTAAACAATTCAAGTTAGGTTAAACAATATTTAAAAACTAAATAAGTCTACAGGATGATTGTTGGATATGAGTGTGCCAGCTGTTTTATTCGAACATTATAAGATATATCAAAACATCTTAAATTGTAACTGCCATGGATTATTTATTTTTAAAATAATTTATATTTTTGTTGACTTGAAAAATAGATTTTGCCGCCTTTTTCCAATATGGCTGCAAACTTAAATTTTTCTTATGAAACACCCTATATTAATGTATTCCGGTATAAAATGTAATTTTAAGACAGTTTTATTCTTGTGCATTTTTCAATAAACCTAACCGTTTTCAAGATAATAATGGTTAAAGTTGTAAAATGTCGGTATAAGGGAATGTTTTCGGTGTAATCGTGCCAGTTGTTTTATTCAAAAGTTGTAAGAGAGGAAAAAATTGTAACTACATTGCATTAATTTCGGTTGATTACAAAAATACCGCCATTTTTCAATATAGCCGCCAACTTAAGATTGTCTTATAGAACATTCTGTATTTTATGATGAATTCCGGTGTAAAATGTATTTTTAAGACAGTTTTACTTTTGTCTTATGTACTTTTCCATAAACCCAACCGTTTTATAGATGATAACAGCTTTAATATGTGCTTAAGTTAAAAATTAATAAGATATATGGTTTCAGCGGTATTTTTGTAATCAACCGAAATTAAAAAAAATCCAATGTAGTTACAATTTTTCCCCACATCTCTTAAACTTTTGAATAAAACAGCCAGCACGCTTACTCGAAAACTGACCCTCATACATTATCTAGCAAGGTGTCATCATACTCACCTTACCTTAGTTGACCATAGCCGATCACGTTAAGCCTTACATTATCTAGCAAGGTGTCATCATACTTACTTACCTTAGTGGACCATAGCCGATCATGGTGAGCCTTACATTATCTAGCAAGGTGTCATCATACTTACTTACCTTAGTGGACCAGGCCGATCATGTTGAGCCTTACATTATCTAGCAAGGTGTCGTTATACTTACCTTACCTTAGTGGACCATAGACGATCATGTTGAGCCTTACATTATCTAGCAAGGTGTCATCATACTTACCTTACCTTAGTGGACCATAGCTGATCATGTTGAGCCTTACATTATCTAGCAAGGTGTCGTCATACTTACCTTACCTTAGTGGACCATAGCTGATCATGTTGAGCCTTACATTATCTAGCAAGGTATCGTCATACTTACCTTACCTTAGTGGACCATAGCTGATCATGTTGAGCCTTACATTATCTAGCAAGGTGTCGTCATACTTACCTTACCTTAGTGGACCATAGCTGATCATGTTGAGCCTTACATTATCTAGCAAGGTGTCGTCATACTTACCTTACCTTAGTGGACCATAGCTGATCATGTTGAGCTTTTATAATCTCGCAAGGTGTCGTCATACTTACCTCACCTTAGTGGACCATAGCTGATCATGTTGAGCCTTACATTATCTAGCAAGGTGTCATCATACTTACCTTACCTTAGTGGACCATAGCTGATCATGTTGAGCCTTACATTATCTAGCAAGGTGTCGTCATACTTACCTTACCTTAGTGGACCATAGCTGATCATGTTGAGCTTTTATAATCTCGCAAGGTGTCGTCATACTTACCTCACCTTAGTGGACCATAGCTGATCATGTTGAGCCTTACATTATCTAGCAAGGTGTCGTCATACTTACCTCACCTTAGTGGACCATAGCCGATTTTGTTGTACCTGACTTAATCTCGCAAGGTGTCATCATACTCACCTCACCTTAGTGGACCATAGCTGATCATGTTGAGCCTTACATTATCTAGCAAGGTGTCGTCATACTTACCTTACCTTAGTGGACCATAGCTGATCATGTTGAGCCTTACATTATCTAGCAAGGTGTCGTCATACTTACCTTACCTTAGTGGACCATAGCTGATCATGTTGTACCTGACTTAATCTCGCAAGGTGTCATCATACTCACCTCACCTTAGTGGACCATAGCTGATCATGTAGAGCCGCCAAGTTACAATCAACCAAAATATAACGTCTAGAGTATTCTAATATAATATCGGGTGAAAATAGTAATTTATAAAATAAACTAAATATACGTGCAATTTTACCCACAAGTTTTATAAAATATCTCTCACGTCTAGGTGACATAAATTATTTTACGAGTCAGTTTCTATATCTGGCCTCGTATTTTTGGGCTCGGTCAGGACGACATCTGCGGACGACATTTCCGGGATATTTACGGCAGTGAGGCAGTTGTAGGTTTGTGACCTGCCTCCACCCGCCCCGCTACCGTTCGTATTGAAAAACATATTCTATTCACTTATTGGTGATTTTTACGACATATAATCTTGCACACAATATGCTACACACGCTATCATTCCCATAAAACAAATAAATCTGAGTGGATTAATTCACAATTTTCAAATCCAATCCAAACCCAAACGAAACCTAACAGTAATACGGCTTTTATAGGAAAGATATACAACAGCTGATTATTATAATAAACGTAATAATATAAACATTGTAATTATCATATAAACACGTGACTTTAATCAGACAGAAAATAAAAATATAAATACATAATCCCCAAAAACCGTAAACTATTAACGTGGTGAATAAAGCTGTTAATTTTTTACAGTACACATTTACTTCATAGTTTAACATTAATGAATGATTCAGATGGCATTGGATAGTAAAGCATACGGTATTGCTAATGGAAAGTAAACCAATCAGCTGTAGCTAAGAAATCAAATGTTTTCATTGTAGACAATTTGTAAACAAACTTACTCTCCATAAGGTTAACATTAGAAATTTAAAACGCCATAAAATGGAAACTTATGGGGTTTTCGAAAATATTTTTTCACTAAAACCTTCCCGGACACATGTAGAGCAACTTCCTAAAATTTCATGGCGATCGGATGAGTAGTTTGGCAACGCATAAAGGACATACATATATACATACATACATACAGACAGACATACATTCAATTTTATATATAGAGATTATGTAACTAATAACATTATTTTCTTTTGCAAGGAAATATGTAATGAGCTTTGAATAAATCCAATCATGGTAGCGCAAACAATCGCTAGAAGCTGCTCTTGTGGCTGCCGATAGAACGCGCCAACCTGTGAGTGCATGGAGTGCATGCAATATGCTACATACGCTACATAATGTAAGTTAGATATATTTTATGTGAGATTAGTCTAAATGTCATTTTAGTATTGTACAAATAGTATGTACAAATGCTGGTTTGTATTTACCAAGGTTATTATAGAAATCAGGTGTTGATAGAAAAAAGTTTCATATTTTCGTAAAAAAGTAATATACGGCTTATAAATGCATCGCAATTTGCATCTGCTGAGGTTCAAAAACTTTTAAGATTGATTAATAATTTTGTTATTATTGAATAGTATAATAACTATCTAATTAAGGCCAGCTCTATTCTAAAATATGCTTATCAATTCAATACATTTTCATTTCAATCAGGAAAGGCTATGAACTTAATACACACAAATTCTGTTTGGTAAAGATTTATTACCTTTATTCATAGTTTAAAATATTCAGAACCAATCATTCATATTTATAATATTTTTATACTTTGTTCTTATAATTCATTAATTATAATCCAAAGTCCAATATACATTCTGAAAGTAGTAATACACAAAAGATACGTAATTTATAGCAATACGTTCAGAATTAGATTTTAAGTTTAGAGACTCACTAAGCAATAAAGGGGAATATTTCCATCAAGATTTCCTTTTTTAAGGAGACTGGGTTTTTAATAACGCCACAGTTTAAACGTCCAAGGTGCCATTTCCTGCCCTGAAGTGTTATTAAAGGTAAGAAATCATTGGAAAAGTGAATTAAATAATCGAAAACGTTTTGGGTGAGTTGAAACATTGATAAACTAATCTTGCTACATATGTTTGTAGAAAGTTACCAAATTACTAAATATAATTATCTATAGCAGCCTTCAAAATTTAGATTGTGGTAATAAATAGGTTTTATTTGATCTTAATGTACCATATCAAATCGATGGCCAGTAATACGAAGTCAAAGTGAATTCGATGTTTGACCATTATAGTCTTTTGGACAATGTTAGCTATGAGCTTAAAGCCTTTTACAAAATTAAACCACATCAAAATGCAAAAATCAACCATCTAATTTTGAGGAATTATGAATTGGCACACCAGTTGGTTCTTAATCAAAATTTCCATTTGGTTTAAACTTAAGATAGATTGAGATAAAATGATATAAAACGATCCAACTCAATTGGAATAAAAATAAAAATTACATGTATAGCCTTTTACATTAATTCAAAAAGCTTTTTATTAAAAATGTATCAAGTCATACGTCCAATATTGAAAAATAGCCGTCAAAAATCTCATGTAAAAGTATTTATTCCTGTTTGTTATTCATTCATTTCTATTCTATTCTTTGCTTGAAAATGTTCATTAATTAATTAAATACAAATTCCCAAAACCTTTCATTCCCATTTTTCATTTGTTCTATTAAACCAATTGAATAATTTTATATATATTTAAGAAAATAGTATATACGCAGGTGTTTCCGGTAAAACTATCTAGTATGGTACTACTAGTAAGGTTCATCGAACAACTAAAACATGTGTGACATTAAGACACTCCAAAAATAATAATTGACAGAAATTGGTGTTTGTTAAATGTGAGTATATACTTTGGACAGCTTGTTGACCAGGTGTAGAAGCCGAACACTCTTCTGTAAACAACTTCCACGAGAGAAGACACATGTTGCAAGAGCTAGGAAGATTTTTACAAGTTTAATTAATTCTTATGACTTTCTGTCGTATTTTGTGTCAGCATTTGGCCGTCAGGTTTTTTACTTTTAGCTTATATTTTCAGTAAAATAAAACTTCTCGAGCTAGTGGGTTTTAACCCTCCAAGTGCTATGACTATTTAAATTTTGTTATTTTTATGCAAATCTTCATAAAATACCAAGCATACACAAAAAAACACAAAACATGCCCCCCCCCCCTTATAACCACTAACCATAAAAGCAATATAGGTGTCTACTGCAATCCCAATTAAGCCTACAAATGCCGTCAACTTCCACCCAAGCCGGTAAAACTATCTAGTATGGTACTACTAGTAAGGTTCATCGAACAACTAAAACATGTGTGACATTAAGACACTCCAAAAATAATAATTGACAGAAATTGCTGTTTGTTAAATGTGAGTATATACTTTGGACAGCTTGTTGACCAGGTGTAGAAGCCGAACACACTTCTGTAAACAACTTCCACGAGAGAAGACACATGTTGCAAGAGCTAGGAAGATTTTTACAAGTTTAATTAATTCTTATGACTTTCTGTCGTATTTTGTGTCAGCATTTGGCCGTCAGGTTTTTTTACTTTTAGCTTATATTTTCAGTAAAATAAAACTTCTCGAGCTATTGGGTTTTAAATTATAGTTAAATAAATAAAATAATGTACTGTACATGATAAAAATTATATATACTTTTTTATGAGTCCTTAGTTCCCATACATATTAGTCCGTATTAGAGCTCAGCCAGATATATGGAGTGCTGCTATATGGTAGACAATAAGTGATTATCATAATAGCATCATTATAATCAAAATTCGTAAAATAATAAATAAATTTAAGCGTGTAATGGTGTGAACTAAAATATAATTATGAAATTGATTGTTAAATTATTATTTAGGCCTTATTACTTAAAAATATGGGGTTTGTTTGATAGAGTGTATTTCAAAAATGGAATTTAGGTAGTTTGGACGAGTCTGTAAAGGCGTTCCCAGCAAACTATTACTGACCATATAACATTCAAGAATGATTTTCAGATGTTACTCGTTTAGACCTTGTAGACCGAAAAATGTTATACAAATTTATTATTGCTGTAAACAGTATAAGCCCCAGCCCATTCAACTTGTTGAAGTGACGTCAACAGATACCCTACCTTCCCTAGTTGTCCAAAGTGTTACAGTCAGTCCCGGTGTTCGTCCTTAGTAAGGTATCAACACCTAAGAATGAGATAGAAAACGAGGAATTTAGTTCTAAGGGTTATAACTGCATAAAAATTTGGACTAACCTGAAATAAGCATTTAAAATGCATATACAAACAGTCATCGTTTCAATCAAACCTAAAGCACAGAATATTGTTATCATTCCAAGGGAAATATACCATTTTCATATTTAGGTATAAAATGATGGCTATTAAATATGTCTACCTCATTAATAATTAAGATATATGCAAATGGAAAACACATAACTATTGTCTACCTAGAAATTTCGTGACAAAATAATCCATTAAATAAGATCCATTCGTTAAAAGCATAAATTAAATTGAAATAGTGATTCAGAAAACAACTTAACCAAGACAAATATTATTGTGTAATAAAAACATTAATTGTATAACAATGCAATAACTACAATAAAAATATTAAACATAATTTAGTGACGTCGTCGAGGCAATAGCTACAACAATAATACAATAGTATTATCCCTCAGATATATTTGATGTATTTTAAATATAAAATACATCAATATTGCTATAATAATAATAATAATGAGGGAAAGCCCCACGTCGAGCCACTTAGAGCGAGTATATATAAGATAATCTTATGGGGTTCCTAGCCTAAAGAGCGGTGAATAGGAAAACCAAAATAATCAGTGAATTTTACAGTTTTTGCTAAATTTTTGCCATTTTTACCGAATTTACAAAAAAATTAAATTTATTTATAAACCATTAAAAATATCCTCTAATTACCATAAAATTGGCAAAATGATCCATGAAAAACTGAGAAAAAGGTAGTATAAAATTATTTAATGAAATATACGATTTTATAAAACCATTTTTGCAATTTTTCAACATATTTCAATTAAATCAAAACTTTTTAAAACCAGATCAATTATGTTACAATTGAAAAATAATTGTTAAACCATATTTGTCTTCCTTTAACCCTTTGAAATTTTTCATTCTTATATAATTCATTCAAATTTAAACTTACTACTAAATAACTATAACTAACTAAATAGCTAAAAAGCTAAATAACTTGTATTCTTTAAATATTAATTCTCTAACATTAATAATCTCTTGTAACAATTCCATTTATAAAGAACAAATAAAGACTACACTAATCCATCACACTAATAGTTCAGGACTAAACTATTAGTGTGATGGATGATCTATAAATCTTAAAAACTTATTATGATAATCTGGTTTTATATAAAAATCTATTTCTACTGATTTAAAAAATCATTGCTAACAATTTTGTGAATGAAATATTTCCTTTTATAAAACTTCAATATTTATTAAAAACTATTGTGATTATATATAAATTTCCAAAACTCAGTTCAAAATCAATATCTATTTTGTTTAAAAAGTCATTGTAACATATCCAATTTGTGTATCCCCTTTCTTTAAAAATAGTTTCACACTCAGTTATTTCAAAACTACTATATAAAATACATAAGGTATAAAGTTCATTAATTAATTGTTTTGTGCAATATGGTTGAAATTGGTTAAAATTTTTTAATATTTTTTACACGTTTATTCTTATTATCTCTTTTACTTATCCTTCTCTCGAAAATAGTTATTTTACATTTATTACAACCAACACAATTTCCATTAATAGAATTTCAGTTTGATTATGCCATTTAAAACACATATCTATTTGAAAAAGGAAGAACCAATACATTGTAACAAACGTAAGAAAAAAACTAAAAATATTAATCCTGAAATTGGCAATGGATTTATTAATAATAAAAAATTAAACGATAGTCATAAATACATGTTGAATGTGATCGATACTTATTCAAAATATGTTTGGTCAAAATATGTCCAAATCATTTGAAGAAATAATCAAAGATGCAATTAAAATTAATCATGAATCATCAAATTTATTACATACAGATGAAGATTTAGAATTTGTTAATGAAAATCTTCATGATTTATTAAAAAATATATTAAATTTCATCGTACAATGATTGAAGAAGGATCTAGAATTTTTAAAAGATATAATAAAACATAAAATGAAAGTGTAATTTTAAATAAACAAAAATTTTATATGGATTGACATTTTACCAAAAATAGTTAAAGAATATAATAATTCCTATCATTTTACAATCAAAATCAAACCAATTGATGTAAATAAAATAAATGTTAAAGATTTATTAAACACAGTTTTTAAATATAATTACACTATCTAAATTGAAAATAAATTTTATAATAGTAAATAAAATATCTACATTTTCAAATAAATATAAAAATAATTGTTCAAGAGAAACATTTGTTATTTCTAGAATAAATAATATATATCCTATTTCATATAATATGAGTATTACATACTTAAATGATGAAGATATAATAGGTAGTTTTTATGACTATGAATTAAAGAAAACTAATTTATAAAATTTCCCTTTATCAAATGGAAAATAAATGTGCAATATGTAAACAATGAAAAGATATCAATAGTTTTCATAAAAATGAAATAATAATGATGGGTAAATTCATATTGTAAAGAATGGCGCAAAATGTATGTAAAATAATTGTTTTATAACATAGAATTTTAAGAAAAAAGTGAGAAATATCGTTCGAATTGTAAAGAAACAAAAGAAATTGACAATCTTTGTAAATATTACCATAGTAAAAATAGGAAACAGTCAATTAGTTTGCATTGTATCAGGAAAATGTTTGTAAAACCACAATTTTGTAAATGTGAAAGAAATTTTAAATGGACTTTTAACTATGTTCAACATTTACAGACAAAACTTCATAACAAAAACAAGAAGAAATTATTTAAAAAATTGAAAACATAATAAAGAATCTATTGAAATATATATTATTTTACTTATTTTTAAAAAATTTAATTTTTGTTCAAAAATAGAGTAAAAATCATAAATTGTCCAGTAAAAAGTGATACATTGCAATTTCTAACCAAAAAGTGTTTTTAGTAAATAAAGAATATTCTGCTAATAAATGGAATCAAAAAATAAAATAATGATATGCCCTTATTGTAATTGGCTTAGGACTGTTAATGGTTTTATAGATAATTCACCCTTTAAACTCCATGTGCTCAGATATTCTTTTATAGGACCTGGAACTAGATTACAAAAACGATTTAAAAGAGGATATCCTGGAATAAATGATTTAGATAGAGCTGGGAAAGAGCATGATACATTTTATAGTGAAAATAAAGATACTGAATCAAGAAATGAAATTTCTTATTGTACAAGGATCAGCATTAGACGAAAAAATACACCCGTTGCAGCAGACCTGCGTACTCAGCGAATTTCCAAATCAATAACATAATAATAATAAATGACATGTTTTATCATTATCTGTCGATAAATATGAGAGTTATTTGCCTGTTCTCCTTATGATTAACATGGGAAAGAGTATGCAGGTTTGCTACTGTGAGAAACACTTAAAGTAGGTATTTCTAGCGTAAACAAAACATATTTTGACAATTTATACCAAGTTTCATAAACATCTGTCCATAAATAAAGGACTTTGATATTCTCTATATGATTAACATGGAAAAGAAAATGGGGGTTAGCTGCCACGTTAAACACGGAAAATATGATTTTTAAGCATAAATATAAGGACCTCAACCACATGAAGCTAAATATAAAGTTTCATCTAAAAATATTAAATAATAAGAGAAACATAATTTTTCCTTATACTCCATAAGATTAAGATTGGAGCCCCAAACTACAACGTACCGTACGTACTACGAAAAAAATCATTTTTGATTTTCTTCAAACTACCCCCAACCCCAAACTACCCGTTCAGATTGACCGATATGTCTGGTTTACGATCTTGTCCAAGCAAATGTAGGAATACACGTTTCTTTAAAATTTGGTCTTGATCAGACCATTTTATGAGTTATCGTGCTCACAAACTCTCTCAACGCACTCACGCACACACACTCTCCTCCTACACATATATGTACAATTTTTAACGACTATTTTTGGCCCTCTGGGCACCTAAAAACAAAAATAATAACATTGTCCCGGGCTTAAGTCTTGCAAAGAGACCTACACTAATAGCTTCATCCCTAAGGGAAATTCGCTAAGATGTAAAAAATGACTTATGAATAGATAATACTAGAGTTACCATCGCACGTTCGAGTGATGTAAAAACAGATTAATTAGGTTTACATTCACTGGAAAGTATAAAACATAAAATAATATTGTTACATTTCTAAATTAGTAGCCCTTCCAGGTATTTTAAGATGAAATATTTGTAGAACATTAGTGTATTTACGTGGACTTGACATTAAAACATATATGAAAGTTGAGATAGAATATGTCATCTTACACTAGGGTACCTGTGACAATTTTACAGCCTGGTAAAAAAGTGCTAGCTTGTAATTACAAGATCACACTCTCGCACACATACAAACACACACATTTATTTAGTTTTTGTAATTATATAAGTCGTTAGTAAAATTGAATTCTTATAATGTAAAGTGTTGTTCGTAAACATAATTTCTTCCATAAAAGTTAACCAGGCTATTACTTGGTATTTGTTAATTATGAAACTAAATGTTCATTTATAAAATATGAGTATATTTAAATATATAAACGTAATTTTCATACCACCAGTGAATAAAAACTTAGTAGGTAGTAGCTGATTACGAATGATGTAATAACGTAATAAATAATCTCATGTAATTCATTATCAAAATATGTGATTATTTTTTAATTTATAAATATCTAAGATTGTATTAATAATTTAAATAGCTTATATGCAGATTATTTACATATACATATACTATATACTACGAACCTAGAATTGAAGAATACATTAATTAAGAATATATATTTTTGCTTTACAATAGTTAACAATCAAGATCATACTATTTGTTGTTTCTTGGCCAATCTAAATCAGTGGTGTATTAGTTGATTTTGAAGCAAGTTATATTCCAGGAGATTTTGGATAACAGCTGTTTGTGATAAATTAGAGAGCAAGGAACTCTTTATCTTAGCGTTGTTCGGTCACGTACATTTAGGATCCGTTCCGTCAACGTCAACGGGTCTTATCTCCAAGTATTTACCTCAAGCCAACATGTGATGTGGCTTTCTCTGTTCAATGCATCCTAAAACATCTATCGTATGAATCATGCATTGCAGTTGGCTTACAATACGATATGTATCTATAATTAACTGTGTATTTAATGATAAATTATCAACGGCAATTATAAACTTGTTACTGATGTGGTACACAAAGATAGGAAATGCATGGCTACCCCTTGAATGTACTTTAGAATGGGTTGTGTTCAGTCAGTCAAAATGCTTGTACACACGTTATTATAATGAATCCCGATGCGGAAAATCTCCATACATAGTGCATTTTTATCAATATATATACAAAACAAAGTTGTGTTAGTTTCACCATTTATAACTCGAGAACGGCTTGACAGATTTTAATGATCTTTGATTTTTTGGATTCGTCTTTGTCCCTAGGCATTTTCAGTTTTGTATTTAACCTTAGAGAAAATCCCCACAGGCCTGTGCAGTTTGTATATATTAAGCTTATAAGAAAAAGACGTGATGCATTTTGATCATATGTATACATCAATAATGTGAATATTTTATTAACAGCTGATTTTTTTGTTACTTTATTTTATCCAGTCGACAGCTAACGTCATTGTGCGTCATTTTCTGAGAATGTTTGTGATTGTTTTAAAAATAGTATAAATTACTGGTTTGTTTGTTTGTCCAAGTGTAGGCCTAATTACTAGTTGTTTTTGATTTTTGCGAATGGAAGGAATGGATGTTAGATTACGGGAGTATTATTATAAACAATGCCGGGATTCAGAAAATGTAATATTTCCTATGAAAGCCGTATTGCAGTTAGGTTTCTAGCGAGAAGCACGACTCGGAGACCTGCGTGGACGATCTTCGACGTCAATAGCTACAGAAACACCTGCAGAGCGAGAAGCACGACTCGTAGACCTGCATGGACGATCTTCGACGTCAAGTGCTAAAGAAACACCTGCAGAGCGAGAAGCACGACTCGGAGACCTGCATGGACGATCTTCGACGTTAAGAGCTATAGAAACACCTGTAGAGCGAGAAGCACGACTCGGGACCTGCATGGACGATCTTCGACGTCAAGTGCTACAGAAACACCTGCAGAGCGAGAAGCACGACTCGGAGACCTGCATGGACGATCTTCGACGTCAAGTGCTACAGAAACACCTGCAGAGCGAGAAGCACGACTCGGAGACCTGCATGGACGATCTTCGACGTCAAGTGCTACAGAAACACCTGCAGAGCGAGGAGCACGACTCGGAGACCTGCATGGACGATCTTCGACGTCAAGAGCTACAGAAACACCTGCAGAGCGAGAAGCACGACTCGGAGACCTGCATGGACGATCTTCGACGTCAAGTGCTACAGAAACACCTGCAGAGCGAGAAGCACGACTCGGAGACCTGCATGGACGATCTTCGACGTCAATTGCTACAGAAACACCTGCAGAGCGAGAAGCACGACTCGGAGACCTGCATGGACGATCTTCGACGTCAAGTGCTACAGAAACACCTGCAGAGCGAGAAGCACGACTCGGAGACCTGCATGGACGATCTTCGACGTCAAGAGCTATAGAAACACCTGCAGAGCCTCCTAGAACACCTTGACGTGACGTTGAACGCGTAAATTTTTTCTACAAATGTTTTTATTACTTTATTTTGGTATATTAATGAAAAATTAAAAGCGAGACAACGTCCGTCGGGTTAAGCTAGTTGTTAATAACTATGTTGTGACCGAGAATATTTAATCTTTCAAAACGAAGCCGTAAAGCTATTCAATTTCATAACATGGCCAATCTTTTACTTAAAACGTATTGTTGTTAGGCGTTACGGTGTTCGCTGGGTCAGCTAGCTATTTGTACAATAATTTGTAAAAAAATTGTTAAGTTAAAAACTAAAATTCATAAATTGTGCGTCATACATTATATACCCCATTTAGATAATACTTTGAGGTCAAGCACATTTAATTCAAATGACTCAGTTAAGCTACATTTCAAATATTATAAAAGTATGTTTATAAACGATTGAGTAATAAATTAATATTTTGTTTATCCTCCTTATAATCAAATGGGAACGAATATGTGTCAAATGTGTAAATTTGGCTTAATAAATAGATGACGGATTACTTTTATTTACAATATCTATTGTGTAAGAAAGCTAACACAGACTAAATCGGCCTATATGTTGAATAATTCCCTGAAATTTGGGAGTTCACTAAAATTCAGGTTTAGTTATAGTTGATTCAATATATTACAAATATTTTAGTGCAAAATCCGTTTGAATCAATTTATGGCAAATCATTTAAATATAATAACTTTCATACACAGTTGACATGGAGATGTACAGTGTCCACGTTTTCCTTTCTATGCCTTTCAAAATTACATTCCACTAATTGTTTGTATGCCACGTTAAGCAGAGTATGCACAAGTTTCTTATTCGGGTACTTTTTATACATACAAATTAGAGAGTCAAAAAACATCAAAACATGTTTACAAACTTGTTACTCGTTATATGTTAACTGTTCACTTATAACAAATTTTATAATGTATAACTTATTATATAAAGATCCATAGAAAGAAGAAGTATAAAAATATTGTATCCAAACCCTAGTGTTTATTATATGTGACATATGACTACAAAGTCATATGATTGTTAATTGTTGTATTGTTTGATTGTTGATAATGTATTGTTTTTGTAAACAAACTTACTTGTAGTTTCATTCAAAATTCATTATATAAAGAATTATTTAATTTCTAACAAGAAACAATATATAAGAATATATTTTTACCTAATTGTATACTATTTAAATAGGATTAGATGATTGTATAGAGTGAATATATAGAGGACTCCAACCAGGTCTTTAAATTCAGCATTGCATGGCCGGTTTGAGGTCAGGGCTCGGCCTGTGGAGGCCTACTGTGGAGGTCCACTGTGGAGGCCTATTACGAGGGCCCATTGTGGAGGTCCACTGTGGAGGACTACTGCGAGGGTCCAATGTGAAGGCCCAGTGCGGAGGTCAACTATGGAGGCCTAATGCGTGGGTCCAATGTGGAGGTCCACTGTGGAGGCCTACTGTGGAGGTCTACTGCGAGGGCCCAATGTGGAGGCCTACTGCGAGGGTCCAATGTGGAGGTCCACTGTGGAGGCCTACTGTGGAGGTCTACTGTGAAGGCCCACTGTGGAGGCCTACTGCGAGGGCCCAATGTGGAAGTCCACTATGGAGGCCCACTGTAGAGGCCTACTGCGAGGGCCCAATGTGGAGGCCCAATGTGGAGGCACACTGTAGAGGCCTACTGCGAGGGCCCAATGTGGAGGTCCACTGTGGAGGTCCACTGTGGAGGCCTACTGTGAGGGCCCGATGTGGAGGCCTACTGTGGAGGTCCACTGTGGAGCTATCCCTCACCAAGAGGCTGGGACGATTAACTATCAAGCCATGTGAAAGGTCCACCGATATAGGCAGCAGCATACGGGGGTCGTTCTTTCTTATACCGTGTACAATTTGTACGAGAACTCTTGTAAATTTACAAAAACTGCGAACCAAGTAAAATAGAACGATTAGGTACTAACCAAATTTCATCCCGGTCGGGTTTCACTCCAGGAATATATTAGTGTTAATCGAATGTCCTAGCTAGCAGCTGGTTCTCTTTGGTTCTCTTGTATTGCTCTGGGAACGAGACGGACCCGGGAGCTAGAATACAATAATTGTTCTTTCAACGATTGACAAATTTCTCTAGTTAAATATCCGTAATGCAAGCTATGACTTTTTTGGCAAATACGTTTGAAAATAAAGAACTGAATTATTTACGATTAATAATATATTTAAAAGTACGTAAATATACATAAATACAAAACTGTAAAAAATATGTTTAACTACCCTAATCAATCATCTTATAGAACTAGCAGTAAGCGTGCCCTCTTTATGGACTGATCTTGTATTAAGAAGCAAGATGCTTATTATAATAACAATATATACATATAAACCTGAAAGCTAGAAAAATAAATACAAGGAAAAAATAATTTTCAGCTAAGTTTTTAACATAACTGTACAATTAGGTAAATTAGATTGAATAAGAATTTTAGTATCGATAACTTACCATTGAAATGCACGTATTTAAATATATTTTACATTGTAATAACGAACTGCAGACTCTTTCCTCCCTAGAGTAGGGAAGAATAACTTTCGACCCGCAAACCGTATAACAAAAATGGATGCTTTGTAGCAGAATGATAACAACGAATAAATCGAAACTTAAAAAAATATGAATTATATATTATGAAGATTATTTATCATCATTTTATTATAGATGATTTTTATTATTTATCATTTATTGTTTATTATTGACATGGATATTTCTTACCTATAGTGGGGTATTGACAGTCCGTCAGGACAAAATTTGAAATGGTAACGTTATATGGTTTTAACAATAGCTGTTTAGAGGAACTGATAACATTCACTCTAGACATATTGATGTATATCCACCTACTTCCCATAGGGAAGTAAATATGTTTTACTATTCTATTCATTTTCAGATACCCGGACTATTGACCAAACTGTATTTTTACATGGTCCTCTCAAAATGTAGTTGATAACAATAATAATTTGAAATGCTCTGTAAATAAAAAGATTTTATATTGGTATTGCATAATAAATTTAATAGGCGTAATAACTGTACCTGAACTCGCTATCCTTATTCATGAATTATTGTAGGAACAATTATACCCCTGAATTATTTAGTAATAAAATTCCTATTTGACATTTCATAGAATAAAAATGTTTGTATTTACTTCCTAGTGGGAAATAGGTTAGATTATGGATATGTCTGAAGGGAATGGTTTTAGTTCATCTTAACAGCTGTTATTATTCATTTGTATTTAAAATTCAATGCAACAGCTCTAGTAGTCTCAATGAAAACCTGTTACATGTTTTCCATCTGAAAAAACCCTAATACCCCTCCCCTAGAGCTAAGACATATCCATGTCAAAACAATTTAATTTGCAATAGACTGTAAATAATATATTATATTGAATGTTAAATGTTACTTAATAAACTAGATTGGCGTATAAAATATAACAAACCATTTGTAGGTTGATTTGGGTTTCCAATTATATTCAATCAGACTTAGTTTCAGAAACAGATTCTCTAACGCTACCACAAGCAATTCATTAGGATAGACAACACCAAACTCGTCAAAGTCCTATCTTGCCAGTTAGTTATACCTCTCCAGTGGAATTGAATCTTTGATTAGAAGAGCTATAAAGGTTTTTACGAGATTCGATTAAATTCAATTCAATGAGATGGTAAAAAGGTACTCTGATATATATATATCATACTGGAACTAATGCAAATGAATCAATATCAGATATTAGTATGTAAGGCTTGTAAGTATTGTATACTGTTCCTCTTCTCAAATGGGTGATTTTAATCCATATTATATATTTCTTGAAATCAAACAGGGCTTTATTACCGTTCAATTTACTGCCCCAAAATTTATCATATATACACATAGCGAAAAAGAAATATAAAATTAAATGTTAATGTATAAGAAATCATGCAAGATGTTTTATTTGGAATTTGTCACATACATATCATAAAAATCAGTGGTATGGAAATATACATATTATTTCAAATATAATTATTAGAATTCGTATATATTTTAACGTGGGAAGTACAAAGTGCAAATGCTTCGGCAGCAACAGGACGACGCCAACGAGGATGAGACGACGACGTTGAAGAACATGACCATTCTTTCGAAGTAGATGGCAAAGGCCCCTCTAGTTCAAACCAGAGGCTGTCACCCCATCAGCACCATCGGGAAAGTGGGAGAGACGGCTAACAAAAAAGGAGAAGATACAGCTGAAACGTGCCGAGGGAGCCTTGAAGATAACTTCGGCGAAAGGGAAGAGGGCTGACGTCTCTAAGACAGCTAGGGAGGCCTCTGGCAAGCCTGCCAGGAAGCCTGTCCGATTGAAGTAAAAAAAGGCCAGGGCTGAGGCAATTTTGATTAAGCTCTAAGGGGAGTGATCTTTCGCTGAGATACTGGGACAGATAAAATCTCAGGTCAAGCTGGAGGAGACAGAGACATCAGCGGATGGCAGTTGCTGAAATGGGTGAAAATTTACACTAAATTTTGATTAAACAATCAATGAAGAGAAGTTTACACTTAATTAATCTGGAAATTGGGTTATTAAAAATGATGAAAAGTTTACTGTGCGTAGGAAAATTTACATGTAACAGTATTTAAATCTTTTAAACTTTTGTTTAAAATGAATTAAAACAAATATCTTAAGTAAAGGTATAATTTATACCGTATTGATTAATTGAAGTAGTTAGCTCGTGCTTTTATAATGTAATTTAAGTTTGGAAGTAAATATTCAAAAGGAAATGCAAACGGCTTTTCGATTTACTGTAAAACAAACATCATTTCTAATGCATGGAAATCTATTCGTAGGTTGTGTGTTTTTGTAACTTGATCAACAGTATACACATAAAACAATGATGTTGTTTCATCAAATAGGAATTGCATCAAATAGGTTTTAAGCATCACTGAACTAACATTTGATTTACTTTTTTTAAATAATTTTATTTAATATTACTCTCCACGTTAAAATACATCCGAATTCTAATTATTATATTTGAAATCATTTGTATATTTCAATACCACTGATTGTTAAAATACGTATATGACAAATTCCAATGAAATATCTTGCATGATTTCTTATACATTAACATTTATTTTTATATTTCTTTTTAGCTATGTGTATATATATATATATATATATATATATATATATATATACTTATATGATAAATTTAGGGGCAGTAAATTGAACGGTAATAAAGCCCTGTTTGATTTCAAGAAATATATAATATGAATTGAAATCACCCATTTGAGAAGAGGAACAGTATACAATACTTACAATCCTTACATACTAATATTTGATATTGATTCATTTGTATTAGTTCCATATGACGAATGCCAAATAAACCATCTTGCATAATTCCCTATACATTTGTTTATTTTGTGTAAATATATATATATATATATATATATATATATATATATATTATATATATATACAAATAACATATATATGATAAATTTAGGTGCAGAAAAGTGAACGGTAATACATGTATCAACTATTAATTCGCGAGAGTTAATCAAATGTAATACAGATGATGAAAAAAATTAAAATAGAAGTAAAAATTGTCCTATATAATAAATTATAATATCATGTTTTTTTAATATAAGAAGTAAAATTCCACAAACGCCTTTCTAATCGTTTCTAATCGTAATCGAAACCAGATTGATGAATAAAATTTGACTCACTGATATAAAAATTTGGCAATTTTTGGAAATTGTATTTCCACCCATTTCTAACCGAAACTTAAAAATATAATTAAAGCTTTTGATAATAAATCATTGTGCCAGGTATAGCACAGGTATAGTAGTGTTGGTTTACGATAAGGCATTCGAGGAAAAAAATATGTTTCGAATGAATTAGGGATGACAATGTATAATTTTACTCAACATTGCATAAAATTCCTCATAATCACATAATTTTATATGATCTAAGTTTTGATCATTTTTCGCTCAAAAAGTGGAAATGTTTTTTTAATTGGTTTGAATACTATATGAAAACAAATGATATCGTTACAGATATTGCTTAGACGTGAAGGATTTTGAGGTAATAAAAAATATGTTGACAAGAGTTGATGATTGTGCGACACCAACGACGTGATCAGCTGGTCCAATCCGACGAATCAATATTGACGAGGAGGAGCAAACAAAGACCAGATAATTGAAAAACTTGAGCTGAAAATAGCAATTCGATTAACATACAAGCAGTTTTTAAATAATATGTTTTGTGATTAATAGGTTATCTTGGTTACGAGTGAGCCGACGTGTCTCAAAAAACCACAATAAGGAGATATAGATGTTGAGGTGGCAAAATTATTCCTTTTCTAATTCACTCACATGTGATATTTTTCATTATTTCGCTCGGATAAAATATATATTAATGAAATGAAAAACTCTTACCCGTAGTAAGTTTCAATGTAAGTATCGTTGTATGAACTGTGTCAAGTAACAAACCTGTTTGTTGGGATATATTTCGGGATATATATTTAGTAAGTGAAGGCTCAAAAAACTATTTCAAGTTTGAAACTAGGTACTCATCTTAGAAATCAGCAATAATTACATCGTTGTCAGGCCTGAGAGCGTCTATACTCGTTCAGAGAACAAGAATCTGCCACTTACAAACTAATTTTCTCGTATTGGGCTAGCTTAGAAGATATTAGAAATATAATTGCCGATAAAACATTTGAAAGTGTTAAGCATATACAAGTTAATACATTCGTCGTAGCAGACCTGCGTACACAGCGAATTTTCTTTTTTTCAATTTTTTAATACCCTGAACACTAAGGTCTCATCATAATAGTCTATTCACCTAGATTTATAGACTTAATTAACATACTTTTTTCAATCAAAGGTCATTATTAAGACTGAGTAAAACTAAGCAAAAATTTGCAAATGAAACCCGTTAGGCTTATATGCCGGACACTGTATGAATAAATAAATAAATAAATAAATATATATATATATATATATTGTTACTAAATTGTTTAAGCATTTGAAACATGTACCCTTTTTACTTTCACCCTCATAGGATAGTAGGGAGGAAAAAGTATTGTTTTCGTCAGCATTTTCCAATAAGAGTTTCTGGTGAATAAATCCATTTAGTGCCCCTGAATAAAAAAGTTGTTTTAGAGTGATGTCTGTGTATGTTTGTGTGGAGATGTGCAGAAGATTAGAGATTAGCGCCCACTCAATAGAAAAGTTATTTTTAGTGTGTGCGTGTGGGGTTTTGCAGAAGCGTAGAAACGAGATATTGGTCAAATTATACGATTTATAGTCCTTTATATGATAAAAAAATGATAACAACTGAGCTTCTCAAAATATTGGAGTTTAAAGGTTATGGGCTTTTAAAAGTCAAAAAACTTTTTTATATTTCCGCTAAAACAATAAAGGAAAATTATAATTTGACTACCACCATTAAAACCATTCTAAAAAACTAAACAAATTAGTATTTTGATTTTTTAGTGTTAAACTAACGGTTCCAGAGAAAAGTTAAATTCAATGTCCGTGGTAGACTCAGTACATTGTTTGAGAGAACGCAACGTTGTATTTCTTCCTCATTTCCCAACCGTGTTCCATGAAACACGGTATGCAGCGTAAGGTCACATCACCCAACAAAATCACTCTAAAAAGCTTGGTATTACAGGGGTGGGGGAGTCCCCCATGAAATTCTAACAATTAATTTAATTTTGTTTCTTTTGGTGAGATTCTTTAAGATAGTCATTGATTGATTTAAGGAAAATATTACATGTCAGTCCACTGATACCGTTTATTTGGAATGTTTGATCAAATTCTGACATGTTTTGGACCTTAAGACCATTTCCAGAGTACACCTATCCTAATATAATTAAATTACTATAAAATGTACTTACATGTTTGGTATCGTTATCAGCAGCTGATTTTCATTTAGTCTTTTAAGGATTTATTTTAAAGATAAGAAAAACATAATTGTTTATTTATATATATTATTATTTATATATATAAAATGTGTTCACATTTTATTTATCTGTTGGACTGTTCTTTGGTAAATGTATAATTCCTCTTTCCCGTTTAATTTTGTCTAGTTTTCATTTAAATCAAAATAGAAAATGATTTCAAAATCAGCTGCTGATAAAGATACTAAACATGTATTTACCGATTCATGTAGTTAGTTGTTCTACAGCTATATGTGGAAAAATCCTTTTTTTCTTACTCGTGGCAGAAAATCTAGCTTTTCTTTTCCTCTGTTAATCTTATAAATTGATATAAATTTCCTATTTAACCTATAAGTTTCAATTACCACAATTAATTCCTAGATCAGTGAATATTTACTTATTATACAGGTCAGTCGCTACGGGAGTGTTAATAAACACAAAAAATATACACGTAAAAGAGTATACATTGATATACTTATTATAGATCCATTTAGTGCCCCTGAATAAAAAAGTGGTTTTAGAGTAATGTCTGTGTATGTTTGTGTGGGGATGTGCAGAAGATTAGAGATTAGCGCCCACTCAATAGAAAAGTGATTTTTAGTGTGTGCGTGTGGGATTTTGCAGAAGCGTAGAAACGAGATATTGGTCAAATTATACGATTTATAGTCCTTTATATGATAAAAAAATGATAACAACTGAGCTTCTCAAAATATTGGAGTTTAAAGGTTATGGGCTTTTAAAAGTCAAAAAACTTTTTTATATTTCCGCTAAAACAATAAAGGAAAATTATAATTTGACTACCACCATTAAAACCATTCTAAAAAACTAAACAAATTAGTATTTTGATTTTTTAGTGTAAAACTAACGGTTCCAGAGAAAAGTTAAATTCAATGTCCGTGGTAGACTCAGTACATTGTTTGAGAGAACGCAACGTTGTATTTCTTCCTCATTTCCCAACCGTGTTCCATGAAACATGGTATGCAGCGTAAGGTCACATCACCCAACAAAATCACTCTAAAAAGCTTGGTATTACAGGGGTGGGGGAGTCCCCCATGAAATTCTTACAATTAATTTAATTTAGTTTCTTTTGGTGAGATTGTTTAAGATAGTCATTGATTGATTTAAGGAAAATATTACATGTCAGTCCACTGATACCGTTTATTTGGAATATTTGATCAAATTCTGACATGTTTCGGACCTTAAGACCATTTCCAGAGTACACCTATCCTAATATAATTAAATTACTATAAAATGTACTTAAATGTTTGGTATCGTTATCAGCAGCTGATTTTCATTTAGTCTTTTAAGGATTTAGTTTAAGGATAAGAAAAACATAATTGTTTATTTATATATATATATATATATATATATATATATATATATAATGTGTTCACATTTTATTTATCTGTTAGACTGTGCTTTGGTAAATCTTTAATTCCTCTTTCCCGTTTAATTTTGTCTAGTTTTCATTTAAATCAAAATAGAAACTGATTTCAAAATCAGCTGCTGATAAAGATACTAAACATGTATTTACCGATTCATGTAGTTAGTTGTTCTACAGCTATATGTGGAAAAATCCTTTTTTTCTTACTCGTGGCAGAAAATCTAGCTTTTCTTTTCCTCTGTTAATCTTATAAATTGATATAAATTTCCTATTTAACCTATAAGTTTCAATTACCACAATTAATTCCTAGATCAGTGAATATTTACTTATTATACAGGTCAGTCGCTACGGGAGTGTTAATAAACACAAAAAATATACACGTAAAAGAGTATACATTGATATACTTATTATAGCCTACCTATAATAAATCTACCTTTGGAAGAGAAACAGGTTTTGTGTCATAAGGTGACGTCCAAGAACAGTAAGTTTAAAATCTGAAAGTTAAGGAAAGTTTGATATGGGTATTAAATTAAAGGTCATAAATAGTAGAACACAACCCCGCTAACTGCAAGCCTGAGCTCAAAGGGCTGGTCTCAAACATAATGGAGGTGGTTCAACCACCACTGATCCATTTTTTGTTTATCGGATTTGGAAATTATAAAAAATGAATGTATGTACTGTGTTGGATTTTTACTAGGTTTACTGCTTAATTTTGTGACCATATCATTCCATCCTTATTTTTAATCTTTTAAAATTATCCCTGATAATTGTATGGCATATATTATCCAATGACAGTTGTAACCATAAAAACTACATTTTTATAAGTCTCGTTGAAATACCAATTTATACTGTTTTATGTATAATGGTTAAAAATATATTAAACCGTAATGGAAATTCCCAAACACCCCGTGCTTTTTTTTATAGCTATGGATTCAAAAAAAAAAGATAAAAATGTTAAAAATAAAACCTTTTACCTTTATAACTTTTTTTATATGGTTAGGGATAACTTTGAGACAAATGTTTGATTTGAAAATACTGTTGCTTGAATATAAAGTCATACAAACGGTGTAAAATATAAAAGTCGGTTGAACAAATTTGCTCATCACGGATATTTATGTTTATTCAAGTATGCATTTTTCAATTAAAAAACTAGTCCAACCATTTGATGAGGTCATTGTTGATGGTATTTTTCCTTATACCATAGTTTTATCCAAAAATGAATTGAGAAGTGTATTTAATAAAAATATGCTAAAGATAGCTAAAGACGAATAAACAAATCAGTCACCCAGCCAACGTTTATTGTAAGGAATGTTAGATTTTTCAATGTATGTTAAATTATGCACAGTTAAACTAATTTATGAATTCTATAAACTTTTTTGATTACGAGATTTAATCTGTATCGTTGCGTTCAATACTTAGTAATTCTAAATACTAAAATACTTTGTATTAACATTAGAAGTTCAAACACTATTTAACAATAGGTTTACCAACAAGGACGAAATAAAACAACTCGACTGGCATATGATCTAATCAGACCTTTTAGGTATTGCTGTCACCTTGGAATATCGTCAGCATCCGGCTCCCTCATTAGTTACATTAGACAGAAGCCAAGCAACTTCTCATATCCAAGCCGTGTACGTTGTAGCTCCTTATCTTTCCTTTCTGAGAAGCTGCTCATCAACTCTTCATTTTTCACTCTTATCGTTAGCAAGGTTATAAATATCTCTAGATTCATAACCTTTGCCAAATTATTGTGAAAACAATATACATCGAGCTTAAATCAGTATTTAAAAGTTTATTCTCTGAATTGTCCATAAATTTAAGACAGTGTAATAATACTAATTGCAAAATTAAGTAATGTGAAAATGAAACTGAAATTATCTTCATATAAAGTAAAACAAATTTATATCACTAAATAACTCCATATCTAGCAGATGATTTGCAAGAGACAATTTGTGGTCATTTAATAATATATATATATATATATATATATATATATATATATATATATATATATACTCGTTTCGCCCCAGGCCCCCTTATAGGTGTCGGCAGAATCGCTTAGTTAAGAGTAATAATAATCAGATTTTTGAGCGAAAAAGTTTTTTTTTAAGTCATAAAAATTTAAAAACTAAGATATCTATATAAGGTCTGTGCCAAATTGAAAGTTCCTACCCCTTCTAAAAGTGGGCTAGAATTAAGCGCACAAAAAACCCTCTGTTTTTATTGCACCTTTCGTGTAAGATATATACCCGAAAAACAAAAAATTTTTTTTAGTATTATTATTTTTTAGTAAAATTTGAAATCAGAAAATCTGATGATTCAATTACTATTAATGATATCTTATAAATGTTTTTAAAAAATCCCAAGTTTCTAGCTCAATCTGAAAGTAATATACGAAACCCTTGGTTATAACTTGACCCAAAACCGGAATTTCCTTACTACTTACAAAAAATTGTTAACATTTTTAAAATGATATATAAGTTGCAATATTATTGCATATTCTCACTTATAGTTATAAAGTGAAGGTGCATGTAAAATATTAGCACTCTATGTACTATAATAACGCAACAAGAAATCAAAATGTGCTTAAAAAAGGAATTTTCATAAAATGTAACGTTATCTAGGGGTAAGGAGTCAAAATACGAAAAAATGTCATATTACCAAAGTTGTAGATCTCAAAAAATCCGTGCCACATGGTATCCTTAGATTTCCGATAGGACCTTTCGTTAAAAAGATATAGCCGAAAAACAAAGAATTTTTTTGAAAAACTTTAAGATTTGTTTAGGGTAGTAAAAATTAAAAAGTATGATGATTCGTTTACTTATAGTAACCTCTTGGGAACGCCCTTAGTCTCAAGCTCATCGGAAAGTCGTATTTTTGAGCGAAATAGTGAAACGTTGCATTTCACGAAATACACCCTATGCATTTTATATGGGAAAATGTTAACATTTTTTTTCTCGGTCCGTAATTAAAAATTGTAAGATTTGGGAATTTTCCTGTCGGTTGTGGACCTAAACGAAGGTCCGTACCAAATTTCAAGTCTCCAGCATTTCTAGAAGTGGGTTAGAATTTGTATCCCTAGTCAGTCAGTTACACCTGGCATCGTATATACATTAGATGTATATATTAGATATATATATATATATATATATATATATATATATATATATATATATATATATAGTTTAAGAATGTCAAAGTAAACACATCGGATGGATGCTGTATGATACAGATAAATATTTAAATGTTACGTAAAAGACGTACATAAATGGTGGATGGCACACGTTGATCTTACTTTGTAACAACTCTAAAAACTTTACCCATGCCAAATATTTAATGCAATCTTGTTACTTCTTGGAGTAAATATAAAATGAAATTAAAATTCGAAAATCAAAAAGGACCATTAAGTAAATTTTGACACTTGATTCCGTGTAAGGGAATTACGCGATATTCACATTTAAGAGTCTGCATCAGTGGTAGCCATCTTGGGTTCTATCCCGTAAGAGCAATGTTAGAGTCTGGCGCCTATATCTCCTTGACCTATTGTCATAAATTAACGGAAGAGGTGTCAAATTAAAGTTAATACAGTCCTCCAGGGCACCACCTTACAGAACTTCTTATTTTCGCTCCCATTTAAAATTAATAACGATTTATTTTGTAAAATATTCCTGGATTTTTGTTTTTATATCAAGTTAAATTTTTGAACATATTGAAAAGGTCATGCCCTTGAGCCACATCTCATCAATGTACTTCCAAAGTTTTACATTGATACTTTGATAACAATGCCACTACACACGCCAAAGTGAAGATATGTTCCGTCAGAATTTTACATTCCCTTACGGACTAAAATTCAAGATGCCTACCACTGATGCAGACTCTTAAGATGTCACAGAATCAGTGTAGTGAAAAACTTCTAAGAAGGTTTAAAAGTAATGAATGTATCGGGGCTTAGAAATCATTCGGCATTAAATTAAATAAAGCACTTTGCACGGTTGTATAATTGATCTAAATAGGAAACAAACATGAAACCACAGATAAAGGGTTTTTAGTGGCAGTCTGCAGTTATAATAGTGTTTATCTTAGTGTTTATCTTTATTTGCTTTCATGTCCTTGTAACAATGGTATATAATGTACATAAATTTAGTGACAGCAGCATTTCATGGGTACACGCACTAATTGGAGATGGCATTTCCGACCCAGCAGAGCGAACTGCCATGATGTCGACGTCATCACGCTACTGCTGCAAGCCAGTAATCATACGTTATTTACAGATATACGACAGTAAGTTGTATTTCTGTAACTCATGCAAATGCTATGTGAACTTTGGTCAAATTCAGAATATTAACAGATAATTTTATGGAGTAAAACCTTTTACAAAATTTCATAGAGATGTTAGAAAATATTTCAGAATGTTGAAGATATAAATGTTATTAAGGAGAAATTAATATATATTTATTCAATTGCTTTCATCCGTAGCTTTGAGTTTTACTTTACTACCTATTCGACCCATCTTTGCCACACATCGTAGTTGTGATAAAATAATTTAGTGCAGTTAAGACAAAACAGAGAAAATTTACAGAGTAACATTGCTATGATACAGGAGGGATTATAAAAGAAACTTTGATATTATATTAATTATTTGTTTGAAACTCATTATTGGTGATGAAATTAAATAACGTATAGTTTGTTATGTTAGTTAATATAACTACTTGAATGGTTTATTTGCATTTCGGACATTTTCCATCATTATTTAAATAAAACACAGTTTCACGATGTTTCGGGATCACCATAAAATGGCTTCAGATTCCAGATCTTGAAACGTCGTGAAATTTCGGTTTCACTTAAATCGTGATGGAAAATATTCGTGGTAAAAAAAATTACAATGATATTAAAATATTAGAATTTAACTGATGAATGGTCAATGTACAAAACATTTAAATGTTATAAACTGGTATAATCTTTGCATTTTGGTGAATTATTTACGTATGTATAAAAATAACCAAAATTGATATTTGTTTAAAGATTGTCGATGCAAGAACCGATTTATTTGGGATTTCAGAGATTTTGATTGGCTAAAGTAAAACAAGGATTTACATTCACTGTGTCAAATCCGATTTGAGAGATATCTTAGAGTGTGCTTCGTACAAATATTTATTTAATGTTCATCAAATACTCTAAATCTTCACTAAAGCCTGATAGATATATTTATATCTAATACAACACCGGAGTTTTTAGAGATTTGATTGGGTTGGTCAATATAATGGCTTTGGTCCCATGAAATACTGTTGTTACTGAGTTACAGATGAATTTGACTTAATGGTTCAAAGGATATATTATTTTAAATATCACAAAATTAATTTTAAAATTTATGGCAAAACAACAATTTGATAAAAAAAATTGACAACCACCATTAAAACCGGCATAAAAAACTAAACAAACCAGTATGTTGAATGATTACTCTACGACAAATGGTTTTGGAGAAAAGTTCAATTCAATCATGGTAAACGCAAAACATTGTTTAGACCGCTCAATTAGATGTTATTTCCATAGAGAATGTTAAAAAATCAATCTTTCCCTCATTTGTAAACTTTTCTCTATGAAACATGGTATGGAGTTTATCAGATGGAGGTAACATCACTTGAAAAAAAAACACTCAAAAAGCTATGTTACTTATGAAGGGAGGGGGTAGTACTCAGAAATTTCTAACAGTTTATTTAACTTATTTCCTATTGTTTTTGGTTAAAGAAATTTAAGAGATAATTTGTGAAACAATTAATTTTAAATCATGTTTAGAAACAGTCTAAGGAATATGATAGCCATATCAAAGGTTATAGTTTTTTTTTTAAATTTAATCTAGGGAGAAAGAATTTAATTGCTAATTTAAAGAAGAAAGAATCTATCCTTTAATTATTTCTAAATGAAAGTATGTGTCAGTCCACCGATGCAATTATTTCCATTATAGTCATTATTTCCATTATAATCATTATAGTCTAGGCCATGCTATATAATATTGTTATATCTTGGTCCCTTTATAAATTATGAACGGTTGGACTAGTTATATCAAAATATACTCAAGTACCGACATAAAAAGACTTAAAATTGTACCTAGAAGACACCACCAGAGGCCAACTTCATCACGAATGGAAGAATGAAAACTGCTTTTGTGGAAAATATTTCACTTTATTTATTTTTGATACCGGTACTTAAAAGTAAGTTCTTTTATTTATTGTTTGTGTTATAACATTTCTAATTTGCTTTAAAGACAAGTTAAAGTTAGAGTTTGTTATTTAATGTTTATCTTTTAACTTCTCTTGAAATTGAAACTAACTTTATAACCTATCATTTGAGAATATACATTAAATGACTGGAAATACTAATGTTGTACCTTTGACCATTCAAAGGACCAAATCAAAGCAACACTACCATGAAATGGTCAAAGATACACCATCATTTTTACTCAGTAGTTACAGCAGGTTATCGATGAATTATGCAATTTAATTATTATTGTAGTACATTTTTGGGAAAGTATACAATAAGTTGTTAATATATTATAATAAATAAATATATAAATATTAAATTGTAACTTGTTTTTCAATTTCGCAACTAGGCCTCAGTTAAGCTACTCGACTTTGAGCAGAAAAAACAAATGTAAAAGGAAACCAACATATATAAAACCCTAAAAATAGTAAAACCATATAAACTGTCAAAAAATAATTTATTGATACGCCTAATGTGGTAGAAAATAGTTCAAGCAGTGAACAAGATTTGAATTTTCTTCTGATGAAAGTGAGTTAAACTTAGAAGGTGAAACTAAAGAGTTCAATAATAATGAGTTTCAATTTAAGGAGCTTCAAAAAGGTGGTTAAATTCTACTTACTATTCCAACAAAAAAAGCTCGAAGTATTTTGTTGCGTATGATAACTCTTTGGAAAATAAACTGTGGGATGTTGTTCCTAAGCTTCCCAACTTTGCCTGTAGTGTACTGTTAAGAGTGTACCTAAAGCAGTAGTGTGCGTAATGCTATCAGTATTTCCGGTGGAAATGACTTTAAATTATGAACACGATGCAAAAGATTATCGATCATATCCTTTCATAAAGTTACCAAAACTTTACATTAAATACGGTGGCCTATAGGTGAATGGTATAGGATTGGAAATGATTTTAAATTATGAGTACGATGCAAAAGTTAATTAATTAGATTCTCGCATGAAGTTATCAATCCGTTAACTTACATTATACATGGTAGCCTACAGGTGCATGGATTAAGATTGGAAATGATTTTAATTTCATCTTCATCGCTGATGTTACAGACTCTTTGTATTTCCCTAAACTAGTAATCTTCAGTGTAGATTTGCTTGAACTGATAATATTCCCACTTGTATATTTATCTCGTTCAACTGATTGCAATCCCTCTTACAACTGATACCATCCCAAAGTACATTTACATAATCTAAAAGTTGCACAGAACATTTTTATTATTTTTAAGTTAAAAATCATCATTGAATCATATTTCAAAGGGGTAGTCTGTAAAAACTAGCTATTATTATGAGTTACACATAATTGAAGTACGTTCAAAATAGAGTTATTACTTTTCAGTTTACTAAATGAAAGTAAATGATCTATATATACATGTTAAATGAAATTGCAGTTGCAGTTGCAATTATCGCCTGTACTTTGTAGGAATAATAAACAAAATATTCCATTATTATAGAATACTGTTCATGAAAGTTATTTGCCTTGGTTATCTCGGCGCAGTATTTGTAAAAATAAAAGTATGGTCATAAAAATTCATAAAGATATGGTCGATTTTATATAATATGGAAACATAAATGTTTACTTTAGCACAATGAAGCCTTGCTTATGGTAGGCTGGTTTATTACTGGCGATATAGTGTTAATTAAAGCAAATAATAGTCTCTTTAATAATGTGGTAATGATAGTTATTTTATTGTGCATAGAAAACTGCCATATTTTAAGTATATTTATTTTGGTTTGATAAAAATAATAAGTAAACACAAATATCGTTCTGTGACTTCTTAGTCGTACTTCCGTAAAGCAATGAGTGCGTCATAGTAGGCAAACTATTATTGGTGGAAATACCGATGCCACTATAAAAGAACAAGAAACGTTGGAAAATAAAAAAAACTCCTATTTTTAAAGCTAAATACTATGTGTTTTTCATTTTGTGTCATTACCTTAGAAAATACGATAACAGGTTGTATTCTAAATTACCTCCTCATTTATTTTGATAATGAGACAAAGCTGCAACTCTGCAATCTTAGAGACGTGATAAAGATAAAGATTACTCAAAGTATTTTTCACACAATTATTGAAACAACAATTAAAATATAATCTTGGATAAATAATCCTAAAAAAGGATATACATATATATATATATATATAAATAAATGAATAAATATATATATATATATATACATTTGATTTTATAACTATGTACAACTTGACTCTTTTATAAAACCACTTTAATGTAATATAGTGTAATTATAGGAATGTATAATAATTTAAAGGTAAAAAATAGTAAAGACACCATAGCATGTATTAAAAAATAACGTAGCTAAAATGATTTTAACTACTGTGTACTCATAATGCGCTACACAATAACCAAATTAGTTTAACACTTTTAAAAACGGGGTTTACAATGTTTCTTGAAATATCTCAAAATATAAGAAAATATATAGCAATATTAGTAATTTTGGGGTTTAATATTTTTTATGTTTTGTAAAATGTTACTGATTGATTCTATTCTTTGATTAACCATCGAAAGGCAACATATAACAATATTATAAACGTTAGTTTTATATTTTATTTGCTTTGTTTTCTTTTAAATGTTTCCTGTAATTATTCAAAGAATTTAATGCATTTTAAGATGAACGTGACTGTATTATAATGAGAATAATAACTAGGATCACGCTCAAATACCATTAATTTGGAGAGTTGAAAAATAAACTAATATTTACTACCACTGAAAAATAAACAGTCACACCCATTGTTGAGAATACAAAGCATTATATAATGAATCAACCAAAATGGGGAAGTGTGGAGCCTGGTTCGGGAATGAACTTAGTCTTTACATGCAAATAGAAAAACGAGTCACTCAAGTGTTCTGAAGTAAATCATTGAAAATGAACAAAAAAATACTGCTATAAAGAAAATTATATTGCATTTTTATTTTAGTTTCACATTGCTTTTTCTTATACGTTTCACAGAATAGTGAAATAAAGAATAAAGGAATAATAAACCCCAAGATTAGACATCAGAGGGCATGGTAACCTTTTAGTTTCTTCTGAGCCATCCACTATATAGAATATATAATACACTTTTTATAGTAATATAAAAAACACTAGGCAACTAAAAAAGTTGCGTACCAAATAAAATATCTCAATAGAAAATCATAAACTTTTTAAAAACGTATTACTTTCATATACAAACAGCAAATCAAATACATTGATATTCCAAATAAAAAAAAATATATTATGAGTGTACAATAAAATTTTTACTTGAATAATTTCTCAAAAGTGTGGATTTTGGTACGTCAAACATTTGTAGCATTTGAAAGACAGGTCATCACTATAGCACTGAACAGCACCATCGCTACTACCTGATCCCCAGTAGAAATATATATCAAATTTATAATTTTTTCATGCATCAGGAAAAGTTGTAGATTTATACATACACTTAAATATTTATATTTTTTGGTAAGGATAAAATAAATTGTATTTTACAACAGTAAAAATACCTTCCCTTAATAATGGGAAAACAGGCCCATTGATAAGGTTGTTAAGGTAAGGATGAGAGGACCATTACAAAGAGTTTACATGGGGTTTTTATCTGTTGTAGTTGTTTCATTCGGGATTCTTTGATCTTTGATAAATAAATGGTACCAGTGGACTGACACATACTTTCTCCCTTAAGTAAATTTAAAAAAGACAATCTGTAATAAAACTATAATCTTCTAAAATGTTAATCTAAATATCATTTAATAATTTATTGTTTCAAAAATAATCATCCAATTTCTAAAAATAAAAACAAGAGAGAAAAAGTTAGATTAATTGTTCAAATTGTATGGGGAACCCCCCGGTAATACCAAGCTTTTTTGAGCTGGGTTTGTTCGGTGATTTGACCTTAAACTTCATACCAAGTTTAATGGAAAACTGTTGGAAAGTAAGGAAGAAATTGATTTTTTATATTCTCCATAAGAATAACATTGAGCGCTTTCAGACAACGTACTGCGTTTATCGTAGACAGTAAATTTAACTTTTCTCTGGAACCGTTAGTCGTAGACAAATAATTCCAGATACTAATTTGTTTAGTTTTTAAGCTGGTTTCAATGGTACCAGTCAAGTTATACTTTACTTTTATTGTTTTCACTGAAAATATAAAAATTTGATTTTTTTGACATTTAAAAGCCCATAACTTTTGAACCATCATTTTTACAGATATGCGGGTGGTGTTAAATTATTTAGTACTCTGTACACTATAAACTGTCAAATTTTAATCAAAATCGTTAGAGCAGTTTTTGAGAAAATTGGATTTTTCACGTTTTTTAAGGGTTTTTAGGGGTGAACTACCCTTAAAAATCAAAAATTACAAAAAATGAAAAAATGCCTGGAGATACGGTGACTATATATATACATGCCAAATTTCATCTAAATCGGACCAACGGGGTAGGCTGTGGCACTGTACACATCCAGACACACACACAGACAGACACACACACGGACGGACAGACATCACGTCCAAACCCACTTTTTTGGATTCAGGGGACCCCAAAACGGATATATCCACCCTCAACTCAAATTCGAAAATTTTGACGAAAACAATATACTTTCTCCGTATACTACGTATAAGGGGAGAAAGTAAAACGAGAAATACTCGAGTAAGTAATGTTAAGAGTGTAATTAATTGTAGGAACTTGGTTTATGCCTGAAGCTACCTTTCCATTACATTCGAGAATCAGGGTGCTGTAAGGTCGATGATATTCAGGTGTACCGAATTTCACTTATTGCCATTGAAAGAAAGTCGATAATTGCTTCTAATATCAGAAGTGATCCGGTATGGTAATAGTGAGTATTCTTGTATGGCGTGTTCTTTACAACAACTATGACCAGCTTCTGTTACGTATTATCAAAATCATAACCCAGATAAAAAGTAGTAAAAGTAGCTGAACTGATGTCCTAAACATTATCGGTAGACCAAAGCATGTTCCGCACGGGTTCCATGACGTAGGTCTGTGAATTTAACGAGGAAGGATACACGAGTTTTATGGCTATAATGAAATGTGTTGTTTCTTGAACAGGTTAGTAAATTTTTATGTTACCGTAAAATAAAACATTTTTTTCAACATAGCAGAACTCTTTATATAGGTATTAGGATTACATACTGGTTATATAGATCACAGAGATCAATTTTTTTATTTGTTATGGTCACTTTGAATAAATGGTATCAGTGGAATAACACATACTTACTCCCTTAAGTAAATTTGAAAACAATAATCTTTAATAAAACTATCATATTCTTTGAAGTTGATCTAAATATCATTAAATTATTTATTGTTTCAAAAATAATCATCCAATTTCTACAAATAGCAACAAGACAAAGTTAGATTAACTGTTCTTACAAAGTAAGATCTTTGTAGGATGGACACCTTCCCCCACTTCGTAATACCAAGCTTTATGAGTGGGTTTTGTTGGGTGATATGTTTTAAAGCTGCGTACCAATTGTCATGGAAAACTGTTCGGAAATAAGGAAGAAATATATATATTTTTTAATATTCTCCATAAGTATAACATTGGGCTATCAGACAACGTACTACGTTTTTTATGAACAGTAATTTTAACTTTTCTTTGGAACCGTTAGTAGTAGACAAAAAACTAAAATTGCTAATCTGTTAGGTCTTTTTAAGCTGGTTTTAATGGTGACAGATAAATTATACGCTACCCAACACTTAAAAAATATATTTTTGACACTTTTTAAGTGTCAAAAATACCCCTTAACACTTCGAACTCAACTTTTTTTTTGTATAGCATTTTGTAATTTTGTAACATGTACATTGAGCACAATTAATGTTCATCTAATTTTTAGGTTTGAGTTCGTATGTAGTTTATTGTGTTCTATCTTCTCGTATCCGTAATTAAATAAATGTAAAGCTTGATCTAGTGTGACATAATATTGTGCCAAAACCTGCCCCAAGGAACACGGTTTGGCACTAGACTTTGTTTAACATTTTTATTTTTTCATTGAAAATAGTTAATCTTTCAACAGCAAAAAACTCTAATAGCACTCAAGATAATACCGTAAGACATAGTATCCTGGGATTCTTTAGTCCTTTAAATAAAATACAAAAAATAGAGAAACAAGTAAGAAAACCTGCTCCAGGTCTTCCCAACATATATCGTACAGAAATAAAAGAGAGGGATGAGGTGAAGGGCGTTATGGAATTGAAAAAAATCTCGTAGTGTATAATTTAGTTATGGAAATAAACCATCGAAAGGAGGAATTGTGAATATATATCAACTATTTCCGATTTGCTTGTTGCAATATTTGCAACAAGTGAGTAGCACAAAGCATTATCCGACGTCATCTATACCGCTCCCTCTAAAGCCCGCCTTAATTACCATAATTTATCACATACTGCAACGTGTTAGTTCATTCATCAGACTCGATTCTAATTTATCTTGTTGAAACTTGTTTCTATAATTAATGATGTTGTGATGCAGTTAACAAAGAGATCTTGAGTTTCACAGGTGCTTGCTACATACATATTCGGAAGAACGACAATTATTATACAGTAGTACCTCAGGTGGTTCTTTTCGTTTTGATTGAAATAGGTAATAATCTGTTTTAAATTAAAGATGATATCACTTTATGTCCTATCATATATCTTGATGAACAACCATAACAACAGGCTTTTGAACATATTGACTGATATAGCAATTAGAAGATATTTCTGTCTGAATAGGTTTTAGTTTGCCCATAGAGATTTCAGGATCTTCACAGCTGTTAAATATTCTAGGGTTTAAATTTAGATATAAATTGAATGACATGTTTTCAAATCACTTACTTAGATTTTGGTTATCACCTATATTTCTATAAATCTTTGAAATATTTTAAATCATACATATATTTAAATTTACTCATACTTTTACCGATAATCAGATTAAACATATTAAGCAGAAATAAACCTTTTAGATACCTGGTACCCAGACATAAATTCAAAGATCAATTTTCCATTTTTTATATAAATGATCTATCATGGCAAAATTTTTAGTAGCTTTACAGAAGAATTATGTATGACTACCTTAAACGTTTTAATTCAATTAAAATTATTTGACGACGCATTATACGAATACAAAAGTACTGATTAAGTATGTTAAAAATAATTATTTTAAATTAGTGTGTTAATTATATTAGAATATTATCGATATTGGTATACTTGACTGGGACCGTGGCGTCGTCCTGTAAACCAGCTACTTGAAGGTCACGAATTATGGATTGTAGTGTTCTCTTTATGTGGATTAACGTCCGCACTATTGAATACTACGTTAATCCGCAAAGACCATCCTCATAATTAGATCGATTCGTAATTGAGAGGCCGTGGCTCGGATTCCACGTTAAACTGTAGGTCCCTTAGTTGTTTCTGATGGGCTATTAATTAACTATATTAATTATTAATTAACAGTTCTGTCTAAGGACTATGTCAGCCTTATTCAGTGACAAAACTACAAGATCGTGCCACAATCATCTTACACTCAATCTTCATTCATACTTGGCTTAAAAACCTACCTTGTAGTATGGTCCCAATTTCAATGATCTATCTAATCTAAAGAATTTGAGTTTTTGGTGGACAGGTCTGTATCTATTTTAGTGTCTCCTTAATAAAACAGTCGTTTTTACTGATATATCTGTCTATATATATATATATATATATATGTGTGTGTGTGTGTGTGTGTGTGTACGTGTGTGGGGATATGCAGAAGCCTAGAGACGAGACATTTGGTCCAATTTTCATGTAATTGTAGGTATCAGTCCACGGTATATCGGAGCATTTTTAATTTAAACTTTTACGTTATTTCTAACTCCATTAGGAAATTTAAACCAAGTAAGTAAAACTTAAATTGAATCTCAGTCAGATATTATCGGGTGATTTAATGATCATTTAACTTTAAAATTATTACGATGAGAAGCTACGCATGCGGTTGATAGGCTGTAGCGGGTGGTCCAAAACTGATTGCATTTTGTGTTGTGATTATGTGCTCTGCTATTTAATGGGTTAAGGAGGAGATTTTTGCGGTAAACGATTCTTTGGTTAATACGGTAGTTCTTAATTCACCACGACGATTTAAACCATTAACGTTTCAAAAGAGGGTGACAGAAAAATAGAAAATGTGTACATTTTATACAATTTGTGCTTTACTCCCTTGTTTGAAAGAAAACAACCGAACGTGCAAATTTTATTAATTGTATTCCCTTTTGAGACAATCAAAATGACACCATCCTAATTTCTCAAAACATATGGGTTTAAAGGGCTTGTAAATATAAAAATAAATATTTTTAATTTTCCGGCTTAGCAATAATTTTATAAAGCAATTTGACTCCATCACCGTCAAAACCGGCTTAAAAATTAAACAAATTTGTAATTGGAATCATTTGTCTACGTCTGGCGGTTCATGAGAAAAATTATATTTACTACCCGTGGTAGACAATGTACGTTGTTTCAATGTGCCTAATGCTATTCTTTCGGAGAATATCATAAGTCAATTTATTCCTTATTTATCCAACCGTTTTCTTCGAAACTTGGTATGCAGACTGGAGTCAACCAACAAAGCCCACTCGAAAAAAAATTGTATCATCTTTGAGGGCGGGGTTACGTCCCCAAAAAATTCTAACTATTTTTATAATTATTTCCTCCTATTGTTAATTTAAGAAATAGGAATTTTTTTACAATAGATCAAAAAATGATATTTGAATATACAACGAAACATATGTAGTTTTATTAAATATTGTATTTTTTAATTGGAGTAGGGGTTAAAGTACGTGTCCGTCCACTGATGTCATTCTTTTATTATGCTCTTGCTTGTATATTTTAACATCCAATTACTATCTTTTTCCTTATTTTTTTACATGACATCAAATGTACATGCTCATTGAAGTCCCTATCGTGAATATGAATTACAATGATCTATTACATATTTCTAATCGCCGCTTGGTGATGATTAGATTATGTGTTTCTTCTCTTCGTAGTTCTTGCTTCTTATTTTCACGATCATTTGTGTGTACTAGGAGGATTTCTTTTAAATGATTTAGTGAAAGTCGAACAAGATTCTTGAGAACCCAGTTGTCACCTTTGACTATCCAAATCCATAGTCAAAGGAAGCACAGTCTGTATCTACTCGTAGTAGGGGCTCAGAATAGCTGTTGGCTGATTGTATCTGGCGGCATTGTAGGATGTGATCCAGTTAAAACACCTGCTTCATTGTTGTGACACGCGCATCTGGCGCACACACGCACACACGCACGGCGGCGCCGGCAGTCTCCATTGACCGGGCCGCGCCGCGCCGCGCGCATGAGCCTGTAAACCTGGCGAGTGGCCATGCTCCGGGGGAAACCGCGGGGATATTCGGCTCTAGCCGGGGGAATACTGTCCCACTGCGAGTTGGTAAACTGTAGTAGAGTATACACTTTCTAAATGATGCCTATTCAGTGTACAAGCCTCAGAAAACATGAGCTAAAACTTATACTGTGTGGATCATGCAATTTCAAGTACTAACATAGCATGTCTGAATATTACTGTTCATAATTTCACAAAAGTCGAGATTTATAATACTCTTAATACAAAAAAACAATGTATTTAAACAACATGATTACTTAATAAAACCTCTAGTATTGTTGGTTTTTGGTATTATAATATGTTTAAGTTTGTATATACATCTAAATATATTGTTTCTGCCTTATTAAAGCCACTATAACTACTGCTGACTTAAAATGAAGACTTTATTACTAGAAACTAAAACATTATCTCTTTATGTTTGTAATAAATTAATTATTTGATCTTTAAATTTAAAGTATTTTTTGTGTTATTTACTTCTGTCACATGATAAAGGTCCAACTAATAATTGATATCCTTCCAACTCCTTACCACCGTTTATAGTTAGACAGATCTGAAGTTACAAACGATCAGTTAATAATTCTTTATTTAGTTTTAGCTAGCAATTAGAAATGACAGTTAAAACTGGGGATTTCAATCGTCTCCACACGGTATGTTAGTCTGACAAAGTCCATTTATCAAATTAATTTGATAAAATTTCATAATCCAGTTTTGTTGCCTGAGCGCAGGTTAAACCATGTATACAGACGACCAGTTAAACTGTTAGTTTTATCTATCATTTAGACCTGACAGTTAAAACTGATCGTCTGTAGCTTGAACAAATTCAATTACGCACTACTACTCTCTTTTTAATGAGCTTCACGAACATGTATTTAGTTCTAAAAACAGCTGATTACTGAAAACAAAACAGAAAAAAAACATCCCTAACTCTTTCAGCCAGAAAATATATTTTTTGAAATTAGAGCATATAACAGATTTTGGCAATTTTGTTGTAGTTTTTCGATGTCTGGAATGTGTTTACTGGACTCGGACTGTAAACACCTATCACTCTAATACACTGTTACACTAATATACTGTTTCGTCATACTGCCTTGAAAACAATGCTTTCCATTCATATGCTAAGGTTGAAAAATTACTTTTCCTTCCCACGAAAGAATCATCTGTAAATCAGAAATAAATTGTATTTAATCTGGTTCAATGTAAAAACATTGTTCACAGAAATTTAACCAAAATACAAAAGAACGTGGCAATGGCGGATTTTTTCACCCCACTATTTGGATCACTCAATGACAAAGAAGGTCTGCTATTAAGAAAAATTATATACAAAATTATATTAGATTTAAAAATACATCTTTAAATAAAAGAAAATCATTGTTAATCTGAATCAGGCATTGGTTTGAAATTACAAAACAGCAGAAACCATTTTATGACCAAAGTTGTAAAGTATATACAGTACTTACTAAGATTTTAGTTTTTTTGCAGCATTGAGCTCAATGCGGCGTCCACTAAGACAAAGTAGTAGTTTTGATAAATAGGAACGAATGTGGCTCTTTTGGGTACCCAATCGTGTTTTACGTAGTCTGAAGTACGATTAAATATCAAAATGACACTTTATTTCCGTGTGATGAACAGCTATTTTCTAATCATAAAGTATAGATTATCCTTAGCTTAAAATATAGTACAGTTTGCACACATAGCAAACAAAATTTATAATCTAGCCTACCAACCATAATAATTTTATAATAAATAATAAATTTTGAAGTTAATGAATCGAAAAATTTATGAACGTTTTTTTCTGTTCCCTTTTTGAAGTGACCCGTAAACGATGATTTAGCGGACGATTTTATAAAACTGAAGTCGGCTGTGTTGCAGACAGTGTGATGAGTTTAGTTCGCCTCTGGACCTTAAGTGTCTCTTCTATTTTTGCTCGTTAACCTGACCTCCGATGGAAAAGTGACACTGAAGGTCATAGTAGCTACCTATAAGCTGATTTCATTATATTCACGCAGTTTCTAATGCCTCAAAAGGATATTGAAACAAATACTATTATAACTACATTAAGTACTAATATTGTATAATTACTATTATTACAAATTAAATTCTACTTTTGGTTTCATCGATTTAAACGCATCCTTCACTCATTCATCCGAAAATACTCACCAGATTGAGTAAAATATAGATATGGTTCTCTTCATATAAATACTTCTCCGTACATGAACGTCGCTAAATTCTTAACAATCAATAATTTACTTGATGCGTGCAAGTAGGGACTCAAACTCGTGACATTAGGATTATTGCTAAACAATATCTTGATTGTAGTGGAAAAAAATTGCTAAATTCAAGAACAACCTGCCTGACCGTGACTGGGTTCTGCTCTTCATGAAGGGGCATTACAAGATGGGGTCGGAATACAAAAATGTCCCATGAAAACATTGACAAATTATAGGGTTTTAATTGTAAATAGAGGAACCCTTTGGAAGAGTGGAAACTTAACAAAAGAGGGGCAAGTTCCAAGCACAGTTTTACAGCAAAATTAAAACAAACGATAGGTGGAGACCGTAAAAAACTAAATTCTCTGAATAATGATATGTAATTTATTAGTCTATAATATAAAAATGAATTGCAAAATATGTTGGTAAGCGCATAACTCAACAACGGCTGGACCAATTTGGCCAATTCTTTTTTTAAAATGTTCGTTGAAGTCCAAGGATGGTTCTTACGGCGAGAAAAAATCGAATAATTGCCGGGAAAACCCTAAAAACAGCCCTTTTAAAAAGGATCCCATATACTACGGAACCAGAAATTTGTTTACATTATAAATATTTTCTTTTCAACAGCTGATTGCTATACTGTATCTGTTAGTTGAAGATATACACGACAGATTGAAGCACTTGCATTTTTTATGTTTTTTATTTGGTTTACATTTGTTTTTTTGGTTATGTGAGTGACTAAACAGTTTATATTTTTAACTGTGACTTCTTATTGCACATTTTGATACTGTGTTACGTTATTTTAGTTTATAATGGTATGGACTTTTGCACGCACTTTCCCTACACTGCCATTAACTTTATTCTAAATACTAAGGACTGTCGACAACAACCACGGGGGCCTGGGGGAGCCCCAGCTAGCAAAGCTATGATTGGAGAGACAAATAATGAGTAGTAAAATAATTTGTTTTTGTTTAGATTTTTGTTTTAAGGTTATGCGAGTTACTAAAAAGTTTAACTGTACATTTTAACTGTATACACTTTTACTTGGTCAGGTGATCTGTATTTCTTATTATTGATTTTAACCTTATTGCCTCGGTAATAAAAAGATTTAGGGAAACGTGAAAATAAATTGATAATAAATAATTTATTTTGCAGAATACCTTTTATGTCGTGCCTCCTAAAAAACCAATATTGGTAGAAGTACCAAAAACGCTCGATGTATTTCAGCACTTCGAGCTGCTGAAACATCTGCAGAGCGAGAAGCACGACTTGATAACCTGCGTGGACGAGCTTCGACGTCAAGAGCTACAGAAACACCTGCAGAGCGAGAAGCACGACGCGGAGACATGCGTGGATGAGTTTCGACGTCAAGAGCTACAGAAACACTTGCAGAGCGAGAAGCACGACGCGGATACATGCGTGGATGAGTTTCGACGTCAAGAGCTACAGAAACACCTGCAGAGCGAGAAGCACGACGCGGAGACCTGCGTGGACGAGCTTCGACGTCAAGAGCTACAGAAACACCTGCAGAGCGAGAAGCACGACTCGGAGACCTGCGTGGACGAGCTTCGACGTCAAGAGCTGAAGAAACACCTGCAGAGCGAGAAGCACGACTCGGAGACCTGCGTGGACGAGCTTCGACGTCAAAAGATACAGAAACACCTGCAGAGTGAAATGCTCGACGTGACGTTGAACGCATAATTTTTTTCTACAAATGTTTTTATTACTTTATTTTGGTATATTAATGAAAAATTATAAGCGAGACAACGTCCGCTGGGTTAAGCTAGTTTGATTATATATATATATAATATTATTATTATTAGATAAAATTTTATTTCTGTGTTATGTAAAGTTAATGTTAAGTTTAATTATTATACTTTTTTATTATGACCTGAAGACGCGAAAAGCGAAAAAAGTGATGCGACATTAATATTCCCAATTTATTAAAATACATACACACACACACACACACACACACACACACACACACACACACACACACACACACACACACACATATATATATATATATGTAATTTAAAGGCGAATTGGACTTTTACCAATATTTTAAATTCGATTTTTCAAATTATGAAAAAACTGCACTAAAAAGAAAATGTCAACTATCCTAAGCGATCCCGGTGACTTCTTATACTTATAGTGTTCTATGTATTATCCAAGTTGTATTTTGAAGAAGAAAATACTCATTCTCCATATTTATTATTCATATCTTGTGTTAAACATCATTCCTTTGGTCACTAGGTCCTTAGCTTAAAAACACTTAAAGATTTGTAATTATTTATTTACAAAACATATTTGGGGACGTTCGTTTCCCCTAATTTTATATCCTCAATGTGATTTGCATTTTCAATCTGATTACATACAATATACCTATGTAGTAAAAGATTGAATTTATGCAGGGACAAGAGTTTGGACCGTATCTACAAAAGTTTCTTTAAAATTATATTGACATAGCATCAAAATACTCACAAGCCTTTTAGACGACGATACTTTTAAAGGGAATTTTGGTTGTCATAACAGGTTTTTGTGGGCTGTTAAATATTAAATAATGAAATAGAAAAGGAAAGAAATGAAAGGATATCAGGTTAAGGAATCATAATCTTATGATTTCAATAATATATATGGTTCTCCAAACTATGGATTTTCTCTTAAATTGGTATATCTGTATTATTTTAGGTTCAATTAGAACATATAAAACATAAATAAAGCAATCATAATATCAATAACATCTATATGATTCTCTTAATTGTGAATTTCCTCTTAATTATCTATATATCGGTGTTATTTTAGATTAAATTTGAACATATTAAAAACGTATATAAAACATAACTGTTCTCAAATTTGAACATATTAAAACCATATATAAAACATAACTGTTCTCAAATTTATGGAACGATGAAAAGTAATACATATTTGTCTTTAATCAAGAAGTTAAGAAAGGTATGACCATACAGTACTGATAAATGAATGTTTTAGAATACAGTAAAACATGTAACTGGATTAAAACAATTTCCCTACCGGAGGGAAATTTACCTCGGCGGACGGGAAACGCGCGAGGAGGGAGGAGGCAGCGGCTGTGGTGGCGAGGAGGAGTGAGTCTTGCGACTCAGTTAGTGCGAGATCGCTCTCGAGTGTGGTGCTGTGACTCCTCCTCTCACTCGCTCACTCTCTCTCTCTCTCTCTCACACTCGTTCACCCTCTCTCTCGCTCTCACAGGTAAGCCTGCCTCAACAACCGGTTCCGTCATCGAACCGCGACAATGCGAACAGCTGATTTCTCCCGGCCTAGTTGGCCGCGCGGAGCTGATTGCTTATCTCGGTGTCAAGTTTCAGCTGTGTATCCACTACTATCGATTAACGGAGTCGGATTGACGTGTTGTGATAATCTAACGCCCATCTGTTGATAAGCGTGATTAAAGTGGTCTTGTCACTCAATTTCAGATAATAGGATTGATCGCCGACTGTCGCTTTTGTCTTTGATGCGCTTTTAACGTAATTGAGAACAAAATCACCTCAGGGTTTTCAAAAATTGGATCGCACAAACGAGCCGGGTTGTACTGATTTTTACACACCTTATTAAAAAGCGATACTGTTTAATTTGACTACTAACGATATTATATCATAATAATTAAAACAAAAAGCAGAATTCTGCCGTAAAATATTGTATTTCAAATAAATTATACTAATAACAAATATAATGTAATGTAATGAGAACTTACAGGATTCCACGATCATTTTCTATAAGCTAGATAGAATTGTCTTTGGTTATTACAATATAACTATTAGTTGTGACAAAAACCTATGACTCTCTTCAATATGAAATAAAGATTAAAAACAATTTACGCGGAAGGGAGACAATCCACATTGAAGAGATTTAAATTATGATACCATGCTGATGAGGGTTACTCGTAAAAATTGAGAAAATATCGGATATCGAAGAGGGGCCATTTATTTTTACACAAATTGGCGAAACCAAATTTGCGTCTGCAAATTTTATAACAACGTGCTGTAGAAAATTTATTGGGGGGTAAATAATGAAATATTTTGCTAAGTAAAGCAAAGTGATAATAATCATCTATCAGAGAACTATAATTCATAATGTTCCATGTGTTTTGTCGATTTTGAGTAAAACTTCATGTTGTTTTATTCATCAATTTAGCGAATTTTCCATAGGGAAGAAGTTATTACCTTAGGTCTCATGCTAAGACTTAAGCCCGGGACTATGTTATTTTATCGTCTTTACGTGCCCAGAGACCAAAAAACAATAGTCGTTAATATATATAGGTATATGTATACATATATATATACATATATGTATATGTATATACTATGTATATGTATGTATATATGTGTCTGTGAATACGATAACTCTCGTAAAAATGGTCCGATGGACATCAAATTTGGTAGAGACGTGTATTCCTACATTCGCTAGGACGAGTTCATAATCCAGATATATCCGATCCGTTGGAACGGGTAGAATGGGGGATATTGTACCCCAAAAAATGGGTATTTTGAGTTTTTCCCATGTAATTGTTAAAAATTTCTAATTTTATCTTTTACCATTAGAATCAGATAAAAACTGTATAATTTAGTTTATTAAAGGTTTGCTCTATCTCCAACGGTTACCGAGATATTAAAAATCTAATCACAGTACTTTGTATTTGGGGCCTCCAATGCTAATCTTATGGAAGATAAGCAAAAACTAATATTTCATTTATTTACCAATATTTCTGAATGAAACTTTATATTTAGCCTCATGTGGTTGATGTCTATCCATTTATGCTTAAAAATTATAGTTTATGCGTTTATCACGACAACTAACCTTTTCCCATGTTAATAATATAAAGAATAGGTGGGCGTAGCTTCCCCTCCTGAGAGTAAGTAAACTTTCTCTCAGTTCTCTCTTTCGCAGATGATCTTATACAGTTAGGTAGGTCCGAACTCAGACTCATTGTAGGTGTCATCACGGGACACGGACATATGAGGAAACATCTTGCTCGCATGGGATTCTTTTCTGGAGACCCAATCTGCAGGAAGTGTAGGCAGTCCGAGGAGACTGCTGATCATCTGCTGTATGACTGCACCAGGCTTGCCGGGGTGAAAGCTGCACTCTCGGCCTCATGGAGAGGGGTTGTCACCTCCCACGGGAAGAGCTGGTCGGGAGACTACGGCAGTTCATCAGGTTTTTAATCTTGGAAGGTCCCTGAGATATTCAAACAACGGGGGTACGCAATAAGCCCCATGGCTGACGTGCTACAAGAACTTTGTTCCACCCCTTTGTGTAAAATTAGGTAATTAGAGAATAGGTAAACTCTTCTATTTGTGGACAGATGTTGATAAATATTAGTATAAATGTTCAAAAGAAAAATAGTTTATGCTAGAAATACCTACTTTCAGTGTTCCTCATAGCAGAAAACCTGCATACTCTTGACCATGTTAATGTTAAGGAGAATAGGCAAATAACTAACTCTCATGTTTAACGACAGATATTTATAAAACATTCTCCCGTCGCAGCAGACCATTTAGGTACTTTTAGGTACATTAGGGACCAAATTTAGGTACTCAGCAAATTTGAACTCCAAATCAATGGAGGTAACATAACAATAATACATGACAAATTTTATCATTATATGTCGATAAATTTGAGAGTTATTTGCCTATTATCCTTAAGAATAACATAGGAAATGAGTATGAAGGTTAGCTACCTTTATAAACACATAAACTATGATGTTTAAGCATAAATGGATGGAAGCTAAATATAATGTTTCATCCAAAAATATTGCTTGATAAGTGAAAGATTAATTTGTCCTTATCCTCCATAAGATTAAAATAGGACCCCAAAATACAACGTACTGTGTATGAATTTTTTAATATCTCGGCAACCTTTAGAGAAACTGTAAGGGACTAAATTGTGAAGTTTTTTAAGCTTATTCTAACTAAGAAAGATACAATTTATTTATTTTTTAAATACGTATGTAAAACGCAAAAAACGATTTTTGGGTACAATATCCTTCCAACCTACCCGTTCTAATTGATCAATATGTCTGGTGAACCCGTCCGAGCAAATGTAGGAATACACGTCCCCTACCAAATTTGGTCTCGATCGGACAATTTTTACGAGAACTATCGTGTTCTCGTGTTCACAGACACACACACACGCACGCACACACACACACACACACACACACACACACATATATATATACATATATATATATAAACAGGGTGCTCATTAAAGTCAGGACAAACCTTAAGTAACTGTGTAAAACATGAAACTATTATTTCATGTTGTACACAGTCACTATTTCTTCTATAATTATTTTACCAAATTCTCTTCTTCAAATCTTTTATCTTGCAAATGATTTTTTAATTATTTTTTATCACTCGTGGCTTCTAAACCCGTGACTTTATCGTGACTTTATCCGATCCTATGTTTCTAGGCAGGTTCTGTCAGTAGGCCTAGTGTTTCCTCACTTAGTAATGTGCCGCTTCTGAACCCGTGACTTTATCCGACCCTATGTTTCAATACAGGTACTGCAGTAGGCCTAGTGTTTCTTCACTTAGTAATGTGCCGCTTCTGAACCCGTGACTATATCCGACCCTATGTTTCGATACAGGTACTGCAATAGGCTTATTGTTTTTTCACTTAGTAATGTGCCGCTTCTGAACCCGTGACTTTATCCGACCCTATGTTTCGATACAGGTACTGCAGTAGGCCTAGTGTTTCTTCACTTAGTAATGTGCCGCTTATGAACCCGTGACTTTATCCGACCCTATGTTTCTAGGCAGGTTCTGTAAGTAGACCTAGTGTTTCCTCACTTAGTAATGTGCCGCTTCTGAACCCGTGACTTTATCCGACCCTATGTTTCGATACAGGTACTGCAGTAGGCTTAGTGTTTCTTTACTTAGTAATGTGCCGCTTCTGAACCCGTGACTTTATCCGACCCTATGTTTCGATACAGGTACTGCAGTAGGCTTAGTGTTTCTTTACTTAGTAATGTGCCGCTTCTGAACCCGTGACTTTATCCGACCCTATGTTTCAATACAGGTACTGCAGTAGGCCTAGTGTTTCTTCACTTAGTAATGTGCCGCTTCTGAACCCGTGACTTTATCCGACCCTATGTTTCAATACAGGTACTGCAGTAGGCCTAGTGTTTCTTCACTTAGTAATGTGCCGCTTCTGAACCCGTGACTTTATCCGACCCTATGTTTAGACTGTGTTTGTCTGTTCTAGTGTTCACCCGTGACTTTATCCGACCCTATGTTTCGATACAGGTACTGCAGTAGGCTTAGTGTTTCTTCACTTAGTAATGTGCCGCTTCTGAACCCGTGACTTTATCCGACCCTATGTTTCGATACAGGTACTGCAGTAGGCTTAGTGTTTCTTCACTTAGTAATGTGCCGCTTCTGAACCCGTGACTTTATCCGACCCTATGTTTCGATACAGGTACTGCAGTAGGCTTAGTGTTTCTTCACTTAGTAATGTGCCGCTTCTGAACCCGTGACTTTATCCGACCCTATGTTTCAATACAGGTACTGCAGTAGGCTTATTGTTTCTTCACTTAGTAATGTGCCGCTTCTGAACCCGTGACTTTATCCGACCCTATGTTTCGATACAGGTACTGCAGTAGGCCTAGTGTTTCTTCACTTAGTAATGTGCCGCTTCTGAACCCGTGACTTTATCCGACCCTATGTTTCGATACAGGTACTGCAGTAGGCTTAGTGTTTCTTCACTTAGTAATGTGCCGCTTCTGAACCCGTGACTTTATCCGACCCTATGTTTCGATACAGGTACTGCAGTAGGCTTAGTGTTTCTTCACTTAGTAATGTGCCGCTTCTGAACCCGTGACTTTATCCGACCCTATGTTTCAATACAGGTACTGCAGTAGGCTTAGTGTTTCTTCACTTAGTAATTGGCTGCTTCTGAGCCCGTGACTTTATCCGACTCGATTTTTTGCTCAAATACTGTCCAGTAGGTCTAGTGTTTCGTGACTTAGTACTGTGTAGCCAATTCTGAAGAGACTTTATGCCTATGCACATATGTTGTAATATGTGGATAAGTGTTTCGAAAAGTGCTATCCTTTGAACTAAGCTCTTATAGCAAAACTGAAATGACCAACTAGGCTGTTTCGGGGTACTCTTATTTATCTTGTTATACTATTCTGTGAGCATGTTTTTTTACAATTCTTTCATAGAGCGTACATATTAACAGAGGCACATTTCTATCAAACCTTAGGCTATATGTTCTGAGACACTACAGCTTTTTATAAACTGTATTAACTCAGTAACACATAGTTGATGGCATTTTCCTTTTGTAATTCAGTGAAATATCTAAAATAGTAACAAATATAACTACCTCTAATTAATATTCAACGCAAACTTTGTATTTTCATAGTATATTTGATCTCTTCTGAATACAAATACCAATGTTAGGTGAAACTTTCAAACATTTACATAATCGCTTTAGGGGTAATAATATTCGGTTTAGGAAATTTACGCAACAAAAACATTGATGTTATTTATTGTAAACAAACTATAAAAACGCGGAAGTTATATATTTAAAACAATTAATTTTTGGATAAAAAATTAGATTTTATTGAAACTATTAATATCAGTATATGGTTTTAGTAAATTACTTAACGGGAGAATAGTGGCGGCAAAGTTGCCTTTCGGATAATTAATAAGCCTATCCTGTCGCAGCAAATCTGTATCCTTTGCGATTTTCTATATCTATAAATATCTTATCTAATTCATTGAAGTTTATAAATTATGTAGAACATTTTACTCGAGTACGAATATTCTATTGGGTTTAGATATCTAGAAAGAGTATCTACCTACACTGACCTTTGAAAACAGTGGTCAGTGTAGATATCTCAGTAACCACATGACTTAAGGAAAATATTCAAATTATTATATAGTTTGTTTTGTTTTATTCTAATGGTCATAAAGATAGTCCTTACTTACTTATCTTACCACAAACCCTCTGGCGCTACACTCCACGATGAACATCCACCTTTAACACAATATCTCTCTAATCTTCTAATCTTCCATGTTCTTCCCTGTTTCTAATTCTGTTCTAATTTCTGTCTCTAATCTTCCCTGTTTTCTGCTCTTTCCCTCTAGTACGAAATTCTCTAAATTTTCAAGCCAGTCTCGACATCCTGCAACCACTTTCTTCTCGGACGGCCTCTTTTTCTCGTACCATCTAATCGGCCGTCTAACAATTTTAGAGACATTCTTTCATCGTTCATTCTTATTACATGACCTAGCCACCTTAATCACATAGATTTCATCACTCTAACTATGTCCTCACCATATATTACATCATCCAGTTACTAATTATTTATTATTCTATATTGCTTCCCTACTTAAACTGGTTCAAATATTCGCCTTATTAAAATATTCGCCTTATTATTCGTCTTTTGAATATTAAAAGCATCTGAAATGTCCATATTTCAGCTGCATAGGTAATAACGGGCCCTATTAAGCTTTTATAAAGTTTTAATTTTCCGCCTATTTAACAGACGAAATTTTATTAGTTTTTGGACTGCAAAGTAAGCCCTGTTGCCACTCATTAATCAAATTTAGTTTTTTCATTGCTTATTTTGTTTTAATTATTAAAAAAAAAAAATTATATTTTATATTGCAACGCTAAAGGCAGAGTGATTTCTTTAAATTTAATAACTTTAGTAGAAAATGTCTGATAGGTAATGTCAGTGTGTTTTACGGTATATTGTTTTAACGGTCAGTGATTTTCTTTCCTATAATGTTGTAAAAAACATGTTAACAAAGTAATTCTAATACTTTAATAATTTATTGCAAATTTTTATTAATTAACCAATTTATGGCTGTTATAAAGGAAGGTTTCTACTCCTAAGAATAACATTGGGGATAAAGTTTGTACTGGACAGTTTAATTTTCTCTGCAACACAAAATATTAACATTTGTTTACTAACATAATCACATAGTTATCTTTATATTGTAGATTTAAAAATTTTGTATTTAAAACATAACTTTTGAATCTAAAGTGCTGTGTAAATTTTTTCTCTGTAATCTATAATTTTAACTGTTGACCTATATTTGTTAGTAATTTTGTTACCCTTACAATTTCTGGTTACTTATACATACTGAAATTTAACTAAAAAGTTACTTCTGTAACACTAGACAAAAGGCCAGGTGAAGTGTATTTTTTTTAGGAACTTTTTATAATTTGTTTTCAAAACTATTTCCTGCTTATAGTAAAAGGTGAAAGTTTTTTAGGCTATATGTCAGTACAATGAAACTAACATTCTGTAGAACGAAGCAATATTATTAGTGTATAAATATTTATTTTTTAGTATGTAATAAATGAAAATTTTTACTACTTTGTTTGGCTACTGATAATAGTGCAGAGATATTTAAAATCTGTGTTTTGATCGTTGTATTGCTTGCTAGCAGAACAAGGTGAAATTAAATATGTAATATGTGTAACTAGTTGATAGTAATTATAACATCTTTGACAGTTATTGATGTTGTACATTTTAGGCCAAAAATTAGCAGAGGTGAGTGTAACGTGATAGAATGCAAAGTATAGTTGATAGGCTATTTAGCATAATTATAAGGGGTATTAAAAGTTTTATTTCCTACATAAATGCAGAGATTTGTAGTGGTAACTACGTTTGTTTATTCTATCGCATACAGGTGAAGTTGTGACATGTTGTAGGCCTGCTGATAATAGTGCAGAGTGTGTAGTGGTAACGCGAGTTGATTGTCTGCTAGCAGATACAAGGTGAAGTTGTAACATGTTGTAGGCCTACTGATAATAGTGCAGAGTGTGTACTGGTAACGCGAGTTGATTGTCTGCTAGCAGATACAAGGTGAAGTTGTAACATGTTGTAGGCCTACTGATAATAGTGCAGAGTGTGTAGTGGTAACGCGAGTTGATTGTCTGCTAGCAGATACAAGGTGAAGTTGTAACATGTTGTAGGCCTACTGATAATAGTGCAGAGTGTGTAGTGGTAACGCGAGTTGATTGTCTGCTAGCAGATACAAGGTGAAGTTGTAACATGTTGTAGGCCTACTGATAATAGTGCAGAGTGTGTACTGGTAACGCGAGTTGATTGTCTGCTAGCAGATACAAGGTGAAGTTGTAACATGTTGTAGGCCTACTGATAATAGTGCAGAGTGTGTACTGGTAACGCGAGTTGATTGTCTGCTAGCAGATACAAGGTGAAGTTGTAACATGTTGTAGGCCTACTGATAATAGTGCAGAGTGTGTAGTGGTAACGCGAGTTGATTGTCTGCTAGCAGATACAAGGTGAAGTTGTAACATGTTGTAGGCCTACTGATAATAGTGCAGAGTGTGTACTGGTAACGCGAGTTGATTGTCTGCTAGCAGATACAAGGTGAAGTTGTAACATGTTGTAGGCCTACTGATAATAGTGCAGAGTGTGTACTGGTAATGCGAGTTGATTGTCTGCTAGCAGATACAAGGTGAAGTTGTAACATGTTGTAGGCATACTGATAATAGTGCAGAATGTGTAGTGGTAACGCGAGTTGATTGTCTGCTAGCAGATACAAGGTGAAGTTGTAACATGTTGTAGGCCTACTGATAATAGTGCAGAGTGTGTGGTAACGAGTTGATTGTCTGCTAGCAGATACAAGGTGAAGTTGTAACAGTTGTAGGTACTGATAATAGTGCTTATGGTGATCTGTAAGTAAATGGGGATAGTCAGATACAATGTTAAATGCAATCCAACCGTAGAAAGTCATACACGACGTGAGGGAATTAACAAAAGTAAAGTTAAATGAAGATCTAGTAACTGCGTGTCAAATGATGGTTACCAGGTAATGAGGGACCAAATGTAAACTGACATTGACGACGGAAGTGAATTGACAACAGTTCTTAAGTTAAACGTATGATCTAGTAACTGGGTGTCTAGTGATAGTCACCAGGTAATGAGGGACCAAATGTAAACTGACATTGACGACGGAAGTGAATTGACAACAGTTCTTAAGTTAAACGTATGATCTAGTAACTGCGTGTCAATTGATAGGCACCTGGTAATGCAGGACCAAACGTAAACTGACATTTACGACGAAGTGAATTGACAACAATGAAGCTAAATGTATGGTCCTGTAAATGAGTGTCAAGTGATGGTCACCAGTTAATGTGGGACCAAAAGTAAATTGACATTGACGACGGAAGTGAATTGACAACAGTAAAGTCAAATATATGATCCAGTAACTAGGAGTCCCGTCACGGGACTTATGACTGCTAAAACTTTACGATTAAAGGCAGAAACGGTTAAGCAAACATAACATGTTTCATAGATATTGCAGCTACACTGCATTAATATTGATGGATTTGTAGATTGCATATTATTTCCTGTTTTAAAACACATTTGTTCTCATTAATCCAGATTTTACTTAAAGAATTTAACAAACACTTTTAATATTGGTTTATAAATCTAATCTAATATTTTACAAGCATATATTATGATCATATACCTTTTTATTTGGTTTTGTCTGGAGAAAATTAGCTTATACAGTATTTAATCAGTACATAATGGTAACCGGTATGTACTCTTTGTCACTGAATATTTGAGTAACTTGAATGTAACAAAGTTTGTGACATGGTAATGGCACATGAAGTTCCAACAATGAACAACAAAGATCGCAGTGACAGTGATAGGATTAAGGAACAGTTCTAATCAGCTCCGAGGTCCAGGTGACTTCAAAGGTCCAGTTTCCAATCTACAAGCGTCCACTGCAAGTGCGGCTCGGCTCGGCCTTTGCCTCAAAGTGTTTCCTTTGCACTTACCTGCAAGACTTAATCACCAGCGGGTTTTCGTCATCGGAATATTAAACCAAATTAAGAAAATAGTTGAGACCTTTAAAAGAACAAAATTATCGTATTAAGTCGGATTATAGATTATTGTGGTCTTTGGCCCATGTTATCTTGTTCAACGTGTGAGAGAGTTAAATAGTTCAAAGTACAAAATAAATAATACAACTGAATTTATTTCGGAACGGAAAGTTAACTCGAATTTGAGGAGAGTCAGGGAAATTCAGAAAATTTTGAATTTTTATCTTACCTTTGTCACCCTTAGGTCTGAAGTAATTGGTGTTTTACCATCGATCAATACAAAGTAGAAATAAGTTCTTACATGACGACTAATATAAGTCGGCAAAGGTTAACATGTTTTAAAAATGTTTAATTCTAACTTTCACGATTACTATGTAGTTCTAATGTAAACATGATTAATTTAATAGATTTTGTTAACAAAAAATCGACGCCATTTTGATTTGACAACCGAGGGAAAATAGGTTTTTACATGAAATGCGTTCCAGGGTTATTTATAGCTGTATTATATACTAAAAACTTAATTAATAGAATAGTGCTTACTAGAATTATAGAAGGGTATATATCAATTAATCAATCTAAGAGTGCATTTATTTCCAAATCAAATACATGTTTACAAAAATACAAATTATATATAGCACATAAAACAATGGTTAAAAACCGTCTGTTTGGTTGACACTGGTAAACATATAACAGTATTTTTAATATTATAGCAAGCAAATATACAAAAAGAACAAAAAAATAATAGTATTTGATTTATAAAACTACATATTCGTTAATAAACAAAGAGGATTTGCTACAAAGAAATAAAACTATATTTATAGAAGAGTATGTAACATTCGTTACTGGTAATGTACAATTATGTACATCATTATCCCTATTAAGGTATTAAGACTAGGCTAGACGGTTTTGACTGTAGTAGTTATAATTTATTTAGTTATATTCTTGATGAACACGAATATAATTTTTTTAACTATGTAAAAAATTATATATATTATTAATTATTACGTTATTTAATATTATTATTTATTATATATACAAATATTACGATATTTGGGAAACACATAGACTACAGTGGTGTATAGTTCTCTCCACATATTTAATACAAATTAATGCTCTCTCAAGGAAAAGTCCTCAAACAATACGTTATTAACTGCATTTCTCCTCAAACTTAACCATACGGTCCTTAGCACATTCGAGATGAAATTACAAATATGGGTTAAAGTAAGAAAGTTTTAGTAGAGTGTAAAATATGGTGTACACAACCGTAAAGCTGTATACTAACAAAGAGGCTGTAACTCAATGGTAACATAGATCGACTGCTTGTTTTAGTGAGGTCCATCTTGTGAATATAAGGATTTTAGACTAATTTATATGGCTAAATGGTTTTACATCATCTGAAAATTTACAATAAAATATAATACTTTAGATTTTTCACTTGAAAAAAATTATACTTTAACAGACCATGGATAAATACAACTTAGAGTGAAAGTAAAAAACATTTTTAGGGTAAAAATATAGTTTTCTTATTGGAAAACTCTGAGATATAACCTTATTACGTGGTCTCTGACTCGAGGGTAAACTTTTTACACGTATTTAAAACAAATACTAAATATAGTATTTGTATGAAATACGTGTAAGAAGTTTACCTCGAGTCAGAGACCACGTAATAAGGTTATATCTCAGAGTTTTCCAATAAGAAAACTATACTTTTACCCTAAAAATGTTTTTTACAGTAAGTAGTAAGAGTAAGTAGTATGATATAATAATACCATACTACTTACTTTCATATTATCTTACTTATTCGATATGTCACTGATTTAATTTTAATGTCTTGAATTAGCGTTATACGTGTTCAGAATTAAATTTTGTATTGGAATTTCTATCTAGGAGGTTATTAAAATATATAGATCTTTTATTTTGTCAGGAATGATTGTTTTTGGAAAAGATGGCAATAGTTGTTGAAGAATGCAGATTGTGCAAAGAGGTTGGAGCAAGTCAGTTGTGACTAATGCAAGAGGATGGTGCATGGTCGAGTGCCCAAAGACAGATGACTCTACTTATTCCACGAGTTAAGAGAGTATACACCAAAATCCCAATAAATAATGAGATTGATCACATTGAAACTGTCTGTTAATCATAATAGCGAAAACTAGATGCGCTTTTTGAGAGAAAACACTTAATTATATAAAATATTTTTTAGTTTTTTAGTCGATTCAATTGTGAGAACCCTGCCTCACCCTTGTGATGAAAATGTAAGTGAGCCATCTTGATTAAATAATGGAAAGTTAAAGAGTTCACTCTTGTAGAAAGATTTATTGCATTTATTGTATGTATCTTATTGCACACTAGACATATCATCAGATATCTTTTTAAATTTTAATTTTGTATGTAACGCTGAGCTACTCAGCTATTTATTTGCTGGTAATATATGCAAATACACCCAAAGATATTCACTTGTACCTGTAAACTAAGCTGAATCTAAGGTGAGTAGATTCACCTTTTGTGAACCAATACAATCGCTTCAGACAGAAGGATTCTTTTTACATAAATCGAATAAATCTGTTTAACACAATACATAAATTGTACGAGTAGTCAAACTATTTCTCCATGTAAAGGAATTTATCCCTTCCTATTTTTTGCCCCCCTCTCGTTTTCTCAAAGAACTTGGTTGTTTCAGTTCACAGTGGCACAGTGGCTGAAGAGCAAACAATAACTTCTAATGTATCACTAACGTTGGTTCTCATTTTATAAACGAGATTTTGAACGGTAATTTTTCACTGTCTGCTCTCAGAGCCCAGTTGTGTTGAGTTATTGTTCCGCAACCTCAGAGATGCTCCACCACTTCATTTACGCGTATTGCAGGATTCCTAATGTCTTCAAGAAATGTAGCCTATATTCTATTTGAATGAGACTCGCTCGCAGTAATCTTTATATCTTAATAAATGATTTCTTAAACACTAATATTTATGGTAGAAGGAGTTCACGTTTAATATGCGCATTATATTATTAAAATTTGAAACAAAGCTGATTAAGTAAAGAATTTTCAGCCAGTTTTGTTTCAAACTGCCTCTCCGACACTCCAATAATTGTTACATAAATTCCAGTGTAAGAGAAACAGTATTAATATTTTTTACTCTAAGTATTTTAATTAAATGACCTAAAAGGTTTTAGGCCTCACCGACATTTATTTGCCTCAATTCTCTTTTGTCCTTCGTCTGGTCATGTTCCACCCTTAGCTTCCTTATGTCCTCCTGGTCTTCCTCCCAATACCATGAACAATAGTGTGACTCCTCTCTTCCAGTCACGTGGTCTGCTCACATCCGCCTTCTAACCACACAATATCTGTAAATAATTTACATAATAATATAAGTCTCATTAAACAAATCATTTAACAAAAAAATTTCAAATTATGTTTATAAATTACTAATTTGTGACAATGCTCTATATAATTTACGTATTAGCAAATTCACACGGGATTTCTCACGGGGATCCGATAATATTATTTATCAAATTATATAGTTTAAGAACATCTAATTTATTGAGACGTTTGATAAACATTTGCGCGTGTTATCCGTAGGCGTGACAGAAAAACGGGAGTGTTAAGGTCCGGGTTTACTTGGATAGCTCCAGATGGTTTACAGGGGATCAAACTGGATATTAACTCATAATCCTGGACAAGGCCTTGTTACAAGCTTGGCCAAACTTGCTTCTGCATCAGATGCTTAGGAAACATGTTCCACCAAAATATTATAATTGAGATAAATAACTATACTTTTCATTCTGTGCCCTTTGAATAATTGAACTTTTATTGATCTGAAAACTCCTAACTTCAACGTATAAAATATAAAAAAGTATTCTATACAAACATATGTATTTAAGGCTACTAACTATTCTGGTGCTTGTGGTGATGCTTCAGGATAAATGCAGTTAATAACGTATTGTTTGAGGACTTTTCCTTGAGAGAGCATTAATTTGTATTAAATATGTGGAGAGAATTATACACTACCGTAGTCTCTGTATTTTCCAAATATTGTAATAATATTTATAATAATTTTTTACATAGTGTAAACAATTTTAATTTTTTATATAATTATAATTTTTATTTTTTTAATTTTTATATGTTTTTAATATTTATAATTTTTTACATAGTGCAAAAAATTATATTAGTGTGTATCAATAATATAATTAAACAAATAAATTATAACTATACAGTCGAAACCGTTTAGCCTAATCGTAAAACCTTAGGGATAATAATATACATAAATGATGTTTACCTTGTTTGATGGACCTTCTCCAATAAATATGCAAAATGTTTACAATGCCCAATCAAACATTGGCCTCCTTATTTTGTAAAATTAATATTTACGTTATCTTCCATACATACTAGTTTAAAATACTTAGAAATGATATTAATGACAGAATTTTTGAGTCATTCATATTTTATATTAAGTCCAAACATTTTTTATTTTCTCTATTGCACATATTTATATTTTTCTGAATATTGTGATTTTATTATTAGCTTAAATTTAACATTGCATAAAACTAAATTATTTATGCTATATACTTTTGGTTTTACTGGATTCAATTAGTTATTATAGGTCTACGAATTTCGTTGTTTTTGGTTTATTTATTCGTTAAATATTTATTACTAACTAGCTAAACCCGTCCTCTGTACGGTTTGTAGGATTCAGTTTAATGAAGAAGGCTCATCATACCAAAATGTAAACCTGAAATCCTAAACAAATCAGTACAAAGAAGATAAATCAATATCCTGCTTCATTATTTAGCACTACTTTACAATTAAATAGATTAGAACATTAATAGCATTATTATTGCGTTAAAATACCTTTTTAATATATTGTAGTATGATTTCGAAATGGGTTTAAGATCAATGACTAATATAAACTAGCTAATATTGATTTGATAGCTGTTTGTTTTTATTTCTATTAAATATTTAAACTACAAAGACAGCTGATTATATCAGTAGGTTATTCATTGAAAACTGGATCAAAATGCGAGTAATATCGCCTAAAAGTGGGGGTTTAAATGCTCGTTATTTACTTTTCAAGGGGCGGCAGGCGATTTCAAGCATTTATAAACCTTCTATGGAATGTAGAGAATACATGAAATAACTTTCATTGTAATCAGTTCTCCCGTTTATTCGGAGAAGACGGCGTAAAATGCCTCCTGAAGCGTCACAGACAAACAGACAAAAATTGAGATAAGGCCGGTTTCGGCTTTTCTAACGCACGTAAAATAAAAATAACTAAAAAATTTATAATTCTGAGTAATGTACAGACAAAACTCTAATTTTATTTATATAGATTACCTTTATGGGACTACATTTTCTACTACTTCAATGAATTATAAAAATAAAAATAAATATACCTTACATACGCAAAAGAAACTCTAATAGAATAACAATCAATTTTAAAATTAAGTTGAAAAATATAAATTGCATTCTCTCTATAAAATATATTTTGTTAAATTTTATTCATGCCTAATACCATAACCGCGAAACTACTTAAATACGAAAGACGTTCTGGATGTATATTGAATATTCTAGTAAAATATATAATTATTTCATTAACAATGTCCCAAATATACTTTTTGTCTTTGAAAACGTGAGTCCCGCAGAGTATCTATATCCTATTGAAGGTTCCGGAATTCCGGAAGTTTGACGGGCGTAGCTTGAATTCGGAACAGGAATGTGAACAATCTCTCGAGCTGTTATACTCATTCTCTCACCCTCTACGGACAAACATTCTGTTCACCTTTCACCGTATCATTTATTAAAAAGAGAGAATTTACGGGTTTTGGACCGTTCCCCATCAAAACGTTAAAAATGCCACTGGCGTAGAAATACACAAAATAAAAATAAATCTATGCATTTGAATCTATATAATTAAAATTAGAGTTTTATCTGTACATTGCTCAAAGTTATTAATTTTTGGTTATTTTTATGTTTCGTGCATTAGAGAAGCCAAAACAAGTCTTATCTCAATTTGTGTCTGTTTGTCTGCGACGCTCCAGGAGGCATTTTACGCTGTATTCTCCGAAAAAATGGGAGAACTGATAGCAATTTAACTTATTTCATGCATTCTCTAAATTCCAGAGAAGGGTTTTAAAGGCTTAAAATTTTCCGCCGACCCTTGAAAAGTAAAAGAGCATTTAAAAGCCCACGTTTTACTCGATATTGGTCGCATTTTTCTTTCAATTATCAATAAACCACCTAATGGTTATACTCAGCTGTCTTTGTAGTTTAAAGATTTAATTGAAAGAAAACAAAAAATTGTCAAATCAATATTAGTTAGTTTATATTGGCTATTAATTTTAAACCCATTTCGAAATCATACTATATTAAAAAGTTATTTTAAAGTATAACTAATTATGATAATGGTATATAATTTATACCATTATTATACAATTAAATAGATTAGAACATTTAATATTCTAATCTATTTAATTGTAAAGTAATCCTAAATAATAAAGCTGGGTGTTGATTTATTTTCTTTGTACTAAAATGTTTAGGATTTCAGGTTTATATTTTGGTATGATAATCTTTCTTCTTTAAACTAAATCCTCCAACCGGTACAAAGGATGGGTTTACTGCTAGTAATTACTAAAAACTGAAAAATGCTAAAAATGCATCTTTTACTTCAATAATAAAGCCCATGCAACATTTTTATGCGTCATGAACTCAAAACAATGGGTTGTTGACAGTTCGGGCACGAATGGTCGGTAAACCAACTATTAACCTGGTGTAGCCTGCCTGTCATGTACATATAAAACGCGACGTTGGCAACATTAGATGTTTACAGTAGCACAAGGTCTCCTCTGGCTGTGTTGACTTTCACGACGAAAAATATAATGATACGCCAATTAATGTTTACCGTGTCATATAAATTATGTTGGACATCTATTAACAATTAAATTATATATATATATTCCTATTGTTAAACTTATGCTCCTATTTTTGCCAGTAAAACGTTCCAAAGCAAATTTAGGAACATATTTTTGTACAACATACAGCTACAATGTCATATCAGATAGTTTACACTTACGTTTGTAAACTAAGCTTTAGGAAATTTGGCCCTCTGATTTCCTGTAAACGAGATAATTTCTCACTTTAAACTCTATTACTCTTTTACAGATCCCTTTTGATACAATATAATTAACTATTCACCTCCGCACGGTTGAATTTAGAAAGTGCGTGAAAATGGCTAATAATATTGAAATAAAGTTCATAGAGGAAAACAAAGATAATTTTACATAATACTAGCTGACCCGGTGAACTTCGTAACGCCTCACAGTAAATACATGTTAACTTTAAGATTGGCCATGTTCTGAAGTAGAATAGCAATATGGCTTCATTGTGAAAGGTTATATATTCTGGGTCGCTGCATAGTGAATAACAATACTGAAACGATAAAACATATTAATAACATTCCCATAAAACAAATAAATCTGAGTGGATTAATTCACAATTTTCAAATCCAATCCAAACCTAATCGAAACCTAACTGTAATACGGATTTTATAGGAAAGCCGTATAATTGTAATTATATTAATTAAACCGTAATTGTATTTTATATTAACAGCTGATTATTATAATAAACGTAATAATATAAACATTGTAATTATCATATAAACACGTGTCTTTAATCAGACGGAAAATAAAAATATAAATACATAATCCCCCAAAGCCGTAAACTATTAACGTGGTGAATTAAGCTGTTCATTTTTTACAGTACACATTTACTTCATAGTTTAACATTAATGAATGATTAAGATGGCATTGGATAGTAAAGCATATTGCTAATGGAAAGTAAACCAATCAGCTGTAGCTAAGAAATCAAATGTTTTCATTGTAGACATTTGTAAACAAACTTACTTTCCATAGGGTTAACATTAGAAATTTAAAACGCCATAAAATGGAAACTTATGGGGTTTTCAAAAACCTTTTTTAACTAAAACCTTTCCGGACACATGCAGAGCAAATTCCTAAAATTTCATGGCGATCGGATGAGTAGTTTGGCAACGCATAAAGGACATACATACATACATACATACATTCAATTTTTTATATAGAGATATTAGAAAACTCAACTGATAACTGTTAAACCAAAGTGGCTCTAGGTACCATTTAAGAAAATGTTTTTTCCAATTCAACAAAGAGGGAAATATTTCCTTTTAAAGTAAGGAGAGAAAATCGATAATACACTATTATATGAAAACTAGCTGACCCGGCAAACTTTGTAACGCCTCACAGTAAACACATGTTAACTTTAAGATTGGCCATGTTCTGAAGTCGAATAGCAATACGGCTTAATTGTGAAAGGTTATATATTCTGGGTCGCTGCATAGTGAATAACAATACTGAAACGATAAAACATATTAATATCATTCCCATAAAACAAATGAATCTGAGTGGATTAATTCACAATTTTCAAATCCAATCCAAACCCAAACGAAACCTAACTGTAATACGGCTTTTATAGGAATGAATGAATGAATGAATGAAAATACTTCTTTATTGAGGCGAACATTAGGACCTCATGGTCCTTTCTTACAGCTAACCTCTTTACAATGAAAACTAAATTATTTTATAAACTAAACTTAAAAAGAAAATCTCATTTTATTTAAAAGATAACAGAAAACAGAAAAAAAATCTATATACTTTAAAACTTGCAAGCACACACACATTCAAAACATTCCAAACATGCCACAGCTAGACCTAGCGCACGCCATCCCGCCACACTACGATCATCCGGTTAAGGAAATAGTTTTTCAACGCCACCGTCAGCCGAGAACGGGTTTCAATAGATCTAATTTCATTGGGTAAAGAGTTCCAGAGGCGGCAGGCTGTTACTAAAAAGGACTTGTTAAAAATTGTGGTTTTGTAACGCGGAATACGTAGTGTTGACGAGCCAGAGCGGGTGTTTCTTACGCCTCTTTCATTTAGAAATTCAAATTGGTTCGCGAGATAATTTGGAAGACCATGATTGATTACAGAATGTGTTATTTGAATTATGCGCATTTCCCTTAAATCTGAAAGTTTTAAACAAGATAATTGAATGTAAAAAGGTGTAACCCGTTCGTCTCTTTGAAGATTAAATAAAAACCGGATGCAATAATTTTGAGCACGTTGTAATTTTGATGCCAAGGCCACAGTCATATCGTTAATTACAGTGTTGCAGTAGTTGAAGTGAGGAAATACAAGTGATTTTATCAAAAGCAGTTTTATATGATAAGGCAAAAGTCCTTGCATTTTTTTCAATGTGTGAATAGCTGCAAACACCCTTTTGCAGATGTTCACAACTGCGTCAGTCCAGTCCAGTGTATTATGTAATGTTAAGCCAAGGCTTTTAACCTTGTCGTGGTAAGGTAGAAGAGTGTTGTTGACAGTTATTTTTTGCATATTGTTAACATTAAGTCTGCTAAGTAGCCGTGAATGTCCAAGAATTATAGGTTTGGTTTTGTCAGAATTGAGTTTAAGTCCATTCTTTGCCGCCCATTGAACAATTCTGTTGATATCGTCATTTGTTTGTCTAATAGTGACATCCGCAGTATTAACATTAAAATGAGCATAAATCTGTAAGTCGTCAGCGTACGAATGAAACTTGGTGTTGTGTAAAACTGAAGTTATGTCATTTGTATAAATGGTGTAGAGAAGAGGGCCAAGTATTGACCCTCTATTGTTGTTGTTGTATAGGAAAGATATACAACAGCTGATTATTATAATAAACGTAATAATATAAACATTGTAATTATCATATAAACACGTGAGTTTAATCAGACAGAAAATAAAAATAAAAATACTTAATCCCCCAAAACCGTTAACTATTAACGTGGTTATTAAAGCTGTTCATTTTTTACAGTACACATTTACTTCATAGTTAAACATTAATGAATAATTCAGATGGCATTGGATAGTAAAGTATATGGTATTGCTAATGGAAAGTAAACCAATAAGCTGTAGCTAAGAAATCAAATGTTTTCATTGTAGACAATTTGTAAACAAACTCACTCTTTATAAGGTTAACATTAGAAATTTAAAACGCCATAAAATGGAAACTTATGGGGTTTTCGAAAATATTTTTTCACTAAAACCTTCCCGGACTCATATAGAACAACTTCCTAAAATTTCATGGCGATCGGATGAGTAGTTTGGCAACGCATAAAGGACATACATACATACATACATACATACAGACAGACAGATATACATTCAATTTTATATATAGAGACTACAATTTGTAACGAGCCGTTTTACCTGGGGGGGGGGGGGTAAAGAAGGCGTGATTTCGTCGTCGCTGCGAGCGGCGAGCGGCAGACCCTGGCCATATCACCTACCACCGTTGACCGTTGACTCGGCTGATCAGGATTGTGAAGCTTGGGTGGAAGGTTCTGGTCAGTGCAGTTGACAGTCGAGCTTCGGTCGCGGCTCGGCGAATATCTGCTTCGGTTGTGACATATTGTGTCAAGGGTAGAAGTAAAAGTAAAAAGTGAAAGTACCCTGTGAATCAGAGTTTTAGACCCCAAACTACCCGTTCCGATTGACCGATATGTCTGGTTTACGAACTCGTCCGCACGAATTTAAGAATAGCCTACACGTCTCTACCAAATTTGATCTCGATCGGACCATTTTGACCGTGTTATCGTGAGTTTTCACACACACACGCACGCACGCACGCACGCACGCACGCACACACACACACACACACACACACACATATATATATATATATATATATATATATATATATATATATATGTATATACATATAAAAATTGCTTATAATCTTAACCTAAAAGTTCTATATAGCAAGTAAACAAAAATGTTGCTGAATCTTGGTGTTCGAAATACATGTGCTCTAAACGAGAAGTACTTTTACCGAGATAAAACGAAGGTAAAGAACAATAAAGTATAATACACGACCCGGAAGCGGAAATCGTCCCAGTGCGCTCAGCTAAGGGAATTATGACTATGACCCCCTACCTTGTAAACAGGTGACTTTTAACATCTAGTTGATTTATATAAGCTTAATTTATCTAACATTAAATGTCTAACAACACCTACGACAAACCCAAAGAGGCAAAAAAGCTATTCCAATTTAACATATTGATAAGGATCATAAAAATATCATAGCATAAAATATATTGCAATAAATAATTAGTTGCTTGAAAATAAAATTAACCAATATTTTACCAAATTTACCATTATTTTATGTAGTAAAAGAGAGTACGCTTTTTGTTTAATTTCTACCGTATAAAATTAAAAATTTATTTATTTTTATGCTGTTTTAGCGAATTTCCCATAGGGAAGAAGCTATTACCGTAGGTCTCATGGGAAGACTTAAGCCCGGGACCATGTTATTTTTTCGTCTTTAGGTGCCCAGAGTCCAAAAACAATAGTCGTTAAAATTGTTATATATATATATGTATATATGTATATATGTATATATGTATATATGTATATATGTATATATATATATATATATATATATATATGTATATATATATATATATATGTGTGTCTGTTACACGATAACTCTCGTAAAATTGGTCCGATCGAGACCAAATTTGGTAGAGAGGTGTATTCCTAGAACTGCTCGGACGAGTTCGTAAACCAGACATATCGGTCAATGGGAACAGGTAGTTTGGGGGGGTTTTGTACCCCAAAATGGGGTTTTATGCGTTTTTCACATGTAATTTTAAAAAATTTCTTATTTTATATTTCACCATTGGAATCAGCTTAAAAAACTTCACATAAAGTTTCTTAAAGTTTTTCTCTATCTTCAATGGTTACCGAGATATTAAAAAATCTAAACACAGTACGTTGTATTGTGGGGCTCCAATGTTAATCTTATGGAGGATAGGGAAAAATTAATATTTCCCATATTAATCAATATTTTTGGATAAAACTTGATATTTAGCTTTATGTGGTTGAGATCTATCCATTTATGCTTAAAAATCATAGTATATGTGTTTATTATGGCAGCAAACCTGCATACTCTTTTCCCATACTAATCATATGGAGAATAGGCAAACTCCTTTATTTATGGACAGATGTTGATGAAAGTTGGTATAAATGTTAAAAATAAATGTTTTTGAAGGTATAAATGCCCACTCTCAGTATTCCTCACAGCAGCAAACCTGCACACTCTTTCCTATGTTAATCTTATGGAGAATAGGCAAATAATTCTCATTTTTTTCGACATATTTTTATAAAACTTGTCATATATTAAATTATTGATTTGGAAATTCGCTGAGTACGCAGGTCTGCTGCGACGGGGGTATTTATATCATTTTTTGGGTGTATTCATAGATATAAAAACTATAATTTCCCGCATTATAATTTTTATTATGATCACTAGGTAATATCAAACATTTTATTTTAATGAAGACAATTTTCAATAAACTACGCCTTTTTTCTTGTACAAGATGACTTGTAAATTCATTCTAAGTATTTACTTGTATTGATGTGAATGGAACCACGTAACTAGAGAGAGGATATTGGTAGGCATTTTTTGGGTATTGACAGTATTATTTTACATAATTTCATGATTATATACATAAGATACAACCGTTAACCATTTTGAGTTTTAATTTATATCCACATAATGCATTAATTACATATTAAATCAAACAAGATGGCCCTATCAACAATATAAAGTATACTTAAGAAAAAAGATTATACATAAACCTAAATTGAAGTGTTAACAGACAAGTATTTCATAGTTCAACGACGTAGACAATTATGATAATAATGATGGAAGAAATGGTGATGAGTCTAAACTAGACAAAAGAAGTTTTATATAATTTTACAGCATAACTGGTTGGATTAAATTTCTAAATAGTGTTTTATCCATTTTAGAGGCAGTAAAAATAAAATTATTTTAGTATGAAAAACGTTGGATTGCTTCAAGAAACATAACTTAGCAAGTAAAGATTATATGAAGATTGCCTTTTCCAGGTAGCCTGTTATAGACATTACTTACTAACCAAGTATCCATTTTACTTGAGATGCAGAAGAACTTCACTATCTGCTTCTTATTGTATTAAAACTTTTCATTCTCTTCATTTAAATAGTGCTACTCATCTTTTATTTAATTTATTAGAAACACTAACTCAGGAAAGGCTTGTAGAATCATCTTACCATAAACGGTATAAGGTAAGCATACCTTTTCCGTCAATACATAATATATTAATGCACATGCATTCATTTCTGTAATTTAACATAGTAAATAGATTTTATGTTCTCTATTCATACATCTCGGACAGTCAGTTACCAAAAAAAAAAAAACTGTTGTTACAAAAAGGCGTGACATTTTACTCTAATTATTTTGTCCATGCTTTTAGCGAATTTTCCTTGGGGAAGAAAGCTATTACCGTAGGTCTCATGGCAAGACTTAAGCTCGGGACCATGTAATAGTTTTTTGTCTTTAGGTGCCCAGAGGCCAAAAACAATAGTCGTTAACAATATATATATTATTTAATGACATAAATAAAATGTTAGGCCTTTACTTTTAACATCGGTAAAACATCTATATTTTTTTTAACAGCGGTGATATTTACGTTACGAGTTTCAAACACTTTTGTAGTTTGTATCTACGGAAAAATAAAACTTGCAAGAACTATATTTAGCCAAGCATCAAAATTATAATGTATAATAAAAAATAGTTTTACGTTACAATAACAAAACATTATAATTATAGCGTTTCATATTATTCTGATAGTCAATGTATATTCACTTATGGCGTTCATGTGTAAACTATTCAATGCCTTCGCCTCCTCATGGATGGTGTTTATTGATTAAATTCCCTCTCAACGAGAATGATGATGAATGTGGTATTGGGAAATACTGCGGTACATTCTCACAGATACGATTATCAAAATAATATGAAACTGTTAATGTAACTAACACGTTATCAATACCATGGTGAATAATTAACCGTGTTAAATAATTAGGCTGATGGAGATATAAATTGACTGCTTTGGTTAGTAGTTAATCAATCAAAAATACGTTGTCCGTATTTATTTTCTCGTGCTATAGTTTTATTTTAAAGAAAGCTTTGTTGGCTTAAAAAATTAAAATGGTTACATTAAAAGTTATTAAATGATAATAGGGGAAAATATTTTAATATTTACAAAACATAAACCAATAATTTTAAGGTTAAAATAATAAAGGTACTAAAATTACGTTGAACAATTTTATAGATAAACATAAATTACAAAAAAATTGCCCTTGCATATCAATTTAAAATATCTTAATATTTTGTATTGGAAATACATCTGCTTGGGAATAACGAAAAATCGCTTGAGAATGCTTTAGAATTTTATACTAATTCGTCAAACAGTATTATTACAAACCTTTGCGTATAAAAGAAGTCAATTTAATTTTACCAATTAAAAAAAATTAAATTTTATTTGCGTACATTTCCGCTAAAGCTTCACCCCAGATCGGCTTTTAATTTTGTATTTCTAGTTTCTTAATTTACAAATTATATGTTTATTACTATCAAAATAAATGTATAATGGTGTTTGAAATTAGGAAACTTATAGCCGTAGATTTATTAAACAGGTCTTCTATGTTTTCTGTAGTTTTGACGTATAGACATACGTCAATAAACAATTAATTACAGTAACTACTCATATTTTAATAACCATAAAATTTAAACAAAAAGTCATTTGGAATAGCTCATCACTTAAAAATGTTTCAATGGTTTGGCCCCAGATGTCGTGTAATGATTTTCAAGCCAGTTGTATTGACAGTAAGCAATCCATCACCATTGACAGAGGGTGATCAGCGCAGCGTAGCGTGGAGCAGCGGAACAAGGGATGTTCCGCCACCGCGGGGATTATGTACAACGATTATGAACGATATGAGGCGATATGAATTTTATTGGTAAACCCAACATAAACTGAGCCTATACCAAATTGTTACTTACAATCCATAAATCACCTCTAACTCAATGACTGCTAGTTTGCTTGTATTTTTGTATTTTTTGTAGTTGGCCACTAGAGCTCCTGTTCGGGGTAGTACTTTTCATTAAAACTTCTGTCACAATAATCCAACTCTCGTAACGTTAATGGCTCGGTATTATAACAAGTAACAAAGTCTTGTTGGTTCATTGAACAGTTAGGTGAGCAACGGCCATATTAGTATTTTTAATATAAATGTTTGGGGAAACCTCAACTCAACTTTAGTTTTTTGTATTTCTAGAATATGTACGGTAGACTCAGTTTTACGATAGGAAATTTTCTAAACATACTCTTTCAAGAATGGTTAAAACAATGACACAATACCTAGTAGATCGCATTTATAACGTAACAATCGTAGATATGTTTACGAAGTAGATAGTTCTGTAACATGAAATATGGGAAATAGCAATTACAAAAATTATCCTATTCAGACAATACAATACAAAATATTATCATTGTTTTTATACAAGTGCTCGTGTACCTAGGGATGCTTGGTAAAATAAATAAATATATATATATATATATATATATATATATATATACTGTTTATTTCATCAAACAGGGCTACTAATATTATTATATTGAAATAATTCAACCAGGTACCCTTAGAAAACATTTTTAATCCTTTTACATGTTTTGGGTAATAATCCCATTTTCAAGAAGAAATGTAGAAGGAATAAAAATGTTTTCTAAGGGTACTTGGTTGAATTATTTCAATATATATATAAAAGAAGTTGAAGTGCTCCGATGTTTGGCTGATTGGGCTGATTTGACGTAAATGGTTTGTCTGTATACAAACGATTAGTCTGTATTTATAACTAACACTAACTCGAGTTAGTTTTGAACGGGGAATTTTAAGATTAATTAAATAAAAATCTACCCTAATAAATATTTTAACATTGTTCGTTTACATCAAATATGTATTAGTTATCTTTCAAGTACTACACATTTTTAAAGGGGTTTTACGTGATGTACTTAAATTTATTTCTAGCAGTGGATTGTATCAACAGCTTCTTTTCCTGTGATTTAAAAAATATATAAAAACTATAATAGCTAAATTTTATTTATTATTATTATATCTTTGCATATAAACTGGAGAAAGCTGTCATGGATAATAAAGACCTTATTTATCCTAATATATGTTTCATTTCAAGTTTTGGTGTTATATAGTTTTAATATACATATGACTTCAATTGGAGTTAAAATAAAGTTTCGTATTTAAGAGTGAATTCTGGAAAGGGTTTTTATTAAAGCTGAGTAATTTAACCCATTAAGGTCCACATTTTATAAAATATGGTTTAATTAAACAATCGTCACTATTTGACGAGCTAGCAACCCATCAGGTAATGGCTTCTATCAACAATTTAATGAACTACAATCCATACTAACCCCAAGGAACTAATTTCGTAACTGTCTCACGGAGTTCGCTCTTTTGCCGCCAGAGTACGTTGTATGCCAAATAAGCGCTGTCTAATGGTGCACTGGCCGTTGTGATGGTTGCGACTGTCACGGACGAATGAAACGTTGGGAACGATTCGGAAGTACCCTGGTTCGAATCCCGACCATGAGTAATCCTAATTTGGCTTGCAAATGTTTGGTACAGTGGGTTCTCCGTGGCAGCAAACTTACCTTCTCATTCCCCGTTTTATTATTTAGGAGTATACGTAAATCTAAATAACTTCCTCCTTATACGCTTACTGTGGTAATACTGTACATGTTTTAATGACAGGGCCATTGTCCTATTCTATCGTTTTGTAAAATAAATATTTTAAATAATAATATTCTGATATATTTTTGTAATAAATAAAAATACAAAAATAAATTTAATTTAAAATACTATATAACCTCAAGTATTTGATTATTAAACTATCAATAACACTTCTTCACATTTCAAAAACAGATGAATATGAATATCAGTAAAATATATTCAAATATTTGTTTATTTTTGTTAGAACTAAAAGTACTTTTACACTACTCAATACTTTCTTGTATTATTATTCACGTTAGTTTCCCCCACTTAACTCTTTCATATAATATACATACTTCTAAGCAGAAGATAATAAGTTTGGAACTAAAAACGGAAGTTAATCTCAATTTTTGGAGTTCAAGCCACGTGTAATCTAACATGGGTCACATTGGTGCCAACCCCCTTGGCTCAGTTTCAGAAACAAGATTCATTTCCTACGAAGAGACTCAAGCGGTTGGAAACAGACGAAACAAAAACACGAAAATTACATTACCAGATTTATTGGTTCTGTATAAAAGCCTGAAAAATTACAAACCTTTTCAATTAGTTTATTCCTTATTCCGTTTGTTCGATCAAATTAATGACTTCTCATTTCGGCAGTTATTTAAGTATTTCGGCAGTTATTTTGAATGCCAATCATTTATTGAAAATAAATTAAAAAGTTATAGAGTAAAAAAAGTTAAAATGCAATATTTATTATTCAGTATTTATGTGTTATTTAAATTACCAAGAAAGCCAAATTTAGGCCTAACCTGTTGTAATGTGACAAATGGTTCCAGGTTAAAGAGTAGAGGAGGTTTTTTTATGTGGGTAACCCCGCTTCATAGGGGAGTCCCACACTACAGGCTGGCCACCTGTGTGCATAAAGCATTTCTTCCGCCTCTCCCTAAAAAATAAAATAAATAATTTTAAATTACCAAGTTTTGAAGGAATTTATAAAAATATTTTACCTATTAGTTTGCTATACTTATTTTTGCTTTTATTATAACTTGGCATTTAAATTCATCTTCGGATATACATTTTACTTATTTAATTAATTTATTTAATTTTTAAGGAATATAATATTTTAAAACCCCCACACATTTTACGTCAATAAATTATACTATGAACATATAAGTAATGTAAGCATTCAGGTGTTGCGCCAGACTTAAAACTTCTGTAAACATGTGTTAAACCAACGGGTTTTAACCTAATCCTGTAATAAATTCAAAGTAGTGAAAAGTTTAATCTCTTACTCGTACATATTGAGATTAATTCAGAGTTAAATTCAGGTTTATAAATATATTTCCTAAGCCACTGAACTCATTACAACCGTGTACGAGTAGTATGTCTTAGTCCCTATAAATTAGTAGTGAGTTATAAAAATAAATATAATCATGTAATTCGTGCTTGCCTATAGCTATTCAAATCCAGGATGTGCATATACATGATAGATATTTTATAATGTAAAACATCTAATAGATACCAATTAATCGTTGGTTAAGAATGAAAACTTATCAAAACATTGTGATATAAAATGTAATTAAAGGTTTAATTAGATATTGTAAAACACGTATAAATATACTCAGGTCCATAGTGAGCTTCATGTAAAAACTTTGTTTAGTCATTATTAACTTTAGATGAAACACATTTACTAGGGTAACAGTCATATCGGGTAGCCATAAAGTTAATCGCTGTGTAGCTCACCTTGTAGTCAGAAGGTCGCCAGTTCTATCCCGGCCCTTCCATTAGTAATCGGACTATTAACTAGTTACCCATTCAACAAGAGGTTGACGTTAGGTAGTACAGAGACCAGGGACTAGAACATTCCCTATCAAAATGTTATACATGTCTATGGCGTTGATAGAAGAAAAAACCAAACCAAATAGTTATACCGGTAATCATTCTGTATTGAAAGTGGAAACCACTAAACCAAATGGAGTCTCATCTCAACGCCATCTATTCCCAATAAATTTTATCATTATGAAAGACAAATAATAAAAATTATGAGATATAGTATTCAGGAGTATTGTGAATATTATGTTAACATTAAATTGGTTTAAATTGATTAAAAAAACGGATAACAATTTTGTAGCAAGTGGCGTTCTTCTCAATCTTGCTAAACTGCAAGAATTTCCATTATTCAGTGGTGCAAAATTCAGTGAATTCGGTGCCTGGATCCTAACCATTCTCCATGCTGATTCTGTGTTCTTACGGGTCAGTGACACAAACAATATTCTATGCTTACGTCTTATTCTCATGTTCATGACGAATGTTTCGATTATGAATTTGACTGAGCCTGTGATCTCGAAATGTGCTTATTCACAGTTTTAATTAATATTGTATACTATATATTTCTGGTTTAGCTTACTTATTTAGTTGCTTTTATCCACTCAACCTTTTTTTACCATTTACTACAGAAATAATGATCCAGTAAATTAACATAGATTACTGTTTCAGGCTACTTTTACAGTTGATTTGTTTTCCAATTTAGTATGCAGATTGGCAAATTAAATGCTTAGTGCCTTCATTCTTCATGAATGCTGAAAATGATGTGAAAGAGGGAAGAATGTCGTTATGAACTTTGATTCCTATTTATTGTTTTTCACTGCAATTAAAACCATCTTTAATCCATGTAAATTTTTCAAAATTACAATATTTAAAATCCTGTTTTTTACAAAATGATGGCGAAAAAATAGCTATACATCTATGGGGCTGAGGCTTAATAGTAAGTAATGAGCAGTTGATTCCAAGATAAACAAGGCGACTAAATAAAAACTGCATTAAAGGTATACAATTGACAAAAATGTTTTAAAAATTCAACATTTAATAAAATTTACAGTACCAATTTTTATGTGAAACGCAAAACGGTGAATACTGCCTAAATGAATATTTGCAAATTCAAAAATACTGGAAACCCCTTTATTTCTCACTAGCCAAAGTACCCGTTCTTCGCACGGGTTAAAAAGGCTGAAAGGTGTAGGCTCTACTGATACATTTAAGATATTGTTAATTAATTCTTCATTGTTTACAAAATGACAAAACACGAGTGTCTACAACATTTCAAAGTAACATCTGCCAAATATTGGGGGAGGATAAGGATTAATGTAATAGAGACAGTCGTCGGAAAAAAAACTTAAAATCTACCATTCCACTATTTCAAATAATTCACTAATTTCGATCCAGCAGTTTATCTGAAAAATCAACTTTATTTCTTCTTCTTCCCGAACTGTCAAAACATAGTGCAAACGGATGTTGTCGTTAGAAAATTTAAACATTGAAACCTAGGACGGTCACGGCAGCTCTTTCTTCTTCTTCTCCTTCTTCTCGAACTGTCAAATTTTAGTATTCACAGCTGTTGACATTCAAGTAATTTTATGTTTTCATTCTTTGAAAATATGAACATTGAAATTTAGGACGTTCATGGGGCGTAGCCCGAGAGCATTTTAAGGAAATGAGTATGCCTATGTGTTGCATGAGTTTAAGATCTTCCTTTCTGTAATATTTCAAACCGGTCGGTTCAGTATTTTTCGCATTTACTTGCCACAACAAACCCACAAAAAAACATACAGAAACCACCTCTTCTTTATAACATTATAGATTACAGATAGATGAATGAATGATTCAGATGGCATTGGATAGTAAAGCATATTGCTACTGGAAAGTAAACCAAACATCTGTAGCTTAAGAAATCAAATGTTTTCATTGTAGAGAATTTCTCTAAAAATGTAAACATTGAAACTTATGACGTTCACAGGGCGTAGCCCGAGAGGATTTTAAGGAAATGAGTATGCCTATGTGTTGCATGAGTTTAAGATCTATCTTTTTGTAAAATTTCAAACTGTTTGGCTCAGTATTTTTTGCGTTAACTTGCCACAACAAACAAACATACAGACACCACCTCTCCTTTATAATATTATAGACTAGCCAAAGTACCCGTTCTTCGCACAGGTAAAAAGGCTGAGAGGTGTAGGCTCTACAGATACATTTAAGTTATTGATAATTAATTGTTTACAAAATGACAAAACACGTGTCTAAGTATATATCTAAACATGACAAAGTAACATATGTCAAATATTGGGATAGGATAAGCATTAACGTAATAGAGGCAGGCATCGGGAGAAAATTAAAAATCTACCATTCCACTATTTCGAACTAATAATTCACTAATTTCGATCCAGCAGTTTATGTGTAAAAATTAACTTTATTTCTTTTTCTTCCCGAACTGTCAAAATGTAAAGTAAACGGATGTTGAAATTAAAAACTGTAAACATTGAATCCCAGGGTATTTACAGCAACCATGTCTTCTGCTTCTCGAACTGTCAAATTTTAGTGTTCACAGCTGTTGACATTCAAGTAGTTTTATGTTTTCATTTTCTAAAAATGTAAACATTGAAACTTAGGACGTTCACAGGGCGTAGCCCGAGAGGATTTTAAGGAAATGAGTATGCCTATGTGTTGCATGAGTTTAAGATCTGTCTTTGTGTAAAATTTCAAACTGTTTGGTTCAGTATTTTTTGCGTTCACTTGCCACAACAAACCCACAAACACACAAACCCATAAACAAACATACAGAAACCACCTCTTCTTTATAATATTATAGATTATTTGTAAAAAAATTAAAATTAACGAAATAACGAATAACTGTTTTGATAAATTGTAGACATTATTTTGATTTAAAGATTCACAGGTATAAAAAACTGTACTATATACTCGAAATTGTTGTAAAAATTTAAGTGCATTGTAACGCTGTGAGCCTAAATTATTATAATAAACCAGATATCTGCTGTTAACAATATATTGTATATTTTACTAATACTATATTTATAGTATTATGCTGTTATTATTTTGTTGTTGTGAGATGTATGTGCAGTATTGCCTATAGTAATGAAATATATGCTAGCTGTATTGTTATAATAATGAAACTAAAATATACTTATTTTCCACAAAAAACTGTACAAAACATACAGCCTTTTGCAGCACGTTTTCACAGCATGTAGCATTTAATGCTACATGCTGTGATAATAGGTCCCTGGCAAGCAAGCTTGTATTCATTGATGTAAATGTGTGTTTTATACATGTACTGTGATGCAACCTTACAAGATAAACATGAAAAAATTAATTGATAAATATGTTAATTATCCAACCATCAGTAGATATACAATTATTATGTTATTTCCAATGTGTAAGACAGTGCTTAGAAGGTTCAACACTGTTAAGCAGCGTGATCTGTATGGGTATCCTCCAATTACATGAGACAAGGCTCTACGTCGTATTAGACATAACAGAAGTGTAGTATTGGCTAATGGTATGAGTACACGCTTGTTTACGACGGAAAAACGATAACTGCTAGACAAGGTAGTAATTGTAATGATAATCGTAGTTAGATCTGGAAGTGTTACTAAATACCAGGTAAATGCCCAAAAATATGATGAGAGTTGTTTGCAACTGAGGATAGCAAAATAAAGGGGCGACTAAATAAAAAATGGAGTTGTATGCCACTGACAGATCATATGCCTTTATGTCTATAAATGACCAATAAATGAATTTTATTCATACTAACGCATTATTTTATCAAAAACCCCCGGTATTTGAATATGCAAGTGAATTCTATCTTTACAGTCTAGAATGCGAGCCCAATAGAATCACGTAAACAAATACTGAGAAAATACATCATAGTTCCAGATTAAATCAATACTTTCAGGATCAGAGTTGAACGTCCTGGACTTGGCTGGTAGCCAGGGCCTGGGACAAGTTATGCTGGACATTATTAAGGGATTAGCAGACTGTCAAAAGCTTTCTAATATTAGTCATTTTACTGCTCTTTCGTCCTAGATGTTTTAAGTGATATCTAAATCATGTTTTGTATCGAATGTAAAATCATATCTATTATAATAACCTGATTATGAATGAAATAACTAGGATTTAATCAGTCGCGTAATATTGTGTTGATTTTACTAAATATAGTTTTACACATGTCCTGCCTCCTAACATACATCGTAAGTATCATAAGTCATCACAAGTTTGTCCCTTTATAGTTTGTTGAGAATAATATATTTGGAGCTGAGTAAATACGTGTATATATGTGTATTCCAAAATTGATAGTAATTGCAATGGTAATCATTCTATATTCAATAAAGTGACATTCGGTGTGGCAACACTTAACTGTACTTAGTAAATAGTATACAGTATGGAGAAAGTAATGTTTTCGTCAAAAATTTTAATTCCAGTTGAATATGTATATATCGGTTTTGAGGCGAATAAAAAAGTGCTTTTTGGACTGATGCCTGTCTGTTTATGTCCTAACACTGAGACTACATTGAACGTCCGATTATTATGAAATTTGGGAACAAATGCACTTTGGCACTTTTAATGACTTGACAGCCACCATTAAAATTGGATAAAAACCTAACAAATTAGTATACTCAATCATTAGTCTACGACTAATGGTTTCAGAGAAAAGATAAATTGAATGTCTATGATGGACGCATTACGTTGTCTGATAGTGCCTAATGTTATTTTTCTATAAAAAAAATCAAATAAAAATCCAAATGGGGGGTTTGTACCCTAAAATGGGGTTTTTTGCGTTTTTCACATGTAATTTTTAAAAATTTCTTATTTTATATTTCACTATTGGAATTAGCTTAAAAGACTGCACAATTAAGTTCCTTAAAGTTTTTCTCTATCTCCAATGGTTACCGAGATATAAAAAAATCGGATAGGGAAAATTAATATTTTCCATATAAATCAATATTTTTAGGTAAAAATTGATATTTAGCTTCATGTGGTTGAGATCTATCCATTTATGCTTAAAAATAATAGTTTATGTGTTAATTATGGCAGCAAACCTGCATACTCTTTTCCCATAATAATCATATAGGGAATAGGCAACCTCCTTTATTTATGGACAGATGTTGATGAAAGTTGGTGTAAATGTTAAGATAAAAATTATTTATGTTAGAAATGACTACTTCCAGTGTTCCTTACAGCAGCTAACCTGTACACTCTTCCCATGTTAATCTTATGGAGAATAGGCAAATAATTCTCATGTTAATGGACAGGTTTTTATAAAACTTGTCATATATTATTATTATTATATTATTGATATGGAAATTCGCTGAGTATTCAGGTCTGCTGCAACGGGCGTATTTAGTCCTCTGATGCCGTTTATTTACCTCGTTTTTGCAGCCACTGCATGACATGACGAAAGTATTTTAGGTTATGCAAATATTGAGTTAAATATATTTTTTGATTACGTAACAGTCGGTTTTTAAGCAGTGAAAACCTTTTCTTTTTATTTAAAATAAAACAAAGCCATAATTCACACAACTTGGGCTTGTACTCGGGCGGTACGGCAGGAGCTACTGCACGTGACACACGCAGATGCCCATCCATGCACTGACAGCTTAACTAAGAGCATGGTTTCGCAATCTCAATTCAATGCTGATTGATACCTAATTTATCTCAGCAAACGGTTTTTAAAAAAGGTGAAATTTCTTGAGTTTTAAAACGATGAAATTAAATATGAGGTTTAATAATGATGTTTATTTACACGTTGATTTTAGTGTTTTACGTGACGATGGTGGGTTTGACTTTTAACACGTAAATTTATTTAAACCATTAAAACTACGATAAAAATAATTTTCAACAACCAAAACTGTTCAATCAATCAAAGAGCATTGTCACTAGCAACGTCATCAAGTACCCAGCAGAAAACATCTGTTTATGAAAAATCATTCCTAAAATTTCATCAATCTTGTTAAGATAAAATATCAACTCAGTGTAAGAATGCAATATCGAATTGATCAAATTAATATCCTTACGATCGGAATACACCGCCTAGTATAAGGACCGTAAAGAATTGATACATTAAATTTGTTGATATTTTTTGAGATTGTTGAGTTCGTGTCATGCAAGGACATAACTCGTGACTATATATGTTTTTTAAGTGATATGTTTTATGCTGTACCCAATAAGTTGATCTAACCTAGTAGAGTGTAAATACGTTCGATATAATATCAAAAAGAAAGCTTTGTTGAACTGTTTTAATAGTTAAAACTAGGTATTTATAATTGAATTAGTGGACGAACAAGCTAATGGACGATGAGGTTCTATGTCAACAGTGTTTGAACGTTTTTCTGAATGTGGTGTAACAATAGAAGTACAGCTGCAAGAAACGGTTTGTGATTTGAGACACTGAATGTCATGAGTTCGAAGTGCAGGTAAGTCAGTTTATTCAAATAGTAGTTCAGGGGGGGTGGATTAGTCTCCAAAATGTAGTTTTTGGGTTGTTTTAAATATAATTTGTTAAATGATTAAATTTCTTTTGGCATCAGATAAAAAAAACAAATTATGTTTTTTAGTATTTCCCTATGTCTCTACTTTTCTCAGGTTTTAGCTACCTCAAAGTTGTTGTACCTTATAAACATTAGCATCTCCATATGTAAATGTAGACGATTTTGGCTAGAAGAATGAAAAGCTTTATAAAATATTTATTTTGCAGAAAATTTTATGAAAGTAATGATTGATTACGTGTAAGGTCATTCTAATGATTCATTTTACCGCAATCATCCCACGTTTAGTCAGACACTTTAGGTCGATTATATTAAGAAAAATTCTACTCATTAATAACTGCTATCATAACTGGTTTTATAATTTACAGTTTTTATTTATCATTGTTTAGTAAAAGTAATATAACCATAATTAAAATTACTATATTTCATAACATACTCGTATAGGCCAACCAAATCACCGTAGGTTCTCTTGATACAGGAGCATAGGTTCTTGAAAGGTATTTAATGTAAAACGTTAAAAATGTCCACATAATTATTTGAATCAAAAGATTTGAATGTTTTACTTTTTTCCTTGTCAAAACTTTAAAACCTGCAGTAGATTAATATAGGTATATCTCTGCACATACTACGACAATATTGTTTTTATGTAAGATTTTATCTCAATAATGTATCTTCGAATCGGCATATAATATAGTATCAATGACAGACGAACAACGCATATTTGTGACGACGGTACATGTCACCTTTAGTAACGGCAGCAACTCCATACACATAGTATAGGTCCAGGTCATAGCATAGAGCTCACAGCTTGTAGCAGGTCTGTATCAATGAGAGACGGACAACGCATACTTGTGACGACGGTACATGTTGCCTTGAGTTAACGGCAGCAACTTTATACACATAGTATTAACCCAGGTCATAGCATGGAGTTTAGAGCTTGTAGCAGGTCTGTATCAATGAGAGACGGACTACGCCTATTTGTGACGTCGGTACATGTCGCCTTGAGTAAAGGCAGCAACTCCATACACATAGTATAGGTCCTGGTCATAGCCTTGTGTTTTCATTGTGGCATTCGTAACTCTCATGATAATCTACTTGCAACTCGCTCTCGTTACAAACCATTATCGCTACAGAGTTATATATATTTTTTCCCATATTCAGGATAAATTAATTAGATTGATAACAATTAATAGTTTAAATAGCATCTTAAATAAAAGTAAAATATGGCCATAGCATTGCATTTTTATTATGTTTTCTTTCTTCTTCTGATTTTTTAAAATATGCATTTATTTATTATATTCAATAACACTAGTACAAGTTTGCAATGACAGAATATTGTTTATGTAGAACCTATTAAAATTGTATATATATATATATATATATATATATATATATATATATATATATCTGTTCAAACTAAAGTAATAAAGAGAGAAATAAAAATATAGGATAGAAACTGGAAATAGATGTTTCCAAGAAACAAGCGTTCTTTGCATTGTTTGTCATTGTAAGTTTACTTCAATCACCGTATTTTCCCTTCATATTCATTGATGCAAATTCGAGAATATCTTCTTTTTAAATGGAGCATAAAACATGTGCTATCTTTAAAATCTATAAGTCATGATATTTATCCATAAAACTTAAATTCATAATAATATAATGACTACTGATTATGCATTTAAAAATACTATTTTCTCGTCCTAAGACGTTTATTGTAAGACGTTTAATCTTGACTGTTGTTGTAAGAAAAGAGGTTTTGTGTTGAACTTGTGTTGTTAAAATAAAAATCCTCAGTGAATCTTTACACCCTTTACCGTATCTGGTAAAGTTTAACAGCGTGTTTGCCTTACTTGAACTCTGAAACACAGGGATGATAAATGGTCTGATCTATGAGGTGGGTGTTATGGGGTTGCATGATTTCTGATGGGTCAGTTCAAGGTCATCGGGCCATAGACTACAAGTTACCTGCTGGTGACTTGGACTTCTTGGTTGGTTTCTCCACTACAGTGTCAATTTAAGATCTGTAGTTCCAGCGCCATCTTGGACTTACACTCTCTTATGAGCAATGTTAAACCTCGAAAAATTCAAAATTATTGGACCAAATAAACCACATCATGAAATTTGGTAGTGGACTTAACAGTCACTCTGTATATTATAATAACTATAAACTTATATTATAGACTTGTTTGGTTAAATATAATACACCTTTTAGGAATGTGTAATTAGTATTTTTTGGAGATCTACTTTATGGGAAACAGTTTATCATGCATTCTCTGAGTAAATTGAAAAATTAAAATTCTAGTAAATATAGATACATTTTATTGAGATAGATCACTACATATTTTAATGGCCTAAAATGACAACAACATTTTCTAGTAAACACAACATTATAAGGATTGTTTAAATTTCACGTACTTTTTATGGAAGTGATTGAAAAAAATTTTCTGGTACTGCAAACTCTTAACTTCGGCGAAGCAAGCTAATGTCTGTCTAGGAAAACCTGAGATGTCGTATTTTTTGCGTAAATGGATTATTTTTGACAGCATCTAACAAACTACAAGAAAACACAGCTCTGCCCGGGTCACATGTATATTGAGATTAATATAAATACAGGTATAGCCAAATAAAGTTTCCTTAGAATTTCAACAGAGAGCAGTGTATAGTCATGTATTCACTATTATTTTGTTTAAAATCTTTACAATTTATTCGCTTGTTTATTTTCATTAGATTTGTGTCGTTTATGAAATCTAAAATCTTTTTCGCGTTTGGATTTTTAAGCGAGTTTATTTGAGATATACCTACTACTTTCAGAAACAATAAGCTAGATAAAATTCACACTAGTTTACCTTTTAGGAAATTAATATTATACGGTTCCTTGCTAATAATATGCTCTTAAAAAGACTATTTATTTTATATTTTTATTTAGCACTATCAGTAAGCCTATCCTTGTACGGGTTGTAGGATTCATTTTAAAGAAGAAAGAAATGAAGAAAGAAATTCCATCATACCAAAATGTAAACCTAAAATCCTAAACAAATCAATACAAGGAAAAAAGTCAAGACGCAGATTTATTATTTAGCATTACTTCACAATTAAATAGATTAGAACATTTATACCATTATTATAGTTAGTTACACGTTAAAATAGCTTTTTAATATGGTATGATTTCGAAATGGCTCATAACAATGACCAATATAAACTAACTAATATTGATTCGACAGCTGTTTGTTTTTCTATTAAAACAACTACAAATACAGCTGATTTTTACAGTATGTTATTAATTGAAAACTAAAGCAAAATGTGACCAATATCGCGTAAAAGTGGGTTTTAAATGCTTGGTTTTTACTTTTTAAGGGGCGGCGGGCGATTTCAAGCATTTACAAATCTTCTCTGGAATACATGAAAATATATGATTTCGTTGTAATCAGTTCACCCGTTTTTTTCCAGAGAAGATGGCGTAAAATGCCTCCTGGAGCGTCACAGACAAACAGACACCAATTTAGATAAGACCGATTTCGGCTTCTCTAACGCACGAAAAGTAAAAATACTAAAAAAATGAATAATTCTGAGCAATGTACAGTCGAAACCATATTTTATTCCTATAGATTCTAGGGTATGAAATTTTGTTGGTAAAAATATAAACATATTTTGTTTACATGAAAATATTCAAATTTTTTACTTATTATAAATGAAATCATCAAATTTTTTAACCTCTGTCTAAAGCTAGAGGCAAAGTTATTTAGTTATACCTATGCAGTATTTATAAGGCATTTTCTTTCATCCATATCATATTAGATTTAGTAAGGAATAGGACAAACCTTTTTGCCACCTTATAGCTGTAATATTTTTAAAGTTTTTTCATAAAATTTAACTTTCGATTACTGATTTTACAGATAACGTTTTTTACATCTTTCTCTCTTGTAGTGAAAACCTTTACATTTTTTCATATCATTCTAGCTCCGTCCACCGAGCTAATAAGAACTCCAATTACATCTATCCTGCAGTGTGCCCCGCACGTGCTTCCAGCGGTCCGTCACACTAGCATTGCTAATCTGTTATATTTTTAAAAACATGTATGACTGTGACATCTGTGGAAGATCTTGTGATGATATTGAGAGTGATGAAAAGGTTAAGTGCTGTATAAGTTGTGATAATTTCTTCCACTCTCGGTGTATACAGAATGACATCGTTGGAACAAAATCCCGTTCATTCAGAGTCTGGAAATGCAAGGACTGTCATTTCCCCACTACCACCAACAATAATCTTGTGAAAATTATGCGAGAGTTTAAATCCCAAGTGTTCGAGAAACTCAAAAACAAGAGGAGTGAGCTACTCGTCAATGCAGTTTGTCTCCAACAAGATGGACGAATCAACAAGATTGATGAAAGGTATTAAAGATGAACTGCCAGCGATCAAGAAAGAAAATGAACAATTTCGCAGCGCGAACGCCGCCCTAACCAGTGAGGTTACCTCTATCAAGGGCAGGGTTCGAGATTTTGAGCAGTACTCAAGAAAAAATAATGTAAGGGATAGTGGAATCCCTGAAACTCCGAGAGAGGATGTCATTAGCTTAGTGAGAGACGTCGGCTCCGCCCTGGAATCGGACAGAGACATCTCAACTGCTCACCGAGTGCCAATATCCAATAAGGACCGTCCGCCACCGCTCATTATCCAGTTCTTCAGGGGGATCACTCGGGACACTTTGCTAAAAAGGATCAAGGACAGAAAGGAGTTAACTTCTTGCCGGATCAATGCCGTCTTCCCAAAAAAGGACGTCTACTTCATTTTGCTCCAGAAAACAAGATCTTTCTATCCAAGTTGAAGTTGAAGTGCAAAGAAATAGGATACCAGTTTGCATGGTGTAGGGAAGGAAAGTTCTTTGTCAGGAAGTGTCAAGGAGAACGATGCGTCAAGGTGGATTCATACGAGGAACTTAACAAGCTAAAGTAACAAGTGAGTCATTGTTAAAAAATTATTGTTCATTGTTAAGTTTTTTTTAGATTATTTCCACTGTTATTGTTGGCGATTGTTAAAGTTATAATTATTTTGTTATTTTATTTCATTGTTACTGGCAATACTGTTTAGTTATTTATTAATTTTATTTATTTATTATTTAAAGTCTATTTACTTAAACAAATATTCTCTGGATAAGAAATTATAATTCCTTCAACATAATTTATATAATACTAATGAACTCGTATAATCAGCCAGTATCTCAATCTGAATCAAAAATATTTTTTGAACATCAAAACAATAATAAAAAACAAAAATTAGACAAAATTAGTCTATGCTAATATTATAAGTATGAGGAAAATTTTCAATGCTTTTGTTGTAGAATTGAGTAGTATAAAGCAGAAAATTCACTTTATTCTTCTCAGTGAAATTTGGATTAGTAGCGATGAAATATGCCTTTATTCATTGTCAGGTTACAGTCTTTTTGCCAATGTGCAACGACAGTTACAGAGGAGGCGGTGTTTTGTGTTTGGTTGATTGCTCAATAAACTGTAATCAAATCACATTAACTTTCAACATGAATTCAGCCGATGCTCTGCTACTCGATGTTAAATTAAATTAATACTATTTAAAACTACGGTGCCTATATAGATTACAAAATATTCATGAAAACTATTTTATGCTTGAACTTTCACAGCTTTTTAATAAAGTTAAGGACAACATAATGTTCCTGATATAAATATGATTTTATTTAAAGAAAATACAATAACGAAATCTTATAGTAGTATATTGAGTCATTATGGATTTATTTCTTTGATAAACAATTCAAGAATAACGACCAATACAGAGACGCTTATTGATTATATTTATGTTATAAATAGATAAATAAATAATTTTGTAGGAGATGCGTTTGATTTATGTATTACTGATCATTGTGTTAAAGGATTACAATTTAATAACTAGTCAGCGAATAATACAGAAAATAATCTCGATCAAACCTCTCTTAACACCGTAACCGATTATGGTATTGTCAAAATAGATTACAACACATGGATTCGAGAGATATCTATGCAGAAAATGATGTAAAAATATGTTATGGTAAGATCTACCAAATTTTGGACAATGTTATTAGGTGTAGTAGTAAGAAATTATCTGTAGACTGTAAATTTAGTAAAGTCAGGTTGTTGAGTCCTACGATTACGTCAAATATTCTTAATTAATAAATGAAAACAAAATTTACACAAAAAAGCCGTATGACATGAGGTACGTGATTCTTTTGAATTAATTCTCTGAAAACTTATAATTGGAAATTGGTTTTGTAAAAAATCAATACTACTCAAATAAATTGTAGAACTTGTGATGTATCTGAGCAATGGAAAACAATCAATAACTTGACTGGGGCGAAAAGGACAAGTGCATTGACAAAATTGAGCTTGATAACCGGACACTGATAACAGAGCCACGATCTATCGCTCAGGAAATAGGTCATTCATCTTGCCTCGGTACAATCAGGTCATCAAGGTATATCCTCTGCCGAAATCCCTACCTACCTGAATCAAAATCAATTCCTTCTTTATAGCTTATAAGCGCCTAACTTGGTAGAGGAGGTCAAAACAGTTTTTTATAGTTAAAAAAAACAAAAAGTCTACATGTTTCGGCAAAGTTAAGCTAATAAATCATAAAAATTGAAAACCCAGTTTTAGTTCATACAATAAATAACATTGTTCCAGAAAGTTTAAAAATTTGGTCAGTGGTACCTATCTTAAACCAAAAGAAATTCTTATAAGCTGGATAACCTCAGACCACTTCTTACTGTCTCCAAATTAATCGAAAAATCTTGTTAAGAATAACCAAGTTTTTAAATAAATCAAATTGCTTTAGTAATAAGCAGTTTGGATTCATCGAAGCAGATTTACAGAAGAAGATTAACTGTAACTGAGCTCATCTTTCGACTGGGACGGTGGCGTCGTCCTGTAATCCAACTACTTGGAGGTCACGAATTGTGGATAGCTGTGAGTGACATGGTCGGTGGATATAGTGTTTTCTGGTTTGGATTGAAATATTGCACTATTGAATACTGCGTTAATTCGCAAAGACCATCTTCATAATAAGACTAATTCGTAATTCAGAGGCCGTGGTTCGGGTTCAAAGTTAAACTGTAGGTCCCTTAGTTGCCATTGGCTGTTGGCCTATTAATTAACATTCCTATTTAAGGCAAATACTAGCCTTAGTCAGTCACAAGACTACAAGAGTCACAATAATCACACAAACTACAGGCCTTTTTATTGATTTAAAAAAAGCTTTTGATATGGTCAACCACGAAATTATTTTTAAAAGACTTTAGGCTGCTGATATAAGATGCATTGCTTTAAATTGGTTTAAAAGTTTTATTATTGCAAGAAAGCAGCAAGTGAAAATTGGAAACTTCCTTAGTTATTTCCTTGTTGTTCACAAACAATTTGAAAATTTATGAAAAAATAAACATGAATGCTTATTTGCAGGGAAATAAACAGCTTACTTATTTAACTTACATTGACTGAGACTTAGGTCCATTAACTTCGGATATCACTCAAGCAAACAAGTTCCTTAACTCCAGATAGTGTGTTACGGTCTGCTAGCATACCATACCGCGACCATGGGGCGGCTGGTAGTCCTGTACCAGTGGTACAGTGCCATCAAAGCTGTGTCCCAACATGGCCCAGCCACAAGACGTCCGCTTTCCGTACAACAGCAACATCATGCTGACCATCTTGTAACACATTCACACACATGCACACACGAATTTCTCAAAGCAATCAAACATGAAATAGATTATGTATACATCGAGGACCCAATTTTACCGTAGTATACCTATCAAATATTTTGTTATATGTGCTGATACTATAATCAGGTGTTGGTGATTTCATATCATTTGAAAGTTGTGTAAAGATCGTGATTGTGTTGTAAAAGTTTGTTGTGATAATAGAAGTTTTAGTTAGTCTGATAGTAAATATATCAAGACGATCTTGTTGGGTAGTGATCCGATGTTTGATGAAAAAGAGAGTTTTTGTTTTCATAGGTGTAAAGAATCGGATCATAAACAACTGTGAAGCATTACGAAACTTTACTGAGTAAATCAGATAGGAAATGACAATGTTTAAATAGAGCGGCTTTAATTATTGTTTTTGTGCTACCTCAACAGACACTAGAAAGTTTTGGAAATATCCACTTCATTCTAGAATTCCGTAAGACTCAACGTTAGCAACGTGTTTGTTTTGTTATCAGACCACTACTGATATTTTGTTTTCAGTCAACGTGGCACCTTTACATTCATGCATTCATAGTATTGTGGTCCCTCATATAAAAATCAATTACGGTGTTACAAATAAAATCTATGAATTAGGAAACACGCGCATTGCTGTGCCTGGTTAAATAAATTGATAATAACCACGTTGTTGAGTGATGATGAACTTCTGCACCCTGCCAAAGTTCACCGGCCTCGCTGACGGCAAGGGCGCGGTTTCATATTTATTTCAACCTCCATCATACCTCGTTACCTGAGAATTTCTAACTCTTACAAAAGTGGTTCTAAAACAGGATTTTCTTGAGCCATGCAAAGCAAAGCTCTTTTTTATAACCTATAATTTTATTTGGTGACCTTTTCTGTGGGTGGCCGTACTACTATGAATGAAGAAAAAAAGTTGTTTATTGATACAAACTAAAATTAAAACAGTGATCTGATAGCTTAACAAATGAAATGCTCTAATAAAAATACAGAATTGTTGGTTTTTGAATGTTTTATTTTTTTATGTATAGTGTCAATAGCTAGCTTTTCTAGCTTTCAAAATACTCGTAGCCTTCTACTGGGGATATCTTTAACCAGGAAAGAATTACACTTAAATACATTATTGTCTTAACACTAAGTATCTCAAATAAAATTATATTTATTAAGGCTTCAAATTTTAAATTTTTGCCTAATGAGCATAAAAATAAACATTCGGCTTATTGATCCTTGAAATTAGAGTGCTATTATATAGCTTAAAATGGTCTAACACCCGATTGTTTAGGTTTTATTAATAAATGTCGAAAATAAATTAGTTTTTAAATCCTGTTTTATATCTAAAACCATAATAAAATATAGTTTCTATAAGAAAAACAAAGTTGTCAGTCATATTGGAACAATGGCTGGGAATTCAGAAAATTTTAAATACATACCTAAAAGCAGCATAAAAGGTAATAGCGCCCGCCCTCTATGAGAAGCTTACCGTTAGATATAAAATTGAAAAACTCATCATATGATATACTTACGACCATATGATTCTTCCTTACTGTAATAAAAAGGAACAACTGCAACAAATTTGTTAGTAATCAGAAAATATTTTTAGAAAGACCTGTTTATTTTCTCAAAAACATAAGTTTCCTCAACTTTCTTGATCAGTTTTTTAAGCCTCTACACTACTATTGTATTTTCCATTTAATTTTAAGTAATAATGAATCGTTTCGGTTTCATAACGATTAATAAAATCTGTTGTAACTAAAATGTTTAGATTCTTTCAACGTAGAGGGAAAATAAACCTAAAATCAATCGTTTTATGAAATTTACTAGAGATTAGCAAATTGCTATAAAACTTCTTCCTAATTTAAGCTTTCAAAAAATATCAATAGGGATTTTATTCCCTTCCTTTTCAGTTCAGTGATAAAAGTTCAAACAGTGTTAACCTGGATTGAGGAAATCAAAAACAATCAAATCAAATGGTGAAGAATAAAAATACCCCCGTCACAGCAGACCTGCGTACTCAGCGAATTTCAATATCAATACTAATGATAGTAGTAACTAGTAGTCGTAACTTGTCATATATCACTAGTAGATACTAGTGATATATGACAAGTTTAATCAATATCTGTCGATAAATATGAGAGCTTTTGCCTATAAAATAAGTTATACTTTTAAGTTAACTTATTTGCCTATCAGTTATTTAAATAAATTAACACAAAAAAGAGTATGCAGGCTTGCTGCTGTGAGGAACATTGAAAGTAGGCATTTCTAGCATAAATTTTTTTACCATTTATGCTAAGTTTTATAAACATCTGTCCATAAATAAGGGAGTCTGCCCATTCTCTATATGATTAACATGGGAAAAGAGTATGCAGGTTAGCTGCCATGATAAACACATAAACTATGATTTTTAAGCAGTTGAAGCATAAAATCTGAACCACATCAAGTTTAATAAAAAAATATTGATCAATAAGTGAAATATTAATTTCTCTTTATCCTCCATAAAATTAATATTGGAGCCCCAAAATACAACGGCTGTGTTTACATTTTTTAATATCTCGGTAAACGTTGGAGATAGAGATGAACTTTAAGGAACTTAAACTGTCTAGTTTCTTATGCAAAATCTAATAGTGAAAGATAATATAGAACAATTTTTTATTACCCATGAAAAACGCAAAAAAAACATTTTTGAGAACAAAACCCACCAAACAACTCGATCCGATTGACCGAAATGTCTGGTTTACGAACTCGTCCGAGCAAATGAAGTAATACACGTCTATACCAAATGTGGTCTCGGACCATTTTTTTCGTGTTAACACACACACACACACACACACACACACACACACACACACACACACACACACACACACACACACACATATATATATATATATATATATATATATATATATATATAGTGTGTGTGTGTATAAATTTTAACGTATATTGTTTTTAGCCTCTAGGCACTTACTTAGAAAAACGGCTGTTTCTATTTAATAAAATTTCTGTTTAGTATTGTTTACCCTAAATTATAATTGGCGTATATGTTCTTAAAAGGAGGCGAATTAAATGCCTGAAGGTTTTTTAAAGCTTAACTTTTGGAGTATTTTTTACAGATTGATTTAAAAAAGTTATTTAGCCTTATTTTCCTAATTGTTTTTAGAATTATTGTTTTAGAAATAAAATTGTTTTTATAAAATAAAATTGTTTTTAGAAAATAAAAACCTTTTCGTTATAATCGATTTTATTGATCGATCTAAAACTTCAAGGTTACCAAAAGCTATAATTCTAAATTTTAGTTAACATTTAAAATAAAAATGTTGAAGGTCCAACTCCATTCATTAAGTAAAGTATAATTAATTGCAGTGTCAAAATTAAAAAAAAAATACCAAGAAAACTATTGTTTCTCAGAAAATGAATAGGTTTTTCTAATATAAAAATAAAAATGCTCTAGTAGCCTGAGTGAAATATAATTTCTTAAATTGTGGATTTGAGTCGTATTTCTGTATTGCGTAAAAAATGTGTTTAACGCTAGGTCTAGATCACTATGTATTACTCGTTCTGATTATCCAGCAACGATGGTTATAATCGTCATGGAAATATGATTTGAATGATATTGGTATGAAGACTGAACTGTTATTCAAATGTTAAATTGAAAACCACGAAGGTGAATTTCATTTACAATTTTAATCAGTTTCATTTACACTTAATTATAACAACCTATATATATTCTACTTATATGGAAGCTGTATCCCTGTATCCCTTGACTAGAATATAACAATAAAGCCACGTGTCGTAAAGGGATTATATTCCCACTATCAATATAAAATAAAACTCCTCATCGTATCGGCTCAAAGGTGCTCAAAGTACGTTAAGTCAAAGATTATTAAGAAAAAGGTGTTACTAAAACTCGTTACAACCCAACTATATATTTTATGAAAGTGATTTATAGACGATTTAGCAATTAAATAAAAGAAAGCTTCCTTAAATCTTGTCAAGATATATCTTAATTACATGGGGAACCTAACTCGTGCTCGGGATCTGAATCATTCATTGTCTCCATCCGTTCACCTTTTACGACGTCACAAAGGCTTCCTTATACTTTACATTATTCAACAGTTCTTGCAGTTTGGAACATTTTTATACAGAGTAAGGCTTATGTTTTAATTTTTTTTACTTTGATTACACTTTCCATACTACTGTATATATATAATTTTTTACTAATTCATTGGTAAACAATTAAGTAGCTTTATAGTGCGGATCTTGCATATGAATGATACGAGCAAACATCAATTACGTAGTGACTTTTCTCTTACAATTGGTTAAACTGTGGATCTCTTAGAGGCAAAACTAGAAGTGAGTGATCCGTCAAACTGCGGCGTGAACATGAAAGAAATACAGCACCACCAGGGTTAGAGCCGACCAAGTCGCCGGCAGTCTCAGAGGCCGTTTCCACTTACTATTCTTTTCTTGTGAGTGAATTTCTTCCGTAACGGTATATTGGATTCTTACACATGAATAATAAACATTTTAGGTTCATTCATGTATTAATACATGGTAGTCCGTTATATGCAATACTATAATACGAGCAAGGTTTGTATATATATATATATATTTGCACACGGATCTCAAAAACGGCACCGAGGAATTTCTTTAAATTTTGGAAATAACTAATTTCCGAGTAGAAAATAAGTTATAGATAGGTCTAATGTCCCGGAAAATTCGTGTTTTACTGTAATATTAAGTTTAAAATCTAAAAATTTAACATTACGCTTATGGAGAATAAAATGTAAACAATACAAACCAAAACTGCTGTTTATAACCGTTTGACAGTTCTTGATTGAAGACTGCGGGGAACAATATAGAGGTTAAGCATTAATATCTATTTTATGAATTAAATAAATGCAAAATTATCAGCTTATTAAACAATGTGTAAAAACTTAAGGATAACATAGCTGTGCGAAATAAAAGCAGTAAAAAGTATTTCCAAAATCTTCCGTGTTTTGATAGAAAACGTATTCGTTGTATTGCTTGAAGCCTCTGTAACAAACCAATTAATTGATGTAAATTAAATTTCTCTTTTGCTTTTCAATCCTCATTCCGTTTATAACAAAATCAGTTGATCACAGGCTAATAATGACGGTATGGATAATTAAACAGTAAATGATCGGCTTTGGCTAAAAGACGTCAAACGGCATCGCTCAATTGACTAACGTCGTAGCCGAGTTGTAGCGTGTCGGCCTCAAGAACTGTAGGCCGCGAGTTCCATCCCCACCAGGGGCAATACTTTTTGTTCAGTGCTATATTAATTATGGTGTATTAAATAGGTTTTTTTTCAACCACATAAATGTGTTTTAATTTTCTAATTAATTTTTATAATACATGTCTTATTCTATACGAGCAAAGCTCGGTCACCAGGTACTAAATATAAATCATTCACGCTTATAAACATGTTTTGTAGATTTTACGCATGACTTTTGTAGGAACAGATTCAATTTCTTTTTACACCAACCAAAAGTTGTGTTTCAGATATAAATCAAGACCTAACCATCAACAAAAACAAATCAAGGTAAATATTAAAAATGGAAATTACAAAAATAACCAACCCCATAGTGATATTAAAAAACTCTGACAGTAAACCGTTAACAGTCACTCATTTTTTCTCGCCGCCAAATTCTGAATACTTTCATTTAGAAAAATAATTGCCGTTCATAGTTTAATTTTCTATGACAAAATTATGATCATCCAGAATAAACCTAAAAATATATATTTAATGGACTTCTGTATGCTTTAAATTTATATATTTCATCGATAAGAAGATCAATAGTATTGATCTTTGAATATGACCTGTCTCTTATGACTAAATGTTTACTCCTTTCCTAATTTCATGAACTATCTATACTACATGTTGATATGAAATATTATACTAAATCTTGTGGAGATTGAGTTATTTTCTCTGTCTAATTTCGGTATATGTGCAGTAGTATAATCGTTCAGACTATATATTTTTGTTACTTTTTCGGGTTGTTGAATTTTTTAGATAGTTCTAGTAACACTATGTATTTTTCATTATTAATTTTGGATGGTCTCTGATGTAATATTTACTTACAATCCACAGATATTTTTAAAATATGTATTTTATTGATCGCCAGTCTTGCATTTTGTCAATAGTTATTTAGAAACAGAAAACCTTTATACATTATATAATTTTTAAAATTGACTGTAAATAATAAATTCACATTTGATTTTATTGTTGTAAACAATATCGATTGTTAAAAAATTAACTAAAAAGGTCAGCCATTTTGAAATAGAATTTTACAGTACTTCTCTTTATTTTGACAAGACGTAATAAGTGAACAAGTGAAAATAAAGCACATACCTTGAAATCATATTTAACTTTACTGTCTCCCTAAATTTCTTTTAAGCACATATAACAAAAATATTTACAGGTCCAATGGGGAGACATATTCGTCTCAAGGACGGGGAAAGGGTACAAAATAATGGGACATGAATAATTCAAAAGGAAGAAATATCGCTGGCCATTGTGTATAACGTGAATCACAATAACTTCATAGTTTATTCATATGTATTGCGATGCATTCCATTCTGCGAGTACAGAACCTCATACACAAGTTGGTATCTATTTGTTTCTTATAATACTAGTTTTTAGTTTTAATATTTTATTATAATCATGTTAAGACAAATTGAAATTTTAATGTAATGTAAGGATAATAATACCGTTTTACATATTTTTCACTATTGTGACCATCGTAGCTTTCCATTTATCATCGTATTCAAATAACTATATATTTTAAAAATCCATTACAACGAACTCTTATGCAGTGGGAATCAATTTATAAAATATAGTTTACTCTTTCCGTTATTTACACTAATTACTTACTTTCCAGACGTTTCATATAGTATAAAAGCCTAAATAAGTTTTATCTCATAGAAGAACATATACTGTGGCATATTATGTAAAAACCATGTACAGAATATGTAAAGAAATACAATTTATTATACATGAATCAATATTAATAATTACAATAAATAGAAAACAAAATGAACGGCCTAATCATTTATTTTTAAACTTTATTTTCACAAAAGTACTTATATTTTTATATTTGAACACAATTGCACAAACAGAACCAAGGTTTGTAATATAAGGTGGTTTGATTATTAGGAATGGTACCCAGTCTCTAGTATTTGTCGAATCAGGTGCGCTTGCAAAATAGCCTGTGGTTGGTCAAATCCTGTTTTAAAATTTATAATATTTATATTATTTATTTTCATATTTCATAAAACTAAATTATTAGTTAATAAAAATAATGTATTAGTTCAGAATTTTCCTATCAATTCGCTTTTAGCTAGTGTACCTCTTTATGACACTACTACCTAAAATATCCATGTATTTGTATTTGATTAAATATACCAAAGTAAAAAAGATATAGTACTTCAATGCATTTTTTATTTCAAAAACAATGTTGATTAAAACTGACTCGTAATTTTTTATATAAATAATAATGATAACTCGTTTACTACTAAATATTTTTGTAAGATATCTTTAGCGAATTTCTCATGGGGAAGAGGCTTTTACCGTAGGTCTCATGGTAAGACTTAAGCCCGGGACCATGTTATTTTTTCTTCTTTATGTGCCTAGAGACCACGATAACTCTCGTAAAAATGGTCCGATAGAGACCAAATTAGGTAGAGACGTGTATTTGTGCATATGCTCAGACGAGTTCGTAAACCAGACATATCGGTCAATCGGAATAGGTAGTTTGGGGGGGGGTTTATACCCCAGCAATGGGGTTTTTGCGTTTTTTCATGTAATTTTTAAAAATTTTAATTTATCTTTTATTATTAGAATCTCCTTAAAAACTACACAATTTAGTTCCTTAAAGTTTTTCTCTATTTCCGACGGTTACCGAGATATCAAAAAATCTAAACACAGTACGTTGTATTTTGGGGCTCCAATGTTAATCTTATGGAGGATAAGGAAAAATTAATATTTCACTTATTATCTAATATTTTTCGATGAAACTTGATATTTAGCTTTATGTCGTTAAGGTACATACATTTATGCTTAAAATCATATTTAATGTGTTTATCATTGCAGCTAACCTGTTTTTTCTTTTCCATGTTAACTATATAGAGATTAGGTAAACTCCTTTATTTGTGGACAGATGTTGATGAAACTTGATATAAATGGTCAAAATACAAATTGTTTACGCTAGAAACACCTACTTTCAGCGTTCCTCACAGCAGCAAACCTGCATACTCTTTCCCATGTTAATCTCATGGAGAATAGGCAAATAACTCTCATATTTATCGACAGATAATGATAAAACTTGTCATATATAATTATGTTATTGATTTGGAAATTCGCTGAGTACGCAGGTCTGCTGCGACGGGGTATTTTTATATTTTATAACTTTTTATGAATGCGATTTGTTTTAGCATATGTGTGTGTCAACTATGTAGTAAACTATGTTTAAAAAATAGCCTTTCTTTTATAGAAATTTTTTTTAGATTCCAAATGCATCTAAAATATAATAATAATATTTTTATTTAATTCAATTAAAAAAATATATTAATCAACACACATTGCTGACGTTGAATACTCACATTTCACTGATTACTCGTTTATTTTATCAGTAAATAATTAGCGTATTTCATATATCATGTCAACTCTGACTTTTCCCTATTTTATTAGGGTTACTTAACCATAGAAAACTAATTTATTCTTTGAAATTCAAAGTAGTAAAACAAGATGACCACTATAGAGAACATAAACCAAGTGGAGGGATGGAAATTATATTGATTCCCTAATAAAGTCCTTTGCTCAAACAATAAGACCCCTGGGAGTATTCAGGCCAAGTTGGAACATTCCGACCAAATACGTCCTAATTAAATGAAGCGGCAAGCTGTAAAACTCTTGACTTCACTTCTAATTGTTTAAGAGTTGGTTTATTGAAAACATACCCTTCATCTCGTCTGCTAACGATTATCGGTGTCTGCTGGTGTTGGTAACGGTACCCGTGTCACTATCGGTGTTTGCTGGTGTCGGTGTCTGCTGGTGTCGGTGTCTGCTGGTATCGGTGTCTGCTGGTGTCGGTGTCTGCTGGTGTCGGTGTCTGCTGGTGTCGGTGTCTGCTGGTGTCGGTGTCTGCTGGTGTCGGTGTCTGCTGGTATCGGTGTCTGCTGGTATCGGTGTCTGCTGGTATCGGTGCCTGCTGGTATCGGTGTCTGCTGGTGTCGGTGTCTGCTGGTGTCGGTGTCTGCTGGTATCGGTGTCTGCTGGTGTTGGTGTCTGATGGTGTTGGTGTCTGATGGTGTTGGTTACGGTACCCGTGTCACTTTCGTTGTCTGATGGTGTCGGTGTCTGCTGGTGTTGGTGTCTGCTGGTGTTGGTAACGGTACCCGTGTCACTATCGGTGTCTGCTGGTGTCGGTGTCTGCTGGTGTCGGTGTCTGCTGGTGTCGGTGTCTGCTGGTGTCGGTGTCTGCTGGTGTCGGTGTCTGCTGGTGTCGGTGTCTGCTGGTGCCGGTGTCTCCTGGTATCGGTGTCTGCTGGTGTCGGTGTCTGCTGGTATCGTTGCCTGCTGGTGTCGGTGGCTGCTGGTGTCGGTGGCTGCTGGTGTCGGTGTCTGCTGGTATCGGTGTCTGCTGGTATCGGTGTCTGCTGATATCGGTGCCTGCTGGTATCGGTGTCTGCTGGTGTCGGTGTCTGCTGGTGTCGGTGTCTGCTGGTGTTGGTGTCTGCTGGTGTCGGTGTCTGCTGGTGTCGGTGTCTGCTGGTGTCGGTGTCTGCTGGTGTCGGTGTCTGCTGGTGTTGGTGTCTGCTGGTGTTGGTAACGGTACCCGTGTCACTTTCGTTGTCTGCTGGTGTTGGTGTCTGCTGGTGTTGGTGTCTGCTGGTGTTGGTAACGGTACCCGTGTCACTATCGTTGTCTGCTGGTGTCGGTGTCTGCTGGTGTTGGTGTCTGCTGGTGTTGGTAACGGTACCCGTGTCACTATCGTTGTCTGCTGGTGTCGGTGTCTGCTGGTGTGGTTGTCTGCTGGTGTTGGTAACGGTACCCGTGTCACTATCGGTGTCTGCTGGTGTCGGTGTCTGCTGGTGTTGGTGTCTGCTGGTGTCAGCCTGCTGGTATCGGTGTCTGCTGGTGTCGGTGTCTGCTGGTGTCGGTGTCTGCTGGTGTTGGTGTCTGCTGGTGTTGGTAACAGTACCCGTGTCACTATCGGTGTCTGCTGGTGTCGGTGTCTGCTGGTGCTGGTGTCTGCTAGTGTTGGTAACGATACCCGTGTCACTATTGGTGTCAGTATAGGTTCAAGTTCAAGTTTAAACATCTTTATTCAAAAACTATTTAAATTCAATACAGTCTCCCTTGTGCCACATAGAGCACTCTTTGAAAAAAATATACATATTTCACATTTTGAATTTAAAACTGTGACAGCAATACTACTTATGTTATAAAAATTTTGTCCAAAAACATGCTTATATTTTATTCTAGAAATAGTTCATCAGTCCATTGCACTTGTATCATCATTGTGATCATAAATAAGCAGAAAATGATAAATGATAGTTATACTTACAGCAAATAAAAGACAATTTGTAGAGAAAAATATATCATGCAGATTAAAAACATCTAATTTTCAACAAAACATTCATTAAGATTATGCAAATAAAATAAGATGCAATAAACTGATTACCGGTAGTTTCAATGCCATGCCAACTAGAATATCAAGCGACATCGACTAGAGACGTGTTGTATTCCTACATTTGCTCTGACGAGTTCGTAAACCAGACATATCGGTCAATCGAAATTTGGGTAGTTTGGGGAGGGGGGTTTTGTACCCCAAAATATGGGGTTTTGCGTTTTTCCCATGTTATTTTTAAACATTTCAAATTGTATCTTTCACTATTGAAATCACATTAAAAACTACACAATTTAGTTCCTTAAGAGGCGGCAGGAGTCGGTCCAGGCGCTCACACGCTTGACATGACATGGGTTTAATTATCTTTTAATTGCTCGTAAAGGAAATTTATTAAAAACAAAATACCAAATAAAAAGTATTTTATAGGTCCTTACCTACATATTGATGTGTTAAAATACCAAAACTAATGCCTAGAAATATTTTAATTTTTTGAAATTAGAAAATTAAAATCCCATAAGGATTTAACAAAACTAATTCCGTTGTATTATTTTTGTTTATCAATGGAAAATTTCAAACTTTGGACCTAAATAAACTTCACATATTCATAAATAAAATGTATTGAATAACTTTTTGTATTTGATATAATTTGATACAATAATAATTTTTTTTAAAGTGCGTGCACTGTTCACGCCCTATAAAAAAAATTATTATGGCTAAGAGCAAATCAAATACAAAAAGTTATTCAATACATTTTATTTATGATAATGTGAAGTTTATTTAGGTCCAAAGTTTGAAATTTTCCATTGATAATCAAAAATAATACAACGGAATTAGTTTTTTTAAATCCTTATGGGATTTTAATTTTCTAATTTCAAAAAATTAAAATATTTCTAGGCATTAGTTTTGGTATTTTAACACATCAATATGTAGGTAAGGACCTATAAAATACTTTGTATTTGGTATTTTGTTTTTAATAAATTTCCTTTACGAGCAATTAAAAGATAATTAAACCCATGTCATGTCAAGCGTGTGAGCGCCTGGACTGACTCCTGCCGCCTCTTAAAGTTTTTCTCTAACGGTTACCGAGATATAAAAAAATCTAAATACAGCACGTTGTATTTTCGGGCTCCAATGTTAATCTTATGGAGGATAAGGAAAATTATAATATTTCATTTATCAGTAAATATTTTTGGATGAAACTTAATATTTAGCATCATGTGGTTGAGATACATACATTTATGCTTAAAAACCTTAGTTTATGTGTTTATCATGAGAACCAACCTGCACACTCTTATTATGGACAGAACTTTATGAAACGTTGTATATTAAACTTGTCCTATATTATTATTAAATTGTTGATTTTGAAATTTGCTGAGTTTGGAGGTCTGCTGCGACGGGGGTATTTATTTTTAAGGTAATAGGCTTATTTTCAATTTGGAGTGGAGATATAAATAACATCAAACCAAACCATCTCTACAACACAAGAAGTTTTATTATTAAAATTTATAATTACCTAAAGTAGATGTAACAATTTTCTGCCATTCCTATCAATATCTGGGTCCGAAAATGTTTTATCAACTTCTGCTCCAAATCAAAAACACTTCTGCAAAAATACAATCACTTTCCTTTTTTCTCAATAGGATGTAAGATATCCCACGAACTTCTTAATGCATCTTATTAATTTAATAAATTATACTTTTTATTTTTTTTAATTAATATTTTTCTATTTTCTAAACAAACAAAAAATCGATTGGATAGTTTTTATCAGATTATACAGCAGGAAAATAAAATGTTTTTTACGTAGCATAATGACTGATAGGTTAAGTGTTAGATAGTTTTCTTATATGTAATTATTATTTAGTTTAACTGACCACACAACTTGACAACGTGGCCAGTTTAAACTCCTCATAAGTTCTATAATATTTTTATCGTGTTATTTTCTATGACAAATAAAAATCATTTATTCATATTAAATTTATTTGATTTAATGATCATAAATAATGTGGTTTAATAAGTATTTTCAAATATATTGTTGTAATATATAATACCATAGATAAAACTTAGTAATTGCATTACCGTGCTCTAAACATTTTTACGAATAAAAATAATAACTGGCTTTCACGTCTACAATTAAATGGACCGATCGAACATGAATTAATAATACTAATCAGCAAAATTTATACTTTACAAAAACATCCATTAGATCATTTATTATCCTGGTCATATATTTGATATTAAAAGACAAAGAGTAATGTACACTTTTTTATCATACTGTCCGGAAAACAACCGTTTTCAGTGATCTAAATCGTCCACAAAATCATCGTTTTCGGGTCCCTTCAAATATGGAGCAGAAAAATCACGTGGTAAGTTTTTCGGTTCGCCAATCGCAAAATTTATATAATGGTGCATTTTAAATAATGTTTACTATTTGAAATATATGAAATACAAAATAAAATAACATGTTTTGTCCAATTAAACCGGTATAAAATAAAAAAAAATCTCTTACTCTTCATTACTAGCTACTATAATTATATTAGTAAATTCTTAAAACTGTGTTAACTAGGTTTAAATTGATAATCTTAGGATGTTTCTGAACAGAACCCACTAAATATATTTATTTAATAACTAGCTGGTATTTCTTCAGTGCACAAAATTTCCGTAACATTGATTCTCCTTTATTTTCTTTTCTTTCCTTTTCTTCAGAACACGAATACGAAAAAAATCCTCTTTTCCTGAAGTGTGAAAGGAAATATAAATTCCCTTTTCTCTCATATGCGGTCGTTATATGGGGTTCTGAAGGTGTTCAAACAAAGACAACATTTGTACTCAAAAGAAAGCATCTAGGGTTATGACCACAATCAGCAGTAAACAATCTCTCATTTACCACTTTCGATTTTGACATTTCCATCAATTTAAATATTAGAGTCTATAAAATTCTATAAAAAGAAAGGGTCAAACTACGTTTACAATTTATTACCGTCCCATGAGAAGACAAGAAATAGAAACACATATAACATACCACCATATAAAATTACTTTTTTAAAGAATCACATTTTTTATAATAGTATTAACCTTTTTGATCATCTGCCCAGTAAAAAGAAGTAAAAGATGTAAGCAGATTTAAATGAAATGTGAAAAACTTCTTGTTAAATGAGTGTTTTTACATTGTACCAATATTTTTGAAAATTATTATTTGGTGGCAATAAACGACTTTATTGATTGACTGACGAGTTTCCTTTTATAATAATAAGCTTTTGATGGTTTATAATTTGCATCTGGTACGTGCAATTTACGCTTTTAGTTTCCATATGAGAGAATTTTAAAATCGTATTTTTCATAATCTCAGAACTATTATTTTTTGTTTTTAAGAGTAATTCACTCAACTAATACCCTAATTAAAATTGAGAATCTAAATGTCTAAAAACCATCGCTTAGCACTGGTGGTCACATAACCTAGGAAATACCACAACAATTTAATAATTTAATATACTGTATATATATATATGTTTTAGTTACTTACAGCTAGGAAAGTGGGAGTAAGTATATGTCAGTTTGCTTACTATACAGTTTATTGTAGTCTTTCATTAACCAATATTGTGGAAATAAAATTATGATTTTATTCTTACAATTTCAAACTTTTTGTTAGTTTGGCAAACATCAGCCATAAGCGTTTTTTTGATGTGAAAACAAAAGAAGACAGCATGCTTACGAGTATAAACAATTCCATTTACCCTATGCCAGCCGTTCTTCCCTCTTCCCCAAACAAGGCCCCGGGTGTGGCCTGAACAGTGCTTGAACGACGGAAAAAGTGGGAGATATTTTTTATTGAAATAAATCAAACCGTAAAAAACTATTAAACTTGTCCGTGGTTTATCATCTTTGACAAAATGCATAGTTCATAGTCAATAGGCCAATGTAGTGTTGGTTGGCTTTGCTGAAGCTACGAAATAGAGTTGTGCACTGCGATCAAAGCAGAGCGGTCGAGACTTGATAATGCGATGATCCTCGAGCCACTCTCAGATGGTCCATCGGGAACAAGGGCTTTTACTGGGCGAGGGTTCCGGTGAACAAGAAACACACTTAGCTCTGCACAAAAGATAAATAAACGTTTTAAGGGTTTGGTAGGTCACTTAAATTTCAATTTCTTACAAACAAATCAAAATAAATACTTTTTTGTATGGGTATTAGGAAAAACTGAAGGAAATTAAGGTATTAATGGTCAATTTAGTTATTCTACAACTACGCAATGACAGGCGCATTTCGCACTGTTGGCAGAACATATAAGCAGTACATATCTGCACTATGGTGGATATAATCTTATATTCACCCTAATATGGAACAGTAACCGGCCAATCACTTGCGCGGAACACTCCAAATCTATATGAAAGTAACCAACAGCATGCGCTAAGCGCCCAGTCAGCTGATAGACGGTAGTCGTTCCTACAACACTGACTTCCCGTTTTGCGCAATGAAACTGAGGTTACCGGAAACCCAAAAGGTATGTTTGCATTTGTACTAACGGGAAAATCAAAAATAGCCTAAATGACTTAATTATTCTAGGAAAATCTTGTGAGTAATACGAGTGCAAAGTGTCATGGCCGCCCTCCAAGTTGAGGGCTCACTCAGCTGACGCATATGAATCTCTCGTTCGATATTGTATGGTTTGTACTCTAGTTACACCCATAGCTATTGACCTTAGGATATGATAACATAAATGTATGACTAATTATTGTATAAATAAATATTTCCATAGAATTGTGAGTTAGGTCACTTAAACACCAGTAAACATAAGCTCATTTTGTTTTAGGTGGGCGAAGGCTTTAATCAGACGACGATGTACAAGAGAACGCTTGACAATGTAAGCAGATTTTGGTACTTATAATACAGATATTTTGTTTTGATAAAATTTATATTCCTTGTAAGTTTAATTTTCATCTACATGTGTTAAAAGCCCTATTAGCTTAGTATATTGTATGCGTTATAATGATATTATTCATAAGAAAAAGGTACATCGAAATTCGTCAAATAAATATTTACAACCGTATTTGTGAAAAAAAAACTTAACACAAACATACTTACCATATCATAGTATTTTAGAAACATTAGATTGTGTGGTGACCTGTGGGTTTTAATAATGGATTCAAAGGCAGGTCTAATTTAGGTTCGGTAATATTTATTATTATTAATTAAGGTTAAGCATATTTTAGCATATAGTGTACGTCCAGAGGCTAGAAGTTATCTCGTTATGTGTCCATTGTTTTCAGACCCTATGTAGTACCATGAAACGATCATTTTCAATAATGTCCCAAAGAAATTTGGGTTAAATCGTGTGAATGTTAGAACAATCAAATAATAAATGTGTGGTGGTGTAAACAGGTACTAATAAAAAATGCTAGTATTATAAGAACTATGATTATTTTTGATCATTTCACAATGAAATCTATTTTTGAACAATATTTTTGTGTTTTTCTTAAAAAAAACAAAAACAAATCTCTACCCTGATGAAACCTTCCCATTCGTTTAGAGCTAAATGTAAATGTCATATACGTTATCGTAATTTTAAATGTGTTGCGTTTTCTGGCATACTTAAAAATCTAATAAATTTACGTATACCTTTTAATTTTCTAATTATAAACTAAAATAATTTTTCTCCATATTAAATGTAAGCTAGTTTAAGAAGATATGCGTCAAAAGGCCTAATTAAACTATTAAATCCATATTTATCTATTGACATGCGTTTTAAATAGGAAAATATATTTTGTGTAAAAAACAAGAGAGATACCGGTACGAAGTAAGATTAAATTTGAAAGCCATTTAGAATCGTAAAAAATTAAAAATTTCACAAAATTAGACATTTAATACCATAATAATATATTTTTCCTATTAATTATTAAGTTCCTTTGTAATTTGTTATATGATGTTACATTTGTTTATCAGATTCAAGTTTACTAATATCATATTAGTATTAATATTATAGTATTATATTATATTATATAGTATTGATATTAGTATTATATCTTATTAATAATATATTGTGTATTAGCAATAATACAATGCTTTCCACAAAAATTAACCGCTATTTAGAAGTTCCCTATGCCACTGAGACATAAAATAAAAACTATAAAATTCTTATTTGATTAGATTGGATTCTGGAATCTGTTTTATTTCAACTTTAATTATAGGAACAAATGTTTGTCTGAAACCAATACTGCACACCGTTCGGTATCAACTCTGTATAGTTTACCACATCATAATGTAGTAAGCTAAATAATATTTAAATTATATTTGTAATACATTACAATACCTTCGGTTTAGGATTACGCTCCATAATAGTTATTATACGGTAGCTTATTTGAAGCTTTTCTTATCGCTGTTGGTTGAAAGCAATTAAGACAGCGAAACCTTGTAAATGTAAACATTTGTCCCACCGCTAGGGGCGCTGCTGCTGTCGCTAATGGATTGGGCTCCTTGTTAATAACAATCAAGCAGTTTCTTGATGACTGTCTACAAAAACATTAGTCAAGGCTGATGAAGAGTTTGGTAAATGCGTTAATTAGACGTTCCGAAACAAAAACCCTTCAGCGATATATTCCGCTTAGCATGAGCATGAGGCTACATTTTTATATTACAATTAATACTTTTTCACTTTATTTACGTACACATTTTAGAATATAATTTTAACAGTATTGCGTGAGCTACCAAAAAAAATAGTTTATTTCATAATGTAGGCTACTCTAATTACTAAGAAAATATTAAAAAACTTAAAGTACGTTAGAATACTTTAATTTTGGAGTTAACTTTTATTCATTAGAACATTTATTAAATTGGCTTATGGTACATTTAGTGACGTTAAATTTTTAATTAACTGGCAATTTTGCTTAAAGTCCACTGTCAGGTTTCAAACTACCTAATAAACTCCAAATGATCAGAGTAACACAATTGTAAAATGGATTAATTGAACGTGATGATTAACTGATTAAACTTTCAGTAATGTTTAATGTTGAGAATAAATAGTTCAGGAATAATTACAAAAATATGTCTTGCAATAAAATTAAAATTAGTCTATTACACTAGTACGAGTACGAGTATGAGTAAATCATACGTAGTGTAGTGATCAGTCGATGAAATATTACATGTTACGTGGTTGTTTGTAAATCATACGTAGTGTAGTGATCAGTCGATGAAATATTACATGTTACGTGGTTGTTTGTAAATCATACGTAGTGTAGTGATCAGTCGATGAAATATTACATGTTACGTGGTTGTTTGTAAATCATACGTAGTGTAGTGATCAGTCGATGAAATATTACATGTTACGTGGTTGTTTGTAAATCATACGTAGTGTAGTGATCAGTCGATGAAATATTACATGTTACGTGGTTGTTTGTAAATCATACGTAGTGTAGTGATCAGTCGATGAAATATTACATGTTACGTGGTTGTTTCAATATGGAGGCCTAGTAGTGGAAAAAACAAAACGTGAATTAGTCTATTACACTAGTACGAGTACGAGTAAATCATACGTAGTGTAGTGATCAGTCGATGAAATATTACATGTTACGTGGTTGTTTGTAAATCATACGTAGTGTAGTGATCAGTCGATGAAATACTACATGTTACGTGGTTGTTTGTAAATCATACGTAGTGTAGTGATCAGTCGATGAAATATTACATGTTACGTGGTTGTTTGAATATGGAGGCCTAGTAATGGAAAAAACAAAACGTGAATTAGTCTATTACACTAGTACGAGTACGAGTAAATCATACGTAGTGTAGTGATCAGTCGATGAAATATTACATGTTACGTGGTTGTTTGAATATGGAGGCCTAGTAATGGAAAAAACAAAACGTGAATTACAGCTACGATATTATTCAATATAGTTTAAAGTGCATCATTTCAGTGTCCTTTTAACGTCCTATAACGTCAATGATCTTGGACAATGTTTTACAAAGCAGTGTGCACGTAGCTGTGATTTCACAAAACCATTTTAAAAGGGGCTCAAAGCTAACGTACTGGCTGTTTTTTAAGTTCTCGCTATATATTATTTAACCAATTATAATTTTTTCATCCAGCATGAAGAATCTTTATTTTCACTCATAATAACTATTTAGAATAAGAGATGTTATATTGGATAACAAAGGTATTCTGGATGAAAAAAATAAATAAAATACGTTCATAATGTAAAAATACGATTAGGTACATACATAATGTAAAAATACGATTACATAAACCTATTTTTAAACATTCTAGGTTTCTTAATGTTTCACCACAACCAAATTAAAAGCAATAAATTATTATTGTGAGATAACTTTAAAAAACAATATCTTTCACACGATACTTTTATGAAAAGAACGGAGAAAGTAAAAAGGTCATCTGTTGTGTGTGGTACACAGAAAAGACGAGACGCTTCTCACAACCTGATGTTCTCAGAATTACTCCAACAAAATGCGGCTGTGAAAGAAACTTATAACAAACTCCTCACACTTGTAAGAACCTCGTCACGTTATAAACAAAGAAAAATTAATCTTTAATTAATTCCGTATTTTATTAAAAAGAAACTAATGGAAATATTTTTTAGGTTGTTTCGCAAACAACTGAGAAAATCCAATCATCAAGGGTTGAAGGTCAATAATTACATTCACAGTTTTTGCAGGCAGTCGACCAGGAGCCTGCCTAATTGTAATTAACAATGAAGCTCCAATCCATTAAAGGCGGGGACTGCTAGTGACAAATGGGGCCGGTTACTCTCTTTGGCCTCATAATTGCTTTCTGTGCTCGGATAAAAACTACAGTGTTTGGCCTTTCATGTTTTATTCACTTTGAGCGTGTCGCCATGCGATCTATTTACACGTCAAAGTTGTATCTTGGATCTGAAGTGATTTTGATCTTGATTGTTGATAATTGATTGTTAAGAACTATATGAAATGTTTTACATTATTGTGTCTGACATCTCCAGTATTGAATAGTGTACAAATCCTTTAGTAAAAAGTACACACATTGTTTGATGTTTAAAAAACTTCCATTTGCTATTTCATTTCCTTCGCTATTTTAGTTTAGGAACGCAGTGATTATGTCCTATTTTCCCCTTTGGTCGGACGAAAATCTAAACTGGACCTAAATAGTAGCTAAACTGAACCTAACTGTGAGCTAAACTGGACCTAAATGGGAGCTAAATTGGTCCTAAATGGGAGCTAAATTGGTCCTAAATGGGAGCTAAATTGGACCTAAATGGGAGCTAAGCTAGACCTAAATGGGAGCCGAACTAGACCTGAATGGGAGCTAAACTGGACCTAAATGGAAGGTAAACTGGGCCTAAACTGCACCGGATCCTCCCCTTCGTGACGGTGTAGAAGCTATATCTGTCATGCCGACTCCAGTGCCCGGTGAGGATCTTGGGACGGGGCTATTGGTGGTGCCGTTGACCTTGGTCATGTTGGTGAAGCCGGATCGTCACGGTTTTTGGGAAACTTGCACGGGATGGGGCTCCAGAGATCTCAAGGTCGCACATCTAAATATGCTGTCTCTGAATACAGGGTTCACGGAGATGAGCTCTGTGGTGTGTGACTTTGATTTTGATGTGTTTGGTGTGTCGGAGACGTGGCTACAACCTGCGCCACCGTCTGGGCACTACTCAATACTGGGGTACCAGACGACAGACATGCCAACACTTATGAGGTCAAGGCAGAAGGTCCTCTATATCAAGAAAAGAATAACATTTGAGCAGCACATCTTTACAAATCAGCTAGACTCCGGTCCAGTCACTTTGTGTCATTTTGAAGGTGAAGGGTCAGAGAATCGGGTTGTGTGTGGCCTATCGTCCGCCCAGGGTAAGGCATACATGCCTTCTATTTCTGTTTCACTCTCTTTTTGTGGTTCTTGCAGTTGAAGTGAGTAGTGTTACATGTATGTATAAGGTATGTATGAACGTTGATCTCTTGTCAAAAATTAGTAATGACCAAAAATATTACAGTCGGCTCTTGAAAGAATTTAATGCTGAATTTAACATTGTTAGACCACATTGTAGTGGACAGGTCGGTTGAAGTCTAGAGGATCAATGTTGTGGATGTGACGAGTATACATGATCACAGAGGCGTACGGATTACAGATCACAAGCTAATATATTATAATATAATATACAAGTATATTTATAATATATACAATCTAATATTGTCAGAGCAATTACGCATAAGAATTACACCAAAGTTATAAGATACAGAGATTTCAGCAGATTTGACATAGACAATGTTTAATCTCAGATTTTAGCTTGTGACTGATATAATATACTTAATGAGTGTGAAGTAGATGTTGTAGAAATATTGACAACTTCCCATATCAGATATGGGATGATACGGATGATGATGGGATTATGATACGGAGATATGGGATGATATGGGATTATATATATATATATATAGATTGGTCATTAGTAGTAGAGTAAGATTAGTGACGAGAGTTGTTCAGTGAAGCAGTTGTTAACTGAGAAACGCTCAATAATAAATTTTATTTATTTAAATATTGGTATAGCATGTATTTAAAAATACACACCATTCACTTATCAATGTTTGTTTAGGCGTTCCTTAATATTAATTTGAATATTCAAACTATTTAAGGGAAACTTCATTTTATGCCCATTTGAACGCTTTGCTAATAAGCTGACTGTCACTTATTTTTTCCCCTAAGTAAACTTAAAATATTGTATGTACATTTTGAACAATAAAATCCTTTAATATTTATTCAAATTCAATTTAAACATTTACTTTTTTAAATTTATTTAACAGCTTACTTTTTTAAACTTATAGAATAGGGTGGTTGAGTTTTGAATTTTTTGTGGATATACCCTTCCCCCATATAGGCAATAGCAAACATTTTGAATGGGGTTCATTGGATGGCATATCCTTACGCTACATACCAAATTTTAATGTAAAATAAATGAGACGTAAGGAATAAATTAACTTCTTTTATAACCTCCTGAATAATTATATTAAACGCTCTCATAAAATGTACTGTGTAAACAAAGGATATAAGATTTACTTTTCTATGAAATAGTTGGCCGTGGCTAAATGACTATGAATACAAAAGTGTTAAGCTTGTTGATCTGGGTTTATTTGCGATGGTAAGAAAATATGTTTTACATTGAAAATGCCATTGCTTCGGAGCCGTTATCACACAGAAATTTATGCAAAGTCATATTATTTGCGACACAATAATCGTTAAAATCTGCAAACTTTCAATTAAGTCCGTTCGAGCCATTTTTTAAGATTTTGATTCACACGGCGATTTAATGGTGAACAACCCTACAAACATGAATAATACTTGTGAATATCATGGATATTTACGCATATAAAACATTTATCCCAATCGAACCAACCAAAGAGGAAGTGAAAAATGCAGTAAAAGCACTGAAAATAACAAGACCCCAGGAAAAGATTAAATGGTAACAGAAATATTTAGAAAAAGGAGGAAATGGAGTAATTGAGAATCTTTGGAAACTATTACTGAAAATATGGTATAAGGAAGAAATGCGAACTGAACGGCAAGGGGCAATAACCATACCCGTACATAGGACAGGAGAATAAGAAGAATGTGGCAACTATAGAGGTATATGCTCAGCATACCTAATGAAGTTCGGACCAAAATCATCCTTAACCGGCTCGAATACTACTCAACGTTATTGAAGAACACCAGCCAGGCTTCATTAAAGGTCGGTTCAATACAGATCACATATGCTTACTGCAAGAATTTTTTTCTAAATACTGAGAATATAACAGATTTCATACAAGATTTTTATACAATTTCATTGATTTCCAAAAGGCTTATGACATAATTGACAAAGAAAGATTATGGATATAGAAAAATTTGGGATCCCCAGAAAACATAATAACCTGTCTAAAATGAGTGTTACTGGGTCAAGTTGCTCTATGAGAATTAATGGACAAAATATTGAAACCTCCAAAGTAAACTCAGGAGTCAAACAGAAGGCCCTTTCCCTGATTTTATTAAATTTGGTTTTAGAGGAGGCACTTCAAAAGACAGCAAAAATGAAACTGGGTGTCAAAGTTGGAAACAAACTCAATGTGCTGGCATGTGCAGACTACATGGCTATAATGGCATAAAAGCTAGAGGACCTGACTACTTTGGCCAATATCTTCATGAGAAAACCAGAGAGATACGGATGAAGACAAACAATCCAAAGACAACATTCATGCACTTGACAAGAGACCAGAACTACGCAATAGGACCTCTCAGAGTTAATGGTAATGAATTTGAACAAGGGTAAGAATTCAAATGTCTCGGAATCGCAATATCTAAATACCCCGTCGCAGCAGATCTGCGTACTCAGCGAATTTCCAAATCAATAACATAATATTAATAAATATATGACAAGTTTTATAAAAGTTTGTCCATAAACATGAGCATTGTTTGTCTATTCTCCATAAGATTAACATGGGAAAGAGTGTGCAGGTTAGCTGCTGTGAGGAACACTGAAAGTAGTAATTTCTACCATAAATAATTTTTATCTTAATATTTATACCAAGTTTCATCAACATCTGTCCATAAATTAAGGAGTTTGCCTATTCTCCTTAAGATTAACATGGGAAAAGAGTATGCAGGTTTGCTGCCATGATAAACACATAAACTATGATTTTTAAGCATAAATGGATAGACCTCAACCACATGAAGCTAAATATCAAGTTTTATCCAAAAATATTGATTAATATGAGAAATATTAATTTTTCCTATCCTCCTTAAAATTAACATTGAAGCCTCACAATACAACGTACTGTGTTTAGATTTTTTAATAGCTCGGTAACCATTGGAGATAGAGAAAACCTTTAAGGACCTTAACTGTGTAGTTTTTTAAGCTGATTCCAATGGTGAAATATAAAAGTAGAAATTTTTAAAAATTACATGTGAAAAACGCAAAAAACCCCATTTTGGGGTACAAAACCCCCCCAAACTACACGTTCCCATTGACCGATATGTCTGGTTTACTGGTTTACGAACTCGTCCGAGCATTTGTAGGAATACACGTCTCTACCAAATTTGGTCTCGATCGGACCATTTTTACGAGAGTTATCGTGTTCACAGACACACACACACACACACACACACAAATAAAAATTTTAACGACTATTGTTTTTGGACTCTGGGCACCTAAAGAAGAAAAAATAACATGGTCCCGGGCTTAAGTCTCGCCATGAGACCTACAGTAATAGCTTCTTCCCTATGGGAAATTCGTTAAAAGAAGAAATCGAAATACAGTACAGAATAAATTCAGCAAACAGATAATTATAGATTAGATTATTTGAAATGGCGACCATACCACAAGGTAGGTATTTTAAGCCAAGTATGAATGAGGAGTGAATGTAAGATGATTGTGGCGCGATCTTGTAGTCTTGTTACTGACTAAGACTGACATGTTCCTTAGACAGGACTGTTAATTAATAGCCCAACATCCGATGGCAACTAAGGGACCTACAGTTTAACGTGGAATCCGAACCACGGCCTCTGAATTACGAATTGGTCTAATTATGAGGATGGTCTTTGAGGATTAACGTAGTATTCTATAGTGCGGAAGTTAATCCATACAACAGAACACCACACCCACCGACCATCGCTCACAACTATCCACAATTCGTGACCTCCAAGTGGCTGGATTACAGGATGACGCCATCATCCCAGTCAATATGTATTATCCATATGCACGCAATAGAAAATTTTCATCAAAATCCCTACCATACATCACCAAAATAGGTTTAATAAGACAATAGATGTTCCGGTTTTACTTTATGGATCTGAAACTTAGAATTAACCAAAAAAAAAACTTAAACTTTGATTCTAAACAAGAAAGAAGAAAAACTAATTGTCTTCGAAAACAAGGTCTTGAGGAAGATATATGGACCCACGTATGACCAGGGAGAATGGAGGAGAAAACACAATAGGGAAATTAGGGACCTGTATAATACAGCAGACATTGCGAGTGAGGTCAAGAGTCTAAGACTAAGATGGGCTGTGCACATTCTGAGAAGGGAAGGAGGGTCTTGACTTTAGTTTATCTTTAAAAGTAGTAAGTAGTAGTAGTAGTAGTAGTTTAGTAGTAGTAGTTATCTTTTAAAGTTTATCTTTTAAAAATAACCCTGATAGAAGGCTACCTTGAGGTAGATCAAAACAGAGATGGTGGGATCAGGCCAAGTCAGATATGCAGAGAGTTGGAGCCACAGGGAGGATGCAGAGGATAGGTCAAATTGGAGAGGCTTTGTTGGTGGCGGCTAAATACAGTATCACCTGAGGTAAAGATGGCCGTGGTGGTAAGAGTAACTAAGCAAATATAACCAACAGTGTAGGATATGGCTCCTGTATACACACAAACACAACACACGCACACACACACACGCGTACGCGAAATCAATACTTCCTCCGTATACTAACGTATAGGTGGGAGAAATTAAACTTTGACAATAGAATAGTTCACTGTTTAATACTTTAGCTAGCGTATTTCACAATAAATCATTACAACAATAGCCTTATGGAAAGAAGGAGGGGAGGAATGTAATAAAAAGTCGACCTACATTGGTGGGGATTTGCATGAAATGTTTGTAATACCGAGCGGATATCACAACATCCACACACGCGGTGGTTCAGAGCATGTGTTTGGATCGCTAAACCTGAGTTGAGTCTATAGTCGATTTGAAATGTTCAATACTTCCAGTTAGGTATTACAAATTCTAAATATACCCCCATAATTCCCTTACCGTAACACTATTCTAGCATTTATCATTTCATATATATAGATTTAGACAAAGGGAATCAATCGAAAGTACTCAAAAAATATTCACCACTATAAAATAGTATAGTTTTTGCAAAAAATGTGTTAAACATTATTCTAGTTTTAATTAAGCATCATAACTATTATATCAACTGTATCAAAGATTTTAATTATACATTACATGCGGATTTTGAGTAATACTTGTTATGAACTTACGACTTGAATATGATTATAGGATTGCATTTGATTAGTATGAAAGTGAATCGTATGTATAATGTATAAAATGCGCTGAACATACATGATGTTATAATAACTCTTTTTAATAAAACGTTTTTTTTTACACAGATATGTATAAGCTCTGTAGACAGGAGCTTTAGCAATTTATAACACACAAAAAGTGTATCTTAAGTGTAAAAACTAATCACGTGATTAGGTAATGTTTGATTATAGTAGTCACATTTTTAATATTTTTTATGCTAATACCTAAAATACTAAAAGTTACCTTGCATTACATAAGCAAAGGAGTTTATAGAGAAACTACCATATTTAATAATAACAAACCCCTAGGATCAAAGCTGTATCCATAGGGAAGTTGTTTCTAGCGATTTGTTATTTGAAAATTTGAGCTATTATTAAACATTACCGTTGATTTTTACTTAACATTCTTCTGGAATACTGCACTAATATTGAAATTAATTATCAGCATTAGACTAATCCAAAACTACAATACGACAATACGAGCAAGGTTTGAATACACACACACACACACACACACACACACATATATATATATATATATATATATATGTATATATAAATATATATACAGTGTATATATATTTGTATGTAAACAATACAAATCAAAACATATGTTTATAACCGTTTGACAGTTGTTGATTGAAGATAGTGGTGAACAATATGTGAATACAGGTTCGCATACTTAAAAAATCTTTTATGAATAATTGAAACATAAAACTAAAGGGTAAAATAACTGTGCGAAATGAAAGCAGAGAAAAGTATTTCCAAATTATTTTGCGTTTTGATAGGAAACGTATTCATTCTATTGTTTGAAGCCACTGTAACAAACCAAATAATTGGTGTAAATTAAATTTCTCTTTTCCTTTTCAATCCTCTTTCCTTTTCTAACAAAATCAGTTGATCACAGGCTAATCATAACTGTATGGATAATTAAATACAGTTTAAGATCAGATAAAACAATTGAGGTTGACGCCACAGCTTGGTGCCAGCGCTTGGGTTGCACGAACCGAACAGGTCGTGAGATTGAACCTCAACCGGGGCATTACATTTTTGTTCAGTGTTTATGCTATAATAATTAAGGTGTATTAAATCGGTTTTATTTAAGCCACATAAATGTTTTCATTGAGTAATAAATGTGTTTTAATTTTGCAAATTAACTTGTATAATACATGTCTTATTCTATCCGCGCAAAGCTCGGTCCCCAGGTACTGTTTTTGTGAAATAGGTAACAGGTCATTAAAATTAAAAATGAGTAATAATTAACTATACTCAAATACTCGTAAAATAAAACATCAGATAATGTATTAAATTTAGTTACTTCTTATACACTTTTCCTATTCTGAGGAAGATTAAATATTTTGGTCAATATTTAAATATAAATAATTATATATTTTATTTAATTTTAATATTATACATGTTATTTATTAATTTTATATTTTTTATTTTATCAATTTTATTATTATTATTTATTTATATTTTACGTCTATTTTATATTTTACATTTTATATATTTTATTTAATTTTAATATTTTGTGGTAATGAAATATTTCAAATGTTTTATATTTGACGTGGTTGTCAAGGATAAGTATATTCTAACACGACTCTCAACCGATGTAATAAAGTGTTCAGAAGTAAGGTGTTTTATTATAAACACAAACAACTATATACACCAAATTTACAACTTGAGATTCAAAGACATAACAACACAGAAGTAAACTTTCACGAAATCGTTTTCCAATACTTTGTATTCCTGGCATGTTTAGAGTTGATCCTTTTGGAGCAAAGGTTCTTTCAACATTGATTTATAAAGTAAGGAAAATCCTTTACCAATTCGTTCTTATAAAGCTTCCTTATTTTCTAAAATTCTTTATAACTCAGTGGGAGGTTAATGTTTTCTCATTAACCATGAACATAAACACTTTTGTGTTAAAATTTAATTAATTTGTTCATATTGGACCTAAAAAATATGTTTTCAATGGTAAAATGGTTTGGAATATTTTATATTTACAATTGAGAGAATAAATGGTTTAAGCAATTGAAAAAGTAATTAGTTAAAACCTAACGCTTTCAAAGTGAAAAAAGCCACAATTAATTATTTCCATTTATTCACTTTGAAAGATAATTGCTCTTATGACCAGAAGCTAATTATGTGTGAGTATCTCGATCCTTACAATGCTGGGATATTTCATTAGAGTGGCAATATTCAAACTGTATGAACATCATGAACTATCAAGGACTAGACTTTTCAAATGATTTGTCCGGAATTAGAGTTCATTTTAGTGCTAATTTTAAAACTAACCATTTATAAACGTGAAAGTATTCATGAAGTGAAACATACAAATACTTAGGTAAAGTAAACAAAAAAAAATTGGAATATATTTCTGTTAGCAAGGTAGCGAAATTCAAAGAGAACGCTCCCTTTCTAAACAACCCATTCTATTTGAAAGGGTGTTTAACAGTTTTGGAGTTGATTTCAATATTCTGAATGGTCATTAGTTATCATGGTTTAAGATCTATCTGTTTAGCTGAGTCACTAATTAAGGTGAAAAAATTGAAAACTGTTATGGTTTTAAATCATACATATATATTTGTGTGTGTGTGTAGTTGTGTATGTTAAGACGATAACTCTAGTAGAAATTATCCAATCAAGACCAAATCTGGTAGAGACGTGCATTCCTACTCGGATGAGCCCCTAATCTAGACTTATCGGTCAATCGTAACGGGTAGTTTTAAGGGGGTTTTGTACTCAACAATAATTCGGGCTTTTGCTTTTTAGATTTTGTAATTAAAATTTTTTTAGATTTTATCTTTTACTATTAGAATGAGCTCAAAAAATCCAAATTTAGTTTTGCTCTATCTCCAAAGGATACCAAAAAAATTAAAAAATCTAAACCCAGTGCGTTGTATTTTGGGGCTAATGTTAATCTTATGGAGAATAAGGAGATATTCACTTATCAATCTATATTTTTTGGATGAAAATTTATTTACATATTAATGAACGTATAAATGGTAAACAAATGTTTTATGCTATAATATTTCATACTTTTCATATACTTGTATACAGCAGCAAAACTGTTGTTTTCAGTGTTCCTCACAGCAGCAAAACTGCATACTCTTTCAATGGTAATCTTATAGAGCATCGGCAAATAACTACCATATTTATCGACAGATGTTGATCAAACTTGTGATACAATAATATTATATAATTGATTCCAATATTCGGTGAGTACGCAGGTCTGCTGCAACAAGGTATTTTAATAAAGCAATACTCGTTTCGGTGCTTTTTCATGTTAAAGTCGTTGTATATTTTAACGTTTTCAGGAAAATAAAAACATTTATTTTGGGAATAGTTCATTTTTTTTATTTTTTTTTATTTACTAAACAGGTATTGTAAATATAATTTCTGAACTCGTTATTTGCTTAGCTAAGTCCGAAAAACAAGTTTTATAATTTTTAAGTGCATAGAGTAAGTCCATATTAAATATTAGTTCGGTGAAATAAAGTCGGAATGGGCAGAAGTTCATCATTTTAATGACCAAAATGTTAAGTTCATTGGGGTAATATTATTGTAAATTAAAAGAATATGACCAAAACTTTTTCAATTTTATATTTTACTGTTCACAAAATATATAAAGGGAAACTATCGCTTACTACTAATAATTAGAATTGACTATTACATTACACAAGATAAAATGACAAGAAATGTTCCAAAAATACCTTAAGCTAGGGATTACAAACCCCTTAATTTACTTTTAGCTTTCATTCCTGAAAGTAGCTTCCGAAATCATATTGGGTGATCGAATAAGTCATGTTGACTGGAACATCATGTTGGTCAAACTAAATTGTTTGTGAATTGATTTTTTCGAATGGCTAGATAGTGTTATGGTACCTATAATTTTGACTATATATTAATTCATGCTTATAATAAAGAAAAACATAAGTTTACTTATTCAATAGAACTATTACCTTTCTTAACATTTTTCTGTACGTGAATTATTTTTTAGATTTTCAAAACCACCCTTTATTTGAAAATCTATGTCAGGTTTAGCAATAAATAATAAACAACATCAATAGTATAAAAAATTACCATGGCCAATAGGGCGAACATTTATACTGTATATACGACATTGTAAAAAAATAATTGTTTTGTTGATTCTAAAGTAATCAATAATCGCCTGGATTCATAACGAGTTTTTAATCACTCTTCTGCCGTCGGATCCCAGGTTACCAGCGCTGGTGTGTTTCGCTCAGTTTCCCACGGGAGAGGGAGGTTTCGAGATGTTTTGAAACTGCTCTCACTCCAAATATTTCTGAAACTATAAGCTTAATAATGGAAATTACGGAAAAAATAATCAAGATAATTTGTTAATGATTACTATTGGTAAATTATCCAATCAACAAAGTCACTGACACTAAACTCGCTTAACACTATAACACTATAGAAAAGTTTAAACTACAGCAATGTAGTTGCTTAAATTGCATAAATGTTGTATATTTTTATTAGTTTACGTGAAATTAAAAATTAAAAAAAGTTCAAATGAAAAAAAATTAATATGTTTATTCCTGAGTTATCCTCAAATATAAATTTCGTATATCCAAAAGTTTTATTTGGTATACAATCTATTTCATAACAGAAATGAAACGAATACTAGAAATATATGTGTAGCCTATATTCACTACGGTATATTGTATTCATCAATTAGGGTCACTAATACAAATTATGCAGTTAACTAATAATCTAATTAAGTCCTCTTTTTTAGATTTTTGTTTTAAAATTTTGAAACATTTTTTTAATGATACTTAGTTTACTTAATTAATATTAATATATATGCATACAATTCATATTTTAATATACGTAATTGTTTGGATATTTCAGGTTACGTTAACAAATATGACTGTTCATTTGATTACAATAATATTATTTATCTATTAATATCCTTCTAAGTTTAACCAACTATGCCTCCAAAAAAATGGCATTCGTAATACCCTCATATAATAAGCTAGGAACTTAAAACATTACATTAAAGGATAAACAAAACGGATTAATTATTGATGTGAATTATATTTTGATAATAATGGTAGAGGTAATCAAAATATAACTAATATATTATATAAAGAATACCCTTTGAAAAAAGTGGATTCAGATTTAACAAAGGTTTAACAGGTTTGGTGAGTTTTATGGCTTGTATAGAACTGTCTTCTAGGGATAAGGTTGAGCGTTTTTGTCCACAATCACGAAACAAATTATTCTAGTTAGCGTAAATGAAAAAATATGGTTTGGAAGCATCGAAGGGCTTGGAGTCACCAAGAGCTTTCCTAATTATATTTAACAAGATGTGATGGATGATCACTACGGCAAGGTGGCGCTCCTGGTGTCACAGGCTGCAACTGACAAATGAGATGTCTGCTGCGTGTAACGTTCATGCTCCCGTCACTCTTGATTCTCGTTGCTCATAAAAAGAAAACACTTTCATAACTCTTATATTTCACAGGGAAAGCCGTAAATGATAATACTACAGTTTTACATTAATAATACACCATACAATAACAATACCATACAATAATTTTACAATAATAAATAGTACCATACAATACGATAATACGTAATTTTAATACAATAGTACTGCAATACTACATAATTAATAGTGCAATAAATACATTAATACAAAATATAAACACAATTATACGAAATAATACAACAATACAATACAATACGTTATTACGTTATTGTAAATAGTACAATTTTACAATGATGCACCACGTAAGTGTTTGGTCTCTATTTTTATTTAACAGAGACTATTTACAATTTTGGTCAAATAAATAGCTGTAATTCGAATGAATTTTTCATCTTGCTGTACGTTAAAATTTAAATAATGACATAATTGTGGTGTACAATAACTATATTTGTATGTGCTTATAGTAACTACAACAATCTAAATACGTAACCAAGTTCAATATATTTTTTAAAATAAAACTTACATTGGCTAAAATTATACGTTATATCTAGAATGAAGTATTAGGTATAATAATAAAATTAACATTGAGAAATTTTAATAGAAATATTACCTAATGAATTCTTTACCCCGATATTTGAATTTCATTTGTTGTTTATTTTCTACATAATTAATAGATAACTCAGTAAGTAGTTGATATGGTACGGTTACATATGAATGAATGAAATAATAGTTTATTCCCAATTAATCAGCATACATAAATACAGAGTGACATTGATAATAATAATAATAATAATAACAGTTACAAAAGGAATATTAAATTTTGCCACAATTTAACAAGGAATGGTCTACATGGGCAGATGCCTGTGCGTAGACCGCAGTTGTTATCAATTTTAATGGCGAATTTAGGTAAAAAGATGACTAAACAATTGACTGAGGTAATAATTCGACTTAGGGATTGGTTTTAGTTATGAGAATGATTTGACTTATGTTTTTTTGTTTTAATGGATTGACTAATTATTGATTATGTGTTCATACACTAGTTTAATGTAATACGGTGCAAGTGAGTGTGTAGTATATTTCGATACCATATCCCTTCTTCGATGGCAACAATCATTTGAAATAAAAAAAAATCACTAACTTGGTGAATAAATCCAGCGTGTTGGGGTGGAGAAAGTGAGGTCAAGGGTTGTGCCTGTTGTAGTTGGGTCTGATAAGAGCCTCGACCTCCTCCATTCCAATAGTGTGCAAAAGCGCTTTGACGTGTTTTTTAAAAACTGCAAGTGAAGGTGAGTTAAATAAATTTCTAAATCCAATGTGTTGGCTTAAATTTCGAAAAACATAATGTGATACACAGAAGGAGTTAGTTAATGATATAGAGCGAAAATGTTGTAGGACAGAAATTCCAATATTTTGTGAATATCTAGTCAAATGTTGGTGATTAATTGGTACGACTATTGAATTGAAATTTTTAAACATGTAGATTAACAAAAATTTTAGATAAAGATGTCTTATTGTCAGAATTCCAGTCTCACGATACAGGGCTTCAGTGGAGTACCTTCGGCCTTTATGGAACCCTGCTTTCAGAATTGCTTTCTGTACTATATAAGGGGCTCAATGTTTGAGGGAAAGCACGCTCCCCAACTTAAGATACCAAAAGAAAGCAAAGATTGAACATAAGCAAAATACGCTAGTTTAACCTCCCTCTCATCTAAAATCTGTGACAACTATCTAAATGCATATATATATTTCCTCATTCTTTGTTTAAGGAATGAAATATGATCTTTCCACGACAAACGTGAGTCAAAGTAAACACCTAGGTATTTGTAGCTATTGACCTGTTCAACGTAATCACAGCTATTGCAATTATCATTATGAAAGTATATAGTATGATATATATATATATGGCAAATAGCAAATCGAAATATACTTCACACTCACTTGCACCGTATTACATTAAACTAGTGTATTAAACTAGTGTATGAACACATAATCAATAATAAGTCAATCCATTAAAACAAAAAAAAACATAAGTCAAATCATTCTCATAACTAAAACCAATCCCTAAGTCGAATTATTACCTCAGTTAATTGTTTAGTCATCTTTTTACCTAAATTTGCCATTAATCCATAGTATTTATCCTCATAGTATTTAATAATTTTAAATTTTCATTTTGAAATGGTTATTCATATATTTTTATGGTGACTACCATTACAAAGTTTTACCTAGCCGTAATGTAAGACGTAAAGCATTCCTCAGCGGAAGCGAGTGACTTTTATTACATTCTTCAAAGCAATTATTTTCATTCCCTTCCTTTACCTTTTGGAAGGAAAAGATACAATAATTATAACCGTTCAACATGTAAATAGTATGAAAGGATTTAATTAAGTATATATTATATATATATATATTATATATATGCCGAGTAAGAGTAATGCACGATATTTTTGTATGTTGTAGATGGCAGAATGTTTGACATGTCTTAGCTCTTGGGAGGGGGGAGTGTTGGCAATTTAAACGACCAAATTTTGAAACAGTGAGGTCATTTTGTAAGTAAGGTCATATGGTTAGTGACGTCATATCTTGGTTATAAGAGCAGTTGTTTAGATGAAATGAAAACATTTCCTTTAGACATATCCATATGATTTAAACCCATTTCCTACAGGGAAGTAAATAAAAACTTTTTAAAGTATGGCTATCTTCATTATCATTATTATGTGTATCTTAATTATGATTTTGGGTTTGGTTTAGTAGCTTATGAAAAATATCTTTAGAAAGGGTGGCCTTGAGAGTAACTGAAACCTTTTTAGATAACTTATATGTGATATTTAGATTATATACTACCCCATTAAAAGTTCCTCAAAATAAAAGTTCAAAAAAAAATTAAAATTACCTGTTAAATTTATAATTTTAGTTATGAATACAATTGATTTTATATAACTTATACCTTTATACAATTTAATTCCTCCTAAATTCATACTTTATACTTCATACCATTTTTTGTAAACTCAATATGGCTTTAGAGCAGGAAAAATCACGTCAGATTCTCTTTTTGACTGAATTAAGCTGCAGTCAAGTTCCATAGCCATTAATTAGCGTTAAACTATCAATTTCATAGACCTGGTAAAAGCATTCTATTTTTTGGACCTAGTGAAGCTAGTTAAAAAGTTGAAAATTATTGGAATAAATATGGTATTAAAATAGTGTATTTGTTATTTTGATGAAAGTAAATAGTTTGTAAGTACTGTATAGGTGGGATTGATACTGACCATGAGAACTTCGGTGTCCTTCTACTGCTATTATTTATTTTACTCCTAAAACTATTTATTTACATAGTTATTTACCTACATTGGAAAGTTTAATTTTGGTTAAAATCTATTTCTGTACACCGATGTAACAGGCCTGGTGTCGACTGGTCGTTCGAAGGATGAAGTGTATGAGCATTAAGCATGTCCTCGCAAAACTAAAAAGCGGATTTGTTCATAATGTTCTTACACTAAATGTTGATAAAACAAAGTAGGTATATACCTCTTTGAGAGAGGGTGCTGTGATTTCCCTCCTACGATGATCCATGATTGCTACATTGTGTGTTGCTACATGATGTGATGATTTGTCTCAATTGGGCTCCAATTCCTGTGTACTTTACGATGAGTATGTTATATTTAATTTATTTTCTAATTTCAATTTTGAGGAGTACAAACACAAGATTAAGATGAATAGTAGGCTACTCTACTTTGAACTTTTGTTTCCTGTCACCAAAGAAAAATTGTCAAGTGAAACTATCATTGGAAACGTAAATACTTTGGTAAAATTATGAAAATAAATGCTTCCTAGTTGGCTATAGTGGATTAAATTTCTAAATATTGTAGGTATATATTTTGTGTTACAAATTTTGCAGGGTACAAAAATAATGTATATAACGGAGAATTATTGTTTAGTATGGAGGCCGGGACTCGGCTCAGCGCGGTTAAGTGTGTCCCGGCCTTTACGAGTGGTATAACTTTACGAATTGTTCGTGGTTTTGTACATTTGGACAAACTATTAAAATAGGTAAAATAGTTTTAAAAATATTGATAATTTCTTTATTACAGCTTCTTGATTATTCAAAATAGTTGAAAATAGTATGAAGAAAGTTTATCAACGGGTAGTTCACAGTTTGGGGCACACCTAACAGCACCGTGCAGGCGTCGCGGACGCGCTTTGGTCACTGCTCCGTCACTACTCCTTCAGCACTGTCTTCGATTTGTATTGTGCTAATTTAATTGTAATCTGTTTATGATATCAACCATTTGAACAGTGATCCAACAACGATTGCTTGGCTTTAGATGAAAAAGAAATAGAGGAAACATTGAGGAGGCGAAGGAAGAGAACGTGGATGGACACTGTATGCCAATTAAGATCCATTGATGTAGAATTTAACACTCTGTTTCAAGTTTTTTGTCACTGAGGATGATTTAAAGACAATTTAATCCAAAGTTTTGAGAAAAACAGCAGTTCCTGAACTGTATCGGGCCATGAATGTAAAGCATTTTACAATTCAAACTCCGAATCTATCATGCTTTTTGCCTTAGCTGACGCATGCTACAATTTAAATGGACGTCTGAGGTTACGGAAAAACTCAGATGGAGGTATTTAATGTAATTTGAAGAGTCGAAGAGCTATTGAACAGAGTCAGAAACCTCAATATCCCCAGGAGTAGAGCACTGTAGAAGCAGCAGAAGAAGCGTTTGATGTGCAAGAAAGCTCGAGGATTTCCTTAACTGTCAAGGTGGAAATGTAGATTGGCAAGCGAGGACTTTACCGTGATTATGATGGACTTTAGAATTAGTTAATGCCATTCATATTGAGCCAATAGGTAGAGCTAATATCTTGCAGTTGAACTTTCAACTGTGGAAAACATAATTGTGTTAATGTGTAAATTCAGCTAATCAAGCTGGTACTAGTACTACTCATGGTCCCTGCTAACAAAAATAATAGTAGTTATTTGTACAACTAGTGAGGAAAGTGGGCAATTGGTTCACTTGAGAGAAACCCTCCACGCAAGCCGCAGGCGAGTATGGAATGGTTCTTGAGTTTGCACTCGAGGTACCCATCATTTTTTACCTACAGTTACCATTAACCGTAGAAATAGGTCAATAAACGTACACATTTTCAAATATAAGTGACCGACCTTCTTATGAAACACCATAAAGTAAAATCGTTCTTACCTTTTTTAATTTGAGTTTAGATTTCTCTTGTAAAAGTTTTAAGGACAATCCTCTTACTGCTTTTTAATCGTTCTGGTGTAGGAGAATAATCACTAATTCCGCTGTTAATATCCATTTAAATACAACACAGTTAATTTAAATGGTAATAAAATGAAAAATTTATAATTACATCCGGTCCTGGCAGAAACTTAGCAGGACAACAGCTTAACAGCTATTTAGAGCCAGTGCTGCCAACCTATTTCACACGTAGGCCTATACGGCTATGTCTATGTGTTACGCGCTTACTATATAGTATTTTCATGTTGACAAACTGGAGTGAGAGAAAGTTACTTTACATCATTAGAGGCGTAAATTATAGATTTGTATCTCCAAAACATTTAAATATTGTCTACATTATCGGGTTACTGTAGGTGAACAATATTATAATTTAACATACCTGGTTCTTTTAGCGTCTCTGAAATTAATTTCTAAATTTTCCCTAATATTCGTCATCACTATATTTTACACTACTATGACAGCAAAAAGCCGTAACTTTCCGTACTTCTTCAGTAAGTTTTCCGCTCTCCATGTCCCAAGAGGCCGCACCATCACCGTCACCGTCACCGTCGAACAGTAAACTAAACTAGTCTAAACTAAACTGACGGAGTATCAAATATAAGAGAGTGCTGGTGAAGGTGTCCCGAAATTTAAGTGTAAAGTGTTAAAGTGTAAAGTGGGGAGTTGGTGCTGGCAGTGGTGGTGTGTCCGTTGTACATTTGTGACGGATGTACTGTACAGTATTGTCGCTTTTGTGACGGAAGGCAGCAGGTGGCGTTAGCTTTTTGGTTGTGGTGTGTCTGTTGTACATTTGTGACGGATGTACTGTACATTATTGTCGCTTTTGTGACGGAAGACAGCAGGTGGCGTTAGCTTTTTGGTTGTGGTGTGTCTGTTGTACATTTGTGACGGATGTACTGTACAGTATTGTCGCTTTTGAGACGGAAGGCAGCAGGTGGCGTTAGCTTTTTGGTTGTTGCGTGTCTGTTGTACATTTGTGACGGATGTACTGTACAGTATTGTCGCTTTTGTGACGGAAGGCAGCAGGTGGCGTTAGCTTTTTGGTTGTGGTGTGTGTGTCTGTTGCACTGCGACTCTTGCGTGTCGGGGTACTATGTTTTGTTGGCAGCAGGTGGCGTTGGCGGTGGTGGTAATAGTGGCGTGTCCCTTGAACACCGACTCTTGCGTGCCGGCTTTAAAACCACGCCACTATGTTACTTTAACAGGCTTCTTGCTCTTTAACACGAATTATATTACCCTTCGTTAATCTGATAAGTTGGCGTACACACGAATTGCGGCATTTTACGTAGAAGCACACTTCTTCCATTTTAAAAATATTATAATTAATAATATTTCGAAGCATTTTTTTTAGTTAATAAGACAATCTAAATCGGAAATGCTAATGCTCTGATCGCTCGATGAAACTCATACGTTTGCGTGTAGCGCACGCAGTATGAGTGGTAGGAAATGGTGGACTTAGTAAATAATGGCACCGCTTTAACGGTGGAGTACAACATAACCTTGACATCAGTGGGTTACAGGTTAACAGGTGTAACAGGCTGGTTAAAGATTTTTTAAAACTAATTATCTAATTTCTTAGACTTGCTGAAAAAAATAGATCAAACTAAAATAATTGATAGATAACAAGATAACAAGGGGGGTGATACAAGGTAATGCAAAATTTAAATGTGGGATAAACATTCAAATGCAGACCACAGACCCTAAACCGGTCGAGAGTTAACTATGCAATAGCTTTGTAGCATATACACGCCATTGGCTCTAAACCTGTGAAGAGTGTACTCCACAACTGCGGTGTACGATAAACCTTGAGATTGCAGGCCACTGGCCCTAAACAAGTGGAAAGTATACTACACGGTTGCGGTGTAGAATAAACACTCAACATGTTTGTAATTTTTAAATAAGAAACGTTATCATAACGAGTCTGTGTCTTCCAAAGGAAAAGGAAACTATCGATCCGTTAGCTCACCGTTTACCTTTGTAGTTGGGGTGACCAATTTATTTCTATGTGTGAGGAAAAGTTGATTTTCAGTAAATGATTTTAACTTAAAGAAACAACAAATAGATTACTTTTAATTTCCACGGATTGCATTTTCGTTGTGTTTTATCAGTGTTTAAAACTATTGACTTGGTTCGTATCATAATCGGCTAAGGCAAAGGAAATGCTTCCCTCTCACAGGCCCGGATATAGTGTTTTATTACAGTGCGTGTTCCCAATTACCACAGTACCGAGGTTTATAGCCACTTTTTGTTCTCTTCCGGTCACAATGGGAGGCGAGAGTCTGTAAATGAACTTCCTTTACTGCTGAGACCATTTACGACGCTGCTTTGCCCGGAGTTGACAACACATCACCAACCGAAGTCTAAACTAGGTCAAATATCTTGAACGTCTTAAACCTACAATATGCGTAGGGAGTTTCGTCTTCGTTTCGTAATACAACTGTCATTTTCAAAATTAACTTTTAAAACGTTTTATTTTCAAAAATCTATGGACCAATTTAATTCTAACATTTGTGTTCTTTTGCCTTTAAAATATATTCCTTGAATATCACAAATTTAACATGATTCAAAAAATAATAATTCCTTAATCAGTGCGCGATTTTAAGAATCACCTTGGTATATTGTTCATACGTAAGTATTTGAACATCGAGAGAAACTAATTTATATTTTGTACTATTCTATGTTTAAGTTTAATATTTTAATTTTCTTATTGACTTAGTTTAAAGGATATATATGTTAGTGTTCAGGAAAGATTCATGAAGTTCAAAGTGATGGAGACAAGCCATGTGTCTGTGACCGACGAAGATTAATTGATACTGGTATGATATCATCAATTATTACAACGTCAGCTACGAGGGATTAGGCTAAAAAAATTCGCGATTCTATCGGTAGTGTATATATCATTAAAATTATTAATATTTGTAAACATACCTAAAAATGACTGTACTCATAGGTTACAGATTGAGATTAGTAATGATAAAAATTACTATTATGAACCACCCGAAGGATACTTATACAGTATACCAAGTAAAAATACCATATTCTTCATTGGTGTTTTAGAACAAATAAACATTGTTATTACTAAACCTATAAGATAATGCTGTAATTAAAACCTTGATTATTTCATTTAAAAAATTTCACAATGAAAATCTACTATCAGTAAGTTGTAAAATTTCATTTTACCAATGTTATAAAATTTCATTTTACCAATGTGATAAAATAAGCATATATTAGAATGTATGCTTATACATTTTAATACTGTCCAACTAAAATCTTACCGTAGATTTAAATAAATAACTAAATAACCATGTTGACATCTTCATAAAGATTTGAACAATGAAGACTTTAAAAATGTATACTACTTTTGTATTATAATTGGCTATTGAATTATATTTGTAAATTTAAATCTAAAAAATGTGAATTTTATAAAATACGGTCGTCAAAATAAAAGAGAAAAAAGTTAAAATACAAATTACGATATTGAAGCTTCTATCACAGTATTTATAAATAACAATAGTTTAAGTTTAATAATTATTTATGAAGCTACTACTAATTATACTAATAAATCTTTATAAATTATTTGTATTAATACAACCTGTATACATATGCATATACTGTATACATATACATATGTATACATATGCATATACTGTATACATAAACATACATAAAGCTCACCTGGTTAACTTTAGGAAGAAATCTCAATAAATCCAAATTGCCCTCAGCCCAAATTCTCGCACGTAAACGTGTTAACCAAAAAGTCAAAGTAAAACCAGTCAAAGCACAACATCTGGTTGTTACACAACATCACACACCATATACCGTTTATGCTCCCTACCCTTTAAACTTGTATTGGGTATTGGTATTATTAATCAAAAGAATATGATTTTGAAAGCCCATTGTAAAATGAACTATGAGTATCTAAAAGTCAAAATATGAACCCTTATTATGAACAAAAGTGTACAAAAATTAGTCATAGTTTGAGTAAAACCCTCCTAAATGATCCATCATTTAAACATTTTAGACTTTTTACTTTTAACTTAACATTATTACAGCTTTACCTACTTGAGTTTACCGCCATTTTAAGACAGTACAAAGTATATATAAGATTATCTAAGCGATTTCAGGCATTTCTTTTGCCGGAATCATATATTGAATTTCGTGTAAATAGCCTTATCCCAAAATAATGTTGCTATTAACAAAGCCTACTGTATACCATTCAATTCACACGAATGTTAACTATACAATTTGAAAAAATAAGATATTGGATAATCAATATATGGAAACTTAGGGTAGATTTATACCTTATGAAAGTTTTACATAGTAAAATATAAACTATTTAAACACATTAAAATTAGTTGGTAAAAATATTTTTGATAAATCAAACTGGAAGAATGTAGTTTAACAGCGGGTCGGTAAAGGAGAGGGCGGTGCCCGACGCCCATGTCCCATGTCCCTGATATCTAGATAGGGCCGCCTTTCACCCTCCCAAGCTCCCTTCATCTCGTTACCAACCCAAGGAAGATGCTATCTGTGCGAGTATGGTGGTACATTCTTGAATATAGATGAGGAAATGCCTCACAAGACCTCACTGACTTTTCAGGTTCTCGATTTTATAGACGAAAGTAATACTATAGTTTAAATGCATAATAAGAACTAGGAACTGCGTAAATATTATTTTGTATAAAGTCACTAATATTATTTATTTTTTACTTTTTCCCACCTACAAGACACTACAAGAAGAAATTATTCTTTTAAATAGCGTGTTAGTTTTATTGAATACAATTTAATTTTTGACATGGTTATGTCTCAGCCCTGTGAGGGTAATGGAAGCAAATACATTTTTACTTAAGGTTAGTTTTTCGTACATTTTTACAAAATGAATTTACCCGAGAGAGAAAACACGTGTATGTACTAATACTGTTTATTTTGAAAATAATAAAATAAATACGTCTTGATTATTCATCATTATGGCTGAAATAATATCGTTTACATTTTGGATACCAATTCTTTTGAGACTGAAAAATTGAAGTGGAAATATAAATGTGTATAGTTCAGAGGGAATACTAAGCTACGTGTTGTGAAATTAGCTTTTCTTAATACCCTAATTCTGGCAGTTAATTTGTCCTAATTGACAAGTAATGGTTTCAAAAATAGGTTTCGTTTAACCTGGTGTTACTTTGACATGTTGTTTAGATTAGGAACAACCTAGTATACTTAAAATAACTTTCCTAAAATTATTTGTGTATTCATAGTGACTAAATGCCGATTCAAAAACACAACTAGAATAGAAATAGGGAATGCAAAAGTTTTTGAATAGAGTAGATGTTTACAATTATTTCTCCCCTGCAATCTTCAGGAGAGTAATTATTGAGACTACGAATCATTCGTAGTTTTGATTTGTTTTGTTGTAGTTATTTTGGTTGAGTGTTATTTTAAATAGTCAAACAGTTTTAAACAAATAAGTGTCTGTCATAAAGTAGACGTTTAAAATAGTATGGTGGTTCCTGGTTAAGAATTTAACCACATCAGCATTGAATAGCACAATATAAATAAATAAATGATCATCATTTTGCCAAAAATAGTATACAAAAACAATACATACAAACAAATGCATATTACAATAGTCTCTTGTTCTTAATGGAATAAAATTTACAATATTTCCTTAAACTGATTTAAATATTATATAAAACAAAGTAGTGTTAGTTACACGCATTATAAATCGAGAACGGCTGGACCGATTTTAATGATCTTTGATTTTTTTGGATTCGTCTCTGCTCCGGTCATGCTTTAGGCATATTCAGTTTCCATAAATTAGATTAGTTTCCATTTTATAGCGTTTTTAATTTTTAATGTTAACCTTATGGGAAATAAGTTTGTTTACAAATTACCTACAATCAAAACATATAATTTCTAAAGCTACAGCTGTTGTTTTACTTTCCATTAGCAATATGCTTTACTATCCAATGCCATCCGAGTCAGTCATTAATGTAAAACTAGAAGTAAATGTGCACTGTACAAAATTAACAGATCTATTCACCACGTTAATATTTTACGGTTTTTGGGGATTATGTATTTATATTTTTTATTTTCTGTCTGGGTAAAAGTCACGTGTTTATAATTATGTCAGCCAAATAAAAAATAATAACGGTGTTTATTCATATTACTTTTATTACAGTAATCAGCTGTTGTATATCTTTCCTATAAAAGCCGTATTACAGTTAGGTTTTGATTAGTTGGATTAGAAAAATGTGTGAATCAATCCACTCAGTTTTGTGGTAATGTAACTAATGTAATGTAGTAGGTAATGTAGTACGAATTGCGTACTATGCCGCAATCCAGAATATCTAATATTTCACATTGAAGTCGTAATGCTATTCGACTTCAGAACATGGCCTATCTTAAAATTAACACGCATTTACTGTTAGGCGTTGCGAAGCTCGCCGGGTCAGCTAGTTTAACATAAAACGATATTGTTACAATAGAAATAAAATATAGTATATAATGACCAGATCTCATTTATTGTGATTTAACGTATAATAAAAGCTGTGGTTATTGTCTCCTTAAATAAATTAAATACCACAGGATTAAGTAACTATTACATAGACCTAGCTAAAATAAAGCATCTTCAGTCTTTTTTAATATTCAATATTTCTATTGCGAGATTTTAAGTTTTAATATATTGCCATAGTACATTAAGATAAAATATAATATGGCCCAAAAACACATTGGTTGAAACTTACATATTCATCTTCTTTCAAGCCCCTTCCTAATACGATAAATATAGGTTTCAACACATTTGCTTGAATGTAAATTTCAATTTTGCCTCTTTTACCTAATTATATGGATTTATTTTCAGATAGATAACGTTCATAAGTGTACCTAACACTTTGTGCCTAAGAGAAATCTGGTAAAATAATGTGATAGGTAAAATGCGAGGTTAATTAATTGTTACTAACATAAAAGACACTTTCGACATGATAAAGTAGTCGGTACCTGTATTTACTCCACCTGAGCATTGTTATCGATAGCGAGCGAAGTAGTCATACAGGTATCGTCCCAGAGCGACCACAGCGAGGCGGAGGCGGAGAGCTGTGAACAACTTCAATTCAACTCAGATGGCCAAGTCGTTATCAGTTTATTGCCGACATTAACTAATTGCTACTCGTCGCCTCCGTCACTTGGTTGGAAATAAGTGTTGATTTGTCCAAATAAGCTTTACCTCTAGCTAGTTACTTTTTGCTACGAACTAACAACTTTCCTCTACCTATAATGACAAGAATGTATTGTTTACTTCGAAATATTAGAATTTTAGTTTGAATTGAATTTTGTTTTAGGTCCATCTGAACCCAAAAAGTAGTTTTTTGATGCGACTTTCAGTAGTGTCGGTCTCTGTGTATTTAGGTGTACAGAACCACAGCATTATACCATTCGTCCACTTTGGATCAACTTTGGCACAGGGCCAACCTATCCCCTGGTCTTTACCATTTTTGAATTGTAAATTTGTCAGAATAGTTTACCTTTAAAACCCTTAAAAATGTAAAAAATATTACAGTTTATTTGCCACTACCCGAAATTCAATTGAAATGACGTTTCGGGACAATAATCAATAAAATATTTGACCTCTATCACTAAAAATATCTTTTAAAATCTCAAAAATTTGGTATCTTGAGCCATTAGTCGTAGACTAATGGCCTAGAGAATAGATAAACTGACTGTCCATATAAAACTCAGCACTCTGTCTCAGAGCATCCAATGTTATTAATAAAGACTAATATTAAAAATAATTGATATCTACATTATTTACTAACTCTATTAACGATATATGGTGTACAGCTTACGGATACATTACTCGATAAACTCTATACACAAATCTAAATTTTGTATTACCTCGGGAGGGTCTTCTCCCAGGCTTGTACCAAGAGGATGTCGAAAACAAATTTGATTAGTATTTTTGATAGGCTATACTCTTGTATTGATATGCGTGTAGTAAGATTATAACTATACGAATTATAAACAATTTTCTTTCATTTACCATCAGAAGGTAAAAGTATGTGTCAACAGAATCTAATTAATTATTCAGTATCTTTTAATGGACTTTTCAAACGCGTCTGTGTTTTTAACTACACAACGTTTCTGGAGGTGGAGAAACCTCTTTCAGTTTTCAAGTTATTACCAAATAATTTACATGAAAAATTGAAAGTTTAAGTTACAGATTACAGTTAAACTTTCAACTTTTAATGTAAGTTATTAGGTATAAACGTTCAATTTTTATTGTAAGTAATTATGTAATAGCTTCAAAATGGGAGAAATTTATCTACCTCTTGATACTTTGTTTCGTTAAAACAGATTCGTTGGAGTCCAATAAAAAATATTGAATAGTTGTGTCAGTTCCCTGATAATGTTTTTTTTCATATTGTCGTAACTTTTATAAGGTGTTCTGAGATCATGGCAAGCTTTCTAGTTTGATATTTGTCTATTTAATTTGGTTATTTACTAAATATAATTATATAACAAGTTTGTAAAATTATTAATTAAATTTTGTTTAAAAAATACAAAAATATATACCAATAATAAAATAATCATTTTAATAAATCTATGAGTAGGAAAGGGATGAATTAAAATTAATTCATTCGTAATTTTAATTTGATACTCTAGTCAGAGAGCTTAATAAATGCCCAATAGAGGACGGAACATATTTATGTGATAAGGTAATTTTATCAAACGAGAAAACGAAATTGTATGAATTACAACTAAGGTTAGTATAATAAATCTATATTCTTGAATCTACAACTTTTATTAGTAAACCATTAAGGAAACACTCTTTCCACTTATCCATCAAATCACACGGACTTCACATAATACTAATAATGCATAGGTCTAAAAGTTGTTCAATTAGCGTTTTATCTAACTTTAAAAACCCTAATATGTTGTAAAAGTAACTTTTATGCACTTGACTTGCATTAATTAAACTTTTCATGCACCTCAATAAATAAGAAAAAATTAATTTCAACTCTTATTAAGGTAAACAATTATTTCTGAAAGGGTGTCGTACTATTCAAATACGTTCCTTCACCTCGATATATTAGTTTTACATAAACGTCAGATTCCAATATTTTACTGTACAGAATACCTAAAATTAATATTTTATAATTTGCTTAGTTTGAGAAAACTAATTTGAGGGTGTAATAGCTATTTGAGTAACTAGAGCGCCAACTATGTCATATCGCTCGAGAGGTTCATATGCCAGCACGAAGAGTCAGTTGAGTGATCTTCACAAGATTTTTCCTACAATAAAAAAGACATTTAGGTTATGTTTAATTTTCCCGTTGAGATAAATATAAACAGAACTTTTATGTGTCCGATAACCTCGGTTTCATTGCGCAAATTCGGAAGTTAATATTGCAGGAACAGCAACAGTATATCAGCTGACTGAGCGCTTAGCGAATGCTATTGGTTAGTTTCATTAAGGTTTGGATGGTTCCGCGCATGTGATTGGTACACATCCCAAGTGCAGATATATACTGCTAATATGTTCTGCCAACAGGAAATGTCCCTAATTATGCGCTTGTAGAAAAACGTCATTTCTAATAACTACTTTACCTGAGCAATCAAAGTCAATGTTAACTGAAACCCAAACTTTAGTTGGTACGTTTGTGATACTGAATTATGGTTATTAACTGTCAAAAATAAAACGTTTATAGCGAGGAGTCCTCATGTTAATTAACAATGTATCTTAACCGCATGAGTCACAATTAAATAACCAAGTAAATACATTAAACTTACTTTAGAATAATAACTTATTAAAATCGAACAACTATCCATAATTCTGGCACATAATTTATCTTTCTGATTTTGCAATTGATTGCAAAGATAATATAGTTGAATCCGTAGCTGGCTATATACATTTTTACAAGCCACCAATCATATAGTCACAAATACAAATTAAATAGATTTTAATATTTAGTAGAATGAACGTGCTGTTATTTTAGTTTGGCTCTTGAAAAACTAATTTCAATAGCCGTTTTACACATTAAATAATATAACATATACTTGTCAAAAAATACAAATAAAAAAAAGTTAAGAATGAAGTTGACTTATTCTTTCAATATTTCGTAACAAACTGATAATAGTATTGTAAGTAATTCAAGAAAACAATCATAGTATAATTATTTACTATGAGAAGTATATGAAATTGAATAGAAAGGAACAAGCTGCGTTATTAAATTAGTTGTGTAATGTCATGTTGATAATATTAAATCAATCTTAGTGATTGAATACTTTTATGACAGGAAACTCTGTACCATTCGAATATGAGTCTTTGGTTTGAGCTTAGATAGTAAATTAGCATAATATATAAATGTATAATTATGTATAAATTTTCTCTATGACGTTGACAAATCGTTCCACTTGACTCGTCCAATTACATACAGGTATATAACTGTAATAATATAACATAACTTGATGACATATAACCTCAGAATAATTTATGATAGAACGGAAATGATGGATGAAACATACAATACTTTAGGGGTGAGATTTAAATTTTTAAAGTAGCTACGTCTCAAGAAGGCACCTGAAACGGAGGTAAAGTTATTCTGTTTTCGAACTTGAGGTCGATGCAAATGCAATTGCCATTTTGTTTCTTTCCTTGCAGCCTTACAACTCTCGTACCAAAAATCTGAGTTAATTTATTTAGTTTATATTGACTGATCGATATATTTGTTTTATATTTACTATATTTAACTATTGGGCTCTAATTGCCAAATTTTGCGAAACAGTTCAAATGAAATTCTATATCGAAAAATTCTTTTGAATAAGGAATGGATAACAAAAGACAAACTGAACTATAAACGTAAAACATGACATTTTTTTACAATACTGTAACCTGACACTCATAGATCTCTTATCAATTACGACTAAAATCCTGCTAGGAACTGATTCTGAACGGATATAACCCCTCTTATCCTGTTGCAGGTGACGGTGATACTCGATACTGAGACCTGACACTCGTGGATCTGTAATCGATTACGACTGGTAACATGCCAGGGACAGCTCCTTTCCTGTTGCAGGTGACGGTGATACTCGATATTGAGACCTGACATTCGTGGATCTGTTATCGATTACGACTGGTAACCTGCCAGGCACAGCTCCATTCCTGTTGCAGGTGACGGTGATACTCGATACTGAGACCTGACACTCGTGGATCTGTTATCGATTACGACTGGTAACCTGCCAGGCACAGCTCCTTTCCTGTTGCAGGTGCCGGTGATACTCGATACTGAGACCTAGCATTCGTGGATCTGTTATCGATTACGACTGGTAACCTGCAAGGCACGGCTCCTTTCCTGTTGCAGGTGACGGTGATACTCGATACTGAGACCTGACACTCGTGTATCTGTTATCGATTACGACTGTTAACCTGCCAGGAACAGCTCCTTTCCTGTGGCAGGTGACGGTGATACTCGATACTGAGACCTGACACTCGTGGATCTGTTATCGATTACGACTGGTAACCTGCCAGGGATAGCTCCTTTTCTGTTGCAGGTGACGGTTATACTCGATACTGAGGACTGACACTTGTGTATCTGTTATCGATTACGACTGGTAACTTGCCAGGGATTGCTAAGGACTGATTCTTACTGGATCCCTTCCCTTCTTACCCCTTCTTTCCTTATTTAGGTGACGGCGATACTTGAAACTGAGACCTGACTCTCGTAGATCTCTTATCGATTACAACTGGTGACCTTCCAGGTAGGATTTCTCTTTAATAAATGTTTTGAATAATCTTTTTATAGAGAACTTAGTAGCTATTTTAAATTGTTGAAAGTAGTTTGGTTTATTAAAAAACAAATTATTCGTTTTGATTTTTCATATATAATATCAAATATGAAAATATTTACACATTAATTCAACACTCTTTTAGTATATAACATGTTTGATCTTTTTGAAACTGATTAAAATTCATCTCATGGACTTTAAAATAGATTTTAAATAAAAAAGGTTACACAAAACCTGTGTTGACATAAAAAAAACGATAAATAAAAAACAATTGTTTTAATTATGCAGCTGTGTTACAGGCTTGTAATTAAAGTTCCATTTTTAAAGTTCCTACTGGGTTTTTTCCTATTTAAGACCGATTAATAGTTACCAGAAAAATATTTGATTACCTTTTTTTATTTTCTTATAAAAAGCGATATGAATTTAATTGTAAAATAAACTGAATAACGATTCTGAATCATAGTTTTTATTAAACATCGTCTCATATATTTAAATAAATAGTTGATTACTTTGTAATAATTATCGAGGTTTTTAACGCTAAATAATTTGATTTTTATATTGCATATCAGAATCTTTTTTTTCGCAATGAAAAATACTAAATTCAAGTAAAGCTAAAATGAAACAATACAAATGTATGTACTGCATTAGTTGCCTTAAATAACATTTCCCCATTGAATGTGTTAAGTAATGAATGGGTTAATTCACTTTTACTAATTAATAAACAATATTATTGCACATTTTCATATTCGATTGCCTATTTCAGTTTTTATAGTTATATATCACTGGTGAAATATTATACCTAATGCTTTATAAATAGTTCCATAAGTAAACAATGTATTAATTAAAAGATTGCCTAAATAAATATGAACATTTATCTATATCCCTGTGAAATAGTTAAATCTTATTCTCAGCGAATTTACATATCTTTAGTTATCATTCAGTACATTTTGCTTGCTGTAATATATATTTAAACGTGTATTTAAAGCACGACATAGTAGATATAATTATACATTTACTTAGTTTAGTTCAGAATTAAAAAAAGTTAAATATTGAAAAGATAACATAAACAATTTGTTAACTAATTTGACATTACTGACCAGGGATTTGATATATTTTGTACTAAGACATACTTATTATGGACATTAAAGGTTTGAATTAGACAAGAGAAGAATGTACAAAATTAACCATAACATATTTATTATGATTCTACTCTCGCTCATACGTCCTACCTTGAACAGATGTTATAATTACGCTAGCTAATTAAAAAATAAGTCGAATATTAAAATAATTTAATAGTAAACTAATTATAGTAGTAATAGTAAATTACGTTTCTGAAAACTAGATTTGTCACGACATATTGGCGTAGCATAGGAAAATCCAAGGGACTTTTGTTATTAAATGAGTGAAATTAAATTATTTTTATTGGTTTTATATATCAACCTATCCAAACCGCTCAAAACTTGTTTTTAAAAGAATTTCACTCGATTGAACAAAAATTTTACGATTTTGAGAATGCCACCTCTTGGTACTAGGCTATGTTTACATAGATTTTACATGTTACATAGTTTATGTAGTAGTTTAGTTACATACTGCAGTTTCTGTAATGCATTTTCTTTCAAATGCCCTTAAAAAGAGATGTCACTAATGGGGCTTACATTAAAGAATAGATCTGTACCAAATCCCATTTTTGAGATCGTGGTGTATTCTCTTAAAAGTATGTTTTCATTACTTTGAACACATTAACAACATCGAACACAATCGAAAATCAACCTCAACTAAACCATTCAAAAGTTATGTTGGGTACATTCGTTTTTATCTTACTCTGTATGTCGCTTTTTGTCAAACGGTTACTGCACCGTTTGACAAAAAGCTAAGTTTCTAATTACTGGTTGCTGGTTCTTTAAATGATTTCAAAGTTGCTAAGTCTTTAAACTTAGATTTTACTCGATGGTACTAAAAAGTTTTAATTGTCCTAATAATTTTGCAATCTTCGTGGTTTCATTTATTTTCAGGTGTACTATGGCTTAATAAATCTCAGTTTACCCATTCAACGGTTATGGAGAGGGATATTTTTCTTTTCGACTAATCCTGTATACTCAGTGTTCGTTTAACAGAAAGCAAAGATTAAAATTACTACATTTTTAGTTTTTTAGCAAATTCAAATGATATTAACAAAACCCACATTAAAATTCAATCATATGTAAATATTCATAAAATATAATTTTTTTTACAAAAACCTCCCTAAAGCGACTTTCGGGTATAATGATGGGCTTGGTTTTAGAGCTTAAACCCAAAAACACACAAAAAATGTTCCCCAGCCTAGATCTTACCTTGAGGTACGGTAATAGCCTTGTTTACTATAAAACTCTTTTACAAATTATAAGGTAAAATTGTTATGACTAACAAATGGTTTTTAATGGGATAGTGTAAGTAAAATGAGATGGTTGGGTGGAAGAATATTGTTCAAAATTATAATCCCTGACTATGTGTAAAGTTGCATGTTAACTGAGATTACGATCACTATCATCCCAACCTTATGAGCTCCACAGTAGCTTAAAAATAGTGGTCGTTTAGTTTTCGAACAAAATGTGAATTTGATAAGCATTATCAATTATGTTTTCCAATAATCAGAGGAGCTACTACTGATACCCCCATAACGGGCAAAGGCTCAAAGCGTCAATTTGACCGATATTGAATTTTAGTGGGATAAACGCTTGTCTATAGGCCCCATTGATTCATACTGTTATGTTTCATTGATAACTAACGGTTAACCCATTCAGGTCCAAATTTCTTTTTATCTGATGTTTTGAGAAAACAACCGGCACAATTCGTTGATTAACGTAGCTCATCAGGTAGTTAAATCCATCAAAAAACTTCGTAAACTTAATTCCAGGAGGCTTGTAAATTTTAAATTTGTTTTCAATTGATTAGGTGAAGTAACTGTAATAAGACGGGCACCGTCCATCTTTGTACCATAATGAGTCATGTTTTACCGTCGCACAAACAGCTAAATAGAAAAATTAATAACTGTAGATTGTTAAAAACCTAATTCGTTTATATTTTTTAACTTTACATTAGTAATATATAAAACTGCAATAAAAATAACGTAGAACGAATATAGCCACTGTTTCAATAAACTATAAGGTGCTATATGCTAGAAACATCAGCGTTAAAATATGTTATAACGATTTATGCTTTAAAATTTTTATTTAATTTTTGACACCACAAAAACAGTGACAAAACTTCACTTAAAGGCTGAAATATATACGACAACATAACGGATGCATACATTAAAGAAAATAACTTTTTCCTACAACCGTGCGACAACAGGTACATTTCGCACTGTTGGCAGAAAGTATATATAAAGAAGTACATATACACACGACGGTGGATATGATCTCATCTGTACCCTAGAGCGGGTAAGGAACCGGCCAATCACATGTGCGTAACACGTCAAATCTATATGAAACTAACCAATAGCATGTGATAACCGCTCAGTCAGCTGATATACAGTCGCCGTTCCTACAACACTAACTTCCGGATTTGCGCAATGAAACTGAGGTTATCGGAAACATAAAAGCTATGTTTGTATTAATCTCAATGGTAAAATCAATTATAACCTATATGTACTTATAGAAGAAAAAGTCTTGTGAGTAATATGAGTACAAACTGTCATGGCCGCCCTCGAAGTTCAGGCAGCACTTGGCTAACGCCTCGTGCTGCCATATGAAACCTCCGGTGCAATATGACATCGTTTGCGCTCTTGTTACACAATTAGCTATCCGATACTATAATACGATCAAGGTTTGTTTATATATATATATATATATATATATATATATATATATGTGTGTGTGTGTGTGTGTGTGTGTGTGTGTGTGTGTGTGTGTGCACACTGATCTCGAAAACGGCTCAATTGAATTTCTGGAAATGTTGGAAATAACTAATTTCCGAGTAGAAAATAGGTAAATAGGTCTAATGTCCAGAAAAAATTCGGGTTACTTATAATATTAAGTTTCAAGTCTAAAAAATTAACATTACGCTTGTATAAGCAAATTTAAACAATACAAATCAAAACATCTGTTTATAACCGTTTGACAGTTGTTGATTCAAGATGGTGGTGAACAATACGAGTATGTGAGTAGAGGTTTTGCATACATATTTATTTTATGTATAAATGAAAAATGATCAAAATACTAAACGATTTGTATAAACCAAAGGGTAAAATAGCTGTGCGAAATAAAAACAGAGAAAAGTATTTCTAAATTGTCGGTGTTTTGATTGTTTTGATGTTTGACATATCCATTCTATTGCTTGAAACCACTGTAACAAACCAATTAATTGATGTAAATCAAATTTTTCTTTTGCTTTTCAATCCTCATTCCCTTTATAACAACATTAGTTGATCAAAGATTAATAATAACTGTATTGATAATTAAATACAGTATAAGATTAGCTAAAACAATAATTGAGGTTGGCCAAAAACCCTTGAACGACGGCACAGTATAGGCCGACACCGTGGCTCAGAGCTAGCTTTTAGGTTTCACGTGCCGATGGCTGTGAAATAGATCACCGTCCGGGGTACTACATTTTTGTTCAGTACTTATGCTATATTAATTAAGGTGTATTCAATCGGTTTCATTTAAAACACATAAATGTTTCATTGAGTATTAAATGTGTTTTAATTTTGCTAATTAACTTGTATTATAAAGTCTTATTCTATCCGAGCAAAGCTCAGTCACCAGGTTTTACTTTATTATCTAATCTGCAGTATAACTTTTATATTGCTAATTATAATACGAGTAGTTCATTATCAAAGGAAAACATAAATAAACCATTGAACCAAAACATAAAAATCATTGCTCCTCCCCAAAGGTGATATCAACATATTTAGGATGTTTTATTGGGTGATATTGGGTTACATTGCTTATTAAAACACTCGAAATCAAGCTTTCTCCCCCCAAAGGTGATATCAGCATATTTAGGGGTTTTATTGGGTGATGTGAGGTTATATCACCTAATAAATCACTCTAAATCAAATAATTTCCAAGTTTCACTCAAAATGGTTTAGAAAAACAGAAAAATTGTGGTGAAAGGTGCCCTTTCATCTGAGTGCAAATTTGATTCAAACTATATCACTGACTGATGTAGCTCCACACACATACATGTGTAATTTTGGTAACAACCATTTTTATTTTAAGAGATCTCTGAAAATTTTAACAAAACTACTCTAATATACTATAAAAATGTAATAATGTATACTAAAACAAGAAAGACGAATAGTATTAAAAAAACATTCTACTGTAGGCTACATTATAATCTACATTTCCTAAGGGAAACTGGATCCGTACAAATAGAATTGTTGCCGTTAATAGAATTAGAGTCCAACTGAACGGAGTTATTTGTCAAGTCTGTGTTCGTTGAATAATCCAAACAAAGGAGATGAAAGCGAACAAGGAACACCGTGAACGGGCTGTGTCGATAACCGCAAATGGAGTGATTCAGACGCAACGAGGCTTATTGAGGTTGAGTTTTGTTATGTAATCCATCCAGGGAAGCTCGCAGGGGGAATGTAGTGAATTATTTGATATTATTTTGGTTTACCCAGCTAATTTGTAAAAAGTATTCATAAATTATACTATTGGTGCTAACGGTAGACTCTTTAATTTGTTTTTAATATCAGTTGTTTAGGTAGCTTATTTATATACGCTCGCATATAGCGGGGTGAACTAATGAACCAATGAACATTGGTTTACTATCATGCAACTGTCACTATAAGAGTAATTCCATGGTTTACCATGGGCAAGCAAGCGTTTCTCAGAGACAAGTTTTTAGACTAGCTTGAGGAACGGTAACGTCTACCAGAGACGATGACAAAAAATGTGACAAAATATACACCATACAAAATTTGACGTCATGAGCTTTAATTTACATATTACTCAACGGTGTTTTGAAACAAGTAAAATTCACTTAGCTTAGACGACATGCACGGGTAGGGGTGACCGCGCTTTGAGCCAATGAAAACCAGAAAATCGTCTGTGAACGTAGACAGGATTTTTTACTCCCTAGAAAGTTTAAATTAAACAGATGCACACTGAACAGATTGTGTCAATGACAATATTTTGTTGCATATTAGTTTTTCTACATAGAGTGATTTTTGAGCTATGAATTATTTTGTAAAACCTGTCTAACGCATAAAAATTCGTCCTTTATAGATGTTCTCCAACAAAGCTGTATAAATGGTGATATTATTCTTAGAATAATGAAATTGGTTCCATTAAAAATTTGAAGAGAACTAACTTATTTCACTAAAAGCTCACAAATTTTATTTGCATGAAAAAGCTTTTATAATTAAGAAAATTTTGCCATTTTCGCTGAGTCGAAACTTGGTACAGCTACTAGCCATGCTATTTTCGTGCTTGTATTTTGCCTTTTTTAGTTTTATTGTGTAGACATACATACATTAACACGACTATGATTCTAAATGTAAATTAAGTAGTCTAACTTTTTTAATTAAAATGCTCTTCAAAATGTATTTTTGAAAATGGGTTGGTAGTTTTATTCTCCTAGATATTAAAAAATCCGTGCAAGCGGCAAACATTTCATAATGCTTTTTTAAAACCCATTTAAACAGATTTTTATGTTTATTTACAACCAATAGTTTGAAAACGTTGTATATGAAATATTATTCATGGCCTTTTGGTGTTTGGGATCACTTTAAAACAAAGACACTTTCTAGAAATATTTTCCGAAAATTTGTTTACCCATTAAATTTATAAAACGTATTTTGTTAAATACTATGCCTTATTTATTGGTTTAATAGTTTAAAGGGACGGTAAAAAAGTTAAAAGTTAAAAGGGAAGTTTAAATGACTTTTATGAACATACCTACTCTTATACAGGTTCCTTGGTTCCTTGACTCAAAAAATTTATATGGTTTTGGTAAAAAAACAAAACAACAGTGTTTATCTTATTTAATTAAGGCGCAACAGACTCAGCTGTAAATCCGGTAATAAGGTCAGTTCGGTCAACCAAAGTCTGACGGATCTGGGATCAACGGGGTCAATAGCCGCATAGTTGTGATGATCAACTATTCAAAGTTTCCCCCCCTTTAAATTATGCCCCAAGTTACTTGTGACAGGATCTATTGGTGCTATATAAACTCAATAATTTATTTTTAATATTAAATTTTGATATTCAACTAAATTGTATTCTAGGTTATTCTAACGAATGCTATAGGTAGACTTTAAACGAATGTTTTTATTTAAATTTACAACTCAATTTTTCGAGATTAATCAGTTCTAGATTTCCACAGGCTTAACCACCTGAACACTAAACCAATAAATTCTAATAAATTGATAAACTCATTAGGTAATGGGATACTTCATAAGGTTATATCATGTGTAGAAACTGTATTCACATCTTCATGGTAATTTTTTTATAACACTCTTTCACAATTATAATAATTCTTATTCATGGCTTAAAGGTATAGATACCACATATCTACCATAACACTAAATACACTTCTGGGTTTTAATATTTATTGATTTGAAGACAAACTTCACTAGTAAGTGAAGCGATTTGAAAATTTAAGGGAGATAATCAAGACGAGTGGGTTATCAATAAAAACGGTGCTCGTAAACCGGAGACACAGAGGAGGCGTGAAGAGATGAGATATGAGGAATTTCTCATACTCTCCAACACATCTGGCACATTTGGCGAGTAATGATAATGCTGTTCTACCCATTACATACAGCCATACTACATTAAACAGAATCCCAACACTGTAGCCTACTTATCTCCTTCACTACTAATCCAGGTACTCCTCCGTACCGTAGGCCTACCATTACTGTACTATCCAAAACGTACAAGTTTAAGACTGAATCACTTTATATTAATCCTCCTCAAACATAGCCATCGGCACATGTCAGCCTTAGTCAGTAACAAGACTACAAGATCGCACCACAATCATCTTACATTCAATCCTCATTCATACTTGGCTTAAAATACCTACCTAGTAGTATGGTCACCATTTCAAATAATCTAATCTAATCTTAAAACATTTTACCTGCTCTGACCTCATATATTGCTAATCTAGATTCCGCACCGTTCCTTTGTCATAAACACCTGTCATGTGTAAAATTCATTGCAGTCTATATTATTATAAATTTATTATTATCAATTCCTTACTTACTTATAACATACACCACCCAGTTAGTCGTGTTACATTCCGCATCACAACTACTTCAGCAACCACGCAATATACGAGTATATTTTGGTTAATCTAAATATACTTTACCAACCTTAAGTATGCATTTACTTGTTAATGTTAATCCACGTAAGTTCCACACTAAACGTACCTCAGATATACTTATTTTTAAATTTATTTGTCCTTTACGTTACACTATTTAATGGGATATTTAGTTTCAGAAGATTGGCGATTTTTTTAGTTAAAAAATTAAATTTTGCTGTCATTGAGGGACTGTTGATTGTTAAAACACCTAAAACGTTTGTCAAAAGCCAGGTGTAAAATGTAAAAACATTAAGTTGTTGGGCATTTTCAAATGTGGAGTTACGAGACTTATTTGTTCTGTATAATATAAATTCAAAAAATAGTATTAAAAATTATTATTAACTTTATTCCTTGATGTAAAGTAAACAAATAATTACTAAAACTTATGGACTTATTGCTAAAACATATTTTTTTGTTTTAGTTTACAATGTTAGTTTCTATTTTGGGCCAAATCACATTATGTAATGTTTAAAACTATACTTTGTATTTTAGTGGCAAGGGATCTAAATATTTTATTAGCACTACTCATTTGAGCGCACATGCAGTTAATTTAATGAATATTTATGAGATAAACGAAACATATGAGCAGTGCGTCAGTTGTTCTGTTATTCGATTTGAATAATTCATGAACTGCTTGACAGTATTCACTCCACTGTCGGAAAAGTGTTGCATATATTAACACAATAATTATAACACAAAGCCGCATTTGAGTGTCATCAAGACTTGACTCAAAGAGGATGGCTTTTGAAGTTACCCTCTAAAATAACCAAAAGAAGAATATGTTCATCCTCCGTCATTGTCAATGAGGATTCATTACCGTACTGAAGGGGACATGTTCACAAAGTATTGAAACTATGTACCATCAAAGTATTTCAAAATGAAACCGCTATTTTGATCGTCGAGTGAGTGAACTCTCAATGTTTAATCGTCGTATATTTAAACAATAATTGAGTATACAATTCTACCATTATATTTCGTACCTCTACCAAAATATACCGAAATATCCTAATTTGTCAAGATCAAATAAAATGGGTAAGGTCAAAGAAAACAACCATAGACTCAGTTTATTTAGCACATTGTGCAATATTTATCTTATGTAGAATAAAAATCACTGATTTACTTAACTCTTCCAAAATTTGTTTTCTAAGACCATCTAGTTGAGTCTCATCAATACAGCTATGAAATGGCCAATTTTAATGTTTCTTATAGTAGCAAACCTACGTGTTCATTGCACAAGTAATTCTTACGGAGAGTATATAAATTGGTACAAGTCGCTTAGTTATTAGTCGCTTGTAATTTGATAAAATTATGTGTTTTTACTTAGTGAACAGCCTTAAATAAGCCAATTACCACGAATAACACCCATGGTTACAGCAAAACCTGTATAATCAGTCCTGTTCGATTACCGTGATGGGAATTATATAAGTTCTTTGATATTCAGTCTACTCAAGTCAGTTTGCTGCGTGCGATCTCGTTCATTTTTATTTTCTTAATTGCGAATTTGAATGTTAATTAAAACTTATTGCCTGTTACTAATACTCAGAGTAAAAAATATGGAAACACGTGTTTACTCTAACGAACCGTCATTAAAATTAACTTAAAATATGTCATATGAACTAATTACATTAAAAGTTGTATATTAAATATTGTAATTTAAGTATCGATTGCTCTTGAATAGAACTAAGCTTATCAGAAAAATCCAATAAATTCACATTTTGTTGGACTGTAGGCTGTGAAAATGAACAAATAAAAATTAATGAGTTAACAACTGTACAAGAGATGCCCGTAACGGAATGAAAGAAGCGTGGGAATTTATTTTACTTAAACTAAAATGAACACAAATTTAGCTCAAAGCCTTCTCCAACAGAATATGTTTAAATGTTCATACGATATTACTAAAACACTAACATGGCTCAATAGTTTGTACTATCTAATAGTTTAATGTAGACTAAATACAGTAGCTGTTCAACTATACATTTCAGACTAATTTGACATTCAATTTAATTTTAAATGCAGTTTATATAAAGACGACATATTCCGAATACAATTTTTAAATAAATAAAAGGCGTATAAAACATTCAAAACTGTTAAATAATGAAGAGTGTCGATAGTGAGTGATGTGACGAGCGAGAATGATGCGAGCAGAGAGCTGAGGCAGACAAAGGCTTCATTGAGCACAATGAGGACGCCCAAATTGACGACGTTAAACCACAACCGCAAATTGGCTGGTTCAAAAGCAATAATTCCTTGGAAATTAAACATGAATCCGAGTCCATAAAAGAGGAAAATCCAATGATCTGAACACAAATATTCAACACGGAACATGCTCTTGGGTCGACCGGTCCAGGTATTCACTATTATATCGAGGCAATCAATGAATTGACTAAAGATAGCTCAATACTGATAATACTGAATATTGAAATGATATTTCCGTTTGAAATAAATATAACTAAAGATATAGATATAAAATATATTCTATCAATCAATTTTATTCTCTTTCCTTTGAGATTAACCTTAACTGTATTTAGGTATTTCAGCTAGGGACGGACTACAAACTATCATTATCAATCAGGAGATAAGTAACAACATTTTCTCTGCATTCCTATGATTAGGTTAAGTCTGAGATTAGAAATTAAAACTATTATAAGGTATATGCGTACTTTCCATTCAAATATTTTTTTTCATTAAACCCGTTTTGCTTAATACTGTTCTATGAGTATTGAACCGTAAAAGAAATACAACAGTTTCATAAATCAATAACTCGTGTTGGTGTCCTGTCTAGATAATTGTTTGTTTTAGCTCTTAATAAAAAAGTGTAATCTAAAATATATAGACTATCATGTTTTGTACTATTTAATCACAGAATATTTTAAAAGATCTTAAAAAAAAGATTTTAAAGATCATCTATAAATGATCTTAAGAATATAAATTTGAAGCTTATTACTATTGTTACTTAAACAATTTACGGGCACAAATAGTTCCATGACTATGTGATGATTGATATCAAATTTTGTAATCTAAGAGAATAGATACAAAATGATATCTATAACAGCCGTGAGACAGCATTAAAGTTTTTATTTGCAATGGCAGGTGTTGGCTCCTCACCAGATCAAATTATCTTGATGTTGACGTCGACACTTCATCTAAAACGAAATTACTCCCTGGAACTATGTCAAGGGGTGCAAAACTTTAAAACAGTGAACTTCACTAATATTCCTGGAGATATATTCTTTTTGTCGAAGGAGTTTTTGCGAATTGTGCACTCTGCTGACACATTCCTTACGAAAAAATCAAATATTTAATTAAAATTACTTACTTAATTACCGCAAATTAACTAACAACCTTTTAATTATTAAATACAGTTGTAAGTTTCATTAATTAATTATTTTATCAAGTTTCCTAGTGTATCTGGAGTTGACTAAAAAAAGTAATAAGCTAATAATTTTAACGATGTCAGGTAATTGATTCGACTGCAATGTATTAACTCGCCAAGTTTCCTAATGGATTCACATTATTTACACCACCAAAAATAAAATTTACATATTTTGTAATTAAAACATGCTTTAGTGGGTTATGGGTTGACTTATTTACGGTTTATGTTAAAACGTTAAATAATGGAGTTCTCGTCACAATAAATCTGCACACTCATTTCTTATGATATTTTACGGAGAAAGGGCGGCATTGTAATCTTTCTAAAATGTATACCTTATGATATTTTACATATTTGGCATACTTATGTAGTATTTTAAATGATAAGTCAGTATTGGCTATCTTCAGAGCACGCACGCTTTCTTGTACTATTTAATCACAGAATATTTTAAAAGATCTTAAAAAAAAAGATTTTAAAGATCATCTATAAATGATCTTAAGAATATAAATTTGAAGCTTATTACTATTGTTACTTAAACAATTTACGGGCACAAATAGTTCCATGACTATGTGATGATTGATATCAAATTTTGTAATCTAAGAGAATAGATACAAAATGATATCTATAACAGCCGTGAGACAGCATTAAAGTTTTTATTTGCAATGGCAGGTGTTGGCTCCTCACCAGATCAAATTATCTTGATGTTGACGTCGACACTTCATCTAAAACGAAATTACTCCCTGGAACTATGTCAAGGGGTGCAAAACTTTAAAACAGTGAACTTCACTAATATTCCTGGAGATATATTCTTTTTGTCGAAGGAGTTTTTGCGAATTGTGCACTCTGCTGACACATTCCTTACGAAAAAATCAAATATTTAATTAAAATTACTTACTTAATTACCGCAAATTAACTAACAACCTTTTAATTATTAAATACAGTTGTAAGTTTCATTAATTAATTATTTTATCAAGTTTCCTAGTGTATCTGGAGTTGACTAAAAAAAGTAATAAGCTAATAATTTTAACGATGTCAGGTAATTGATTCGACTGCAGTGTATTAACTCGCCAAGTTTCCTAATGGATTCACATTATTTATACCACCAAAAATAAAATTTACATATTTTGTAATTAAAACATGCTTTAGTGGGTTATGGGTTAACTTATTTACGGTTTATGTTAAAACGTTAAATAATGGAGTTCTCGTCACAATAAATCTGCACACTCATTTCTTATGATATTTTACGGAGAAAGGGCGGCATTGTAATCTTTCTAAAATGTATACCTTATGATATTTTACATATTTGGCATACTTATGTAGTATTTTAAATGATAAGTCAGTATTGGCTATCTTCAGAGCACGCACGATTTCTTCAACGGTAGTATTTCTTCATAATGCATTGTTTTAGATCAATTTGATGATTCAATGTTGTTTGAATTATAATATTTTCTTTGTATTATTATATTCTTCTGGTAATATCCTTCACCAAACACTCTGAACAAAAAAATTACTTAAACCACAAAACGAATCGAAAAGAGAAAAAATTAATATTTTACTAAAAGTACAACTAAAAATTTACTTTATTCGTATGATGTTACTGATATAATACTAATAATAATTTTACTGAAACTTGTTTTTTAAATGAAATAGTACTGCTTTGTACAGCATAATCCCATCAAGACATTAATATATATTGTTTGTTACACTTTGTATTTTCAACAATTTTGAAATAAAAATTTACGAAATACTAAAGTAAAGAAACTAAAAAAAATTTACAGTTTTGTTGTATTTATAAAATTATTTGGTACGTACGTTTAAAACACAAGTATAGTTGCCTATTTCAATTTAAAAATATTGCAGTTTTAGTGTACAAAAAACACTTATCCTAAAAATAAAACTTAAAACTTAGTGTAATAAAATATTTAGTGGACGTTAAAAAACAAAATAATTTATATTGACAGCAAACTAAAAATAATTTAAATTATAAAAGATAAAATGATGTCATACACTTGTATACCTATACCATCGTAATAGCATCTTTTTCAACTAAAAAATAAATAGTTTTGTAAAAAATTTAATAACTTGAGACATGGGTAGTAGTTTACACGAGTAAACTCCGTGATCTTGAATGTATGTACATAAAAGATCACGGATGTTGTAGTAATAACTCAAGGTACACTACATTTTTGTATATTCCAATATCCTGAATAACGGATAAGACATAAGAAATAAATTTCCAATATCCCTAGCCACACCACTCATAAATACGATGGTATTCTCGATATATGTTGTAGCTTAGGCTAATCTGTATGTATAGTTTTTTACGAATTATTTGAGTTATTTTACATTCAGCGAATTTTCTTTACCAAATAAATCTTTAACCATGGTCATCATGGTATACGTGGTGATATGCAAAAGTCTAGACACGAGAATATTAATCCGATTTTCATGAGAAGATATCCGGGACTTGTTGAACGACCCAAGACCATATTAGTAACATGTGTACTCATACTTGTGTTTCATCAAAATCAGAAGGGGAGGACTGAAGTACTAGGTCATTTAACTGTACCATTCAATTGAAAATAAAAACGCAAAGTATGATAATCATAAATTTTCATTTTTATCTTTTTTTTCTTTTTCAATTTTATCTTCCTGTAACAATATACAGTGATGAAAGGGAAAAATGCTAAATTAAATGAAAAATAAGTGGTATAGTGATATTTACAAAATTCTTGGAGTATAGTCCGTATGTTTAACGTTGATTTTAATATACAGAGTGTCCCGGAACTCTCTGGTACTTATAATTGAAAATTGTTCCTTTGATAGAGGCAGCGCGCATTGGGGAGCGCGGTGGTCTAGGGGTAGAGCACGGGGCTTTGGTGCCCAGGGTCCCGGGTTCAAATCCCGCCAATCACGAATGGCTTTTCGCTATGTGATAATGCCGCATCCCACACAAGGGTGCGCAAAAAGCTGCTACGGCTGAAGTGTCTTGGGATTAATCTGCCCCTTCCAATAAAAAAGAGGCAAACATATTTCATCTTATAAACTTGGGGCTCCGGTGTCTAGTTTTACATCTGTCGGTCTATATGGGTCTGAAGTGCTTACAAATTATTTTACTCATAGAAAACAGGCCCTATAGAACAAACTTTCACAAAACTCCACACAGTCGAAACCAACTTGTGGGAGACCAACCGGAGCGTTTGCACTTCTTTTTTTATGTTCTCGTCCTTTGGAAAATCAGCACCGTGGGGCAGGATGGTATTATTAGATCCTAGAGGTAAATATAACAAAGAATAAGAGAAAGTTGATCAAGAAGCTACAACTTTTTAAGCTGGAAACCCAATTGAGATTATATTCTATGGTCTTCATAACGTCCATGAAGCGACGTCCATTAAGCGTTCTTTAACGTTCAAATAGTTCAAAGTTCAAAATTAAGAATCATAAGAAAACGTTGTTTTATTTTAGATTTTATTGATAAACTAGCTGACCCGGCGAACTTCGTTCCTGACAGTAAATACATGTTAACTTTAAGATTAGCAATGTTCTGAAGTCGAAAAACACTACGGCTTCATTGTGAAAGGTTATATATTCTGGGTCGTGACATAGTGAATAACAATACTGAAACGATGAGACATATTAATGACATTCCCATAAAACAAATAAATCTGAGTGGATTAATTCACAATTTTCAAATCCAATCCAAACCTAAACCAAAACTAACTGTAATACGGCTTTTATAGGAAATATATACAACAGCTGATTATTATAATAAACGTAATATAAACATTGTAACTATTTTTTTATTTGGCCAACATATAAACACGTGACTTTCAATTGAGCAGAAAAAATATATATAAATACATAATCCCCCAAAACCGTAAACGTGGCGAATAAAGCTGTTCGAATGATTCAGATGGCATTGGATATTGCTAATAGAAAGTAAACCAATCAGCTGTAGCTAAGAAATCAAATGTTTTCATTGTAGACATTTTGTAAACAAACTTACGCTCCATAAGGTTAACATTAGAAATTTAAAACGCCATAAAATGGAAACTTATGGGGTTTTTGAAAATATTTTTTCACTAAAACCTTCCCGGACACATGTAGAGCAAGTTCCTAAAATTTCATGGCAATCGGATGAGTAGTTTGGCAACGCATAAAGGACATACATTCAATGTTATATATAGAGACTATTTACATTTATCTACTGAAATTTCTCTAAAAACCAAGGAATCAACCATATGAGCTACAACTAACTGTCATATACAATTATTGCAATTGACGTATGAATCAGGGTGGATACTGCGTACTGGTATCGATCAAAATGGTTCGGTTCGGAGCGTGAAACTGGCGGCCAGAAGGTAGCCAGAGTCAGTCTCTTCTTTCAGACGATAAATTCTGGATTGGCAGGCGGCCAGAGCTCTCGCTAGGTTCGCTCACACCTGCCAACTATCAAAGTGTTGATGTATATCGTAAATGCTGACACGTTCGCTAAATATAAGTTCAAAGATAATAACGTAATCGATTTACATAGTTTACGAGTCTCTCAAATAACATTCTTCATTTTAAGAGGATAAATATACTCTGTGGGTACGCTTAGAAGTGTATACTATTCCGAGCCGATACAAGGGCATCTAATTTCCGGGAAAAAAATCAGTCTCCTTATGTAAGCATTCCGAAATTAATAATATCATCAGGGATGGAGTAGATAATATATCAATATTTACGTAATTACTTAATAAATTTGAACGTAAACCATAACTAATACGCTATAACACATTTTATTATAACATACAGTTCTATAACATCTATATGAAAATATTATGTAAACTGAAACTGAAGTATAGTTTAATTATAATCATTCAACTTCATAACGTTGTTTCTGTACCGTACTGGAAATCAGAAATAAAAAATTTAAGCTCTAAACCTTAAAACAAAATATTTAAGACGTAACGGATATTTTAACTGCTCATATAATATGATATGTAACACGCTCTGGCATGTGTTTCCGCAGAAGAAGCAACTACCAGGCCACGAGACCACCGGTCCACCACCAGCTTGCCTGGGCCACGTGTGATTGTCGTCAGCAGTGACATTGATGACATTTCCATTGACATTTTCCTAATATTGAGCTGGCCACAATTGTCAAATAGCTTTTAGCTTCTACGATAAGATTCCCTAAATGAAAAAGTTGGACAGATGACAAAACGTTTTCTGACATTCAGAACAGTTTGGATATTCGAAATTTTACTAAATTCAACTTATTATTAATGGTTTATTAGTTTTAATCATGCATCGTGAGTATTAACACTGTTAATAGTCCAATTAGATTTATCCAAATAAATAACCAAACACACAAAGAAACATCAATCTTATGTTAAAACAAAACGAGACAGAATCATGAATTCTAACATAACATTTGAACAGACCCGTCCATATAATCATTATAGGTGGAGAAGTCTCTATGTACCGTATGAACTCTAAATGAATATATACATTTATATGTCGGGTTTAGACATAGCCTGTTTATCATGTAACTGCGCAATAACGAGCAGTTGTGAAGACGTTTTGTGTTTACAATCTGACGAAATATTTGAGCTAATGAATTTCTCATAAATAACAGAATACGGCAATTATATCTTAACATGAAATATGATTAACAGGAAATATGTAAGCTTAACCTAGTAAATGGTTAGTGTATGTAATAAATACACTGAAAATAGTTTAAACATTGTGGAACTTCATTTGACACGACTTACTTATATAAAGGTATTGCATTTACTTTGCTGTGGTGAATAGATTAGGACAGAGACATGTCTGAATGGAATTTTTGGTTACTCCAAATGGCTGTTCTCATAACCAAATGACGCCTATTTCGTCAAACCTCTCCCCCAGCCCTTAGGCATATCTATGTCAATAAAAACAAAAACCAACATGAACAGCTTCCAATGCATTACAGCTGGAGTAGGAGGGGTCTTCTTTAATTTTAAATAAGTTATTATAAATAACATTTTCTGATATGTCAGACCTCAATGATCTACTAAATATAAAATAGGTGTTAAAATAATAATTTTATTGGGCTTTGCTAATGCATTACATTATGTTCATTCTCGTAAAACATTTGGTCAAATTGGCACATCATCACTAAATCGCACTTATACTCTTCCACAAAATTAGTATGAGAGGCTTCAAGGAAAAAACCGTGTAATATAAGCAAATATAGGGATAAAACATTTTGTAATTTACGGTAGCATAAACTAATGTGTTGAAAATCTGTATGTGTCCAAAACCTTTTTACTATTACATTTTCAATCGTTAATTTGTATGTTCATAAGCTGTTATTTTATATTTTAATGTAAATTGTATTAATGAAAATTATATTTTGTACCACTGTGCCTTATTTCATTATTTCTTGATGATTGCAATGAGAAAATTTTGAAAAGTAATTGGGCTAATATTAGAATTTTTACAGGATATAAATACTATTTTACTTTTGTTTGAAAAGGTTTGATGTGCTAGTAAAAATAATATAACTTAGATTAGATTTGATTATATTAGATTATTTATTTGGTGACACTTCCACAAGGTAGACATATTAAGCCAAATATGAATGAGGAATGAATGTAAGATGATTGTGGTGCGATCTTGTAATTTAATAAACCCACAACCACGGGGTTTGCTGTCCAATAGAGACATTACAATTGTGTTATGCATTGGAGTAATTAATTGACCTCATCGGATTAATCCAATTAGTGACACCGTAAACCTTGGTGCAAGCTCATGAACCCTCAACCCTGTCCCATCAACATCAGAGTAGCGCCCAGTCATGATTTAAAGCAAAGCCCTGTTCCATGTGTGTTGAAAAACTTCTAGCTACTAACATTTTAATATAAAATTTAATACATATTTAATATAAATATTAATCACGAAGAACTAGTTGTTTGTACAGTGTATAAATTTGTTTGTCCAGTAAAATTTTAAATTTAATTTTGGTTGAATTAGAAGTATGTTAAATGCTTATTAATAAAAAAATGTAAGTCGTTATTTAACAGTATGAGCATACATTTTCCTGTCCAAAGTTTTGTCTGAAAAACGTAAATCCAGGGAATAAACGTTGTATGAGTTACGGAAAAAGAGACGGAACATTAAAAAATAGTGTAGATATAACAAAATGCTTCTTTTACTTTGCCTACCCACAAACACTTTAGGTTCGTGAAGGGGGCTGGAGAAGAGTGAGGGGAGGCGACACGGTTAGTGGTGGCCACTACAGATTAGACCTTACTTCACTTACTTAGGCCTACTTTAGGTGCGGAGGCAATCACTCTACCAACTGAGTAACCTTCTCATAACCTTGACCAGAGAGAGGGGGGTAACACGGATAGTGGTGGGCTCTGTAGATAAAACCTTACTTCACTTACCTATGCCTACTTCAGGTGCGAATGCCATCAGTCTACATACTGAGTATTACTACGGTTAACCCACACGAGAGAATATCACATCCACCGACCAACGTTCATAACTATTTACAATTCGTGATCTATTAGTGGCCGGATTACAGGAAACAACACCGGCTTAGTACATATTTAATACGTGCTTATCTAATTATATTATTATATTTTAAAAGTATTGCATTATTAAAGTAGACTATTTTTTAAAGTACATGACTTCATAGTCAAACAAATCTAAAGTGTTTTGAGATCAGGCAGGTTAGTGGCTCAGTCGACAGCACGTGGGACGTAAGGGGACAGCGATATCCTCTTTGGATCTCACCAAGCAGCAGTCTGAAATGGCAATGCCACATGACCAAATTAATACCATATGTTCTATTATTTTTAACTAATTATTACCTGTTTGTTTACAATCAGTTTGTTTCTCTACCTCTTGTTCAGAACATTCAAAATACATTTCCTTCTACCAAATTCGGCTTGTTTATTTTAGCACGACGTATTTTCCTTCAGTGGTGACCCCGACGTGATGGACGAAGACCTCAGAACGGTGATAGCTGATCTTCGAAATCAACTCCAAACACTCCAGTACCAACCAGCGCCGCCGAATACGTTGCAACTACAAGAAGAGCCTCCGATGGTTGGACGTGAATCCCTTCGACTCCCACCATTTTGGCCAGAAAACCCGGCACTATGGCTTGCAGAGGTCGAAGCACTATTCGCACTTCACCGTATTACTTCCGAAACTAGCAAATTTTACAACGTAGTTTCTCAACTTGACCAGAGATACGCCGCGGAAGTCCAAGACATCATTACCAATCCTCTGGCTGAAGACAAGCTCTTAAAGCTGAAAACAGAATTGGAAAACGCATCGCTATCAGCCGAGAAGAGAGCATACGTCAGCTCACACAGGCCGAAATGGGAGACAGAAAACCGTCGCAATTCTTAAGAATCCTGTGAAGTCTCGTTCCAAGCACAGATATAGTTCCCGACTTCTACGGACCTTATGGATCGGCCGTCTTCCCGCTGATGTCCAAACAGTCATTGTAACGCAGCAGAACCTGTCCCTTGACATGGTCACCGAGATGGCCGACAAGGTGTTTAAGGTGATGTCACCGTCCAACGTTACATCCTCAGCAATCCACTGAATTATCGGTAACAATGCTCGTTAGTGACACACTACAAGAGCTGACACGTCAGATATCTGCACCCTCAGCACGCCTAGACGCCGTGACCGCCGTCACCGAAATTATTCTCTACAACGTCGACACAGTCATAGCCGCAGTTCCCCTTTAACTCAATCATTGACGACCAAGCCTGACCACGACAAACACACGTGTTGGTATCATCAACGTTTTGGTGCAGCCGCACGGCGGTGCACTATACCGTGCGTTTCCCCCAAACTCCAACTCGCGGCCAGTAGTTGAGGCGTCTACTGGTTGCCACAGTGGTACTTTACAGCGCCTGTTCGTTAAAGATCAAACGTCAATGCGCAGCTACCTATTGGATACGGGATCGGACGTATCTATTATACCAAATAGCCAATACCAAAAAGTGAAGTACACTTAAAACGTCCTAAATCCGACATTTCATTGTCTGCAGCAAACAATAGCAACATTTGGACGTACGGTACTGTCACTTCAGAACTCGACCTAGGACTGAGTCGCTCTTTCCCTTGGAAATTTATTGTAACCGACGTCACGGACCCAATACTTGGAGCTAACTTCTTGGGCCATTACAACCTTCTCCTTGACTGTAAGAATCGTCGCTTGTTAGACGGAATCACCGGTCTGTCTGTGACTTGCCGCTCAAGACACACAGTACAATCCAGCATCAAGGCTATTACTCCGGCTAACATACTCCCAACGAAATCCTAGCAGAGTTTCTAGAACTCACTAGACTATCAGGTCTCCCTCGAGAAGTGCACCACTCCACTGTTCATTTCATCCGAACGTCTCCAGGTCCTTCAGTCTCATCACGCCCACGCCGTCTTATCAGTCTTATCAGTGTTGTTCACCAAGTACTAGGTCATTCCACCACTCTTTCCTTGATTTGTCACATGCAGTTCTTTAGCTCAAGTGTACTAAAATATCATAGGTAAAGTAAAGAAGCTTCCACTATCTTACATGAAGACTACATTTTTGTTAAACGTATTTAGATAAGACCTCGTGTACTCCCAGTATCTTAAAAAATTGCCCGTGAAAACCTTAACCTGTTTTAGCACAATACCGTTGCATGTTAATCTTTTATTAACAATAATTATATTGAAAGCGGTTTCCATTTTATTAATTGGTATTTTCCCTCAAAATTACTTCTTGTTATGATTTTTTCAACTTTCTTTGTGTACTAGAAGTATCAAACCTGTTATTTTTTGTTTAGGATGTAAAATATTTCATTGGTTTCCATAATTTAATTAATTTGATTTTATTTTTACAATGTTCTGAATCTGTGAATCTGTGTGTTTATTTTATGTATTTTTTTATTATTTTAATACTAAATTTTTACAGTTGTGTGATTTTACTTTGAAGTTTAAAAAAGCAAGTATTGGAATGTTAAGTGAAATTCATGAGACAATTATTAAGTATTGATAACACGAACGAAGTAAACAAGTTCAGTGACCAGGCCAACTTCAAAATTATTTGGCGGAAAGTTTCTCGTATACGAAACTGAGTTAGGCTTGGGAATGATAAAACATTGAGATAGCATTATATGGTTAAAATCGCAATTTTGAGAATATTGTTTTATATCTTTCTACACAGTTCAAACTGTTTTAATATTTATGTGACTGTGTTGGACATGTCATCATTCATAATTATATTTTATTAACGGTTGCTTCTCTTCAAACTTGGAATGCTAGACTCAGTTAGATGCAGAATGCAGAATGCAGAATCAGTTAGACTAACTATTAACAGTAACGTCTTAACTATGACCCTCGTTAAGTCATTTTAAAATGCCATATACTAAAAAAACCTAGATACGTTTTCCTTTTCATATTTATGGATTACAGATCTGTACGTAGAATTTTAAGCGTTCAAATGTGTGTATTAATAATATATTTCTATAACTACTCTAATTTTACTTTTATTTATGAGAGCTAAGAAAACCCCTTTCACTATATAAATTATAAAAATGAGAAACATGATAAGCTTTTGTATTTTTATAATTTGGCACAGATGATACATAGTAGATGTATAGTGTTTATATATCAAGTTAAATATAACTCAGGAAATGCTACGGAAATGAAACCTTATTCATGGTTACCGTCAAATATAGATTTCCCGATACCAAATATCTTTACAAAATATTATATTCAATACCTCCGAGCAATATCAGTTCCCTGAATTGGAATTTATGGATATTAATTCCATAGAAAAACATCAAAATGTATTTACTTCAGGACTCATTAATATGAGTTACTTGAAGTACTGATGTACTTGATGAACTGTTTATGTAACTCAATAATAATGTTGGCGGATTACAAAGGGGATAATAGTTCTTACCTTACCACACAAATGACAAACGTTTTTAAGATGAAAAAGCTTAAGGGATGTCGTACCCTGCAATTCAGCCTAATTGTCATTTGGTACCAGCAACCATGATTGACAGTAATTCTCCCATGTCAAAACTTGGGTATGAAGATTTACGTACATGAGGTAAAGTATAGGATACTAACGGGTGGACACCGAACGGCTATCAAATTTATGGCTATTTTTATAAGTTGTTATTGGTTTTAGACACTGGGATTTTAATGATCACCTGTGAGTTAATATTTAAATTCTTTACCTTACGAGCAACAAATCTCCTAAGAAAATTATAGACACAAATCAAACCACACTGTTTTTAAATTTTGGTATGTTTTATAAATTGGTGAAAATTCTAAATGAAATACGAAGATCCTTTTCTATTTGAATAATATTTCTAGCTTTTAATTATATTATTTACTATTATTTTGTGGTTTTGTTTTGTTATACTTGTGGATCTATACAAACACCACGGTTCTTTTAAGGACTGTTTTCACTCAAATTGTGATTTTGGAAGCGATCAACTTGTGATCAGAGGGAGTGGGAGAAGCTGACTTCGATAAAAGCCAGAATACTTCTATCTTCAAGTCAATTATTTAAGACAGACCGACTGTATCTAAACCTATCTCTGTAGATGCAAGGGCGTGGAATTTTAAACTGTTTGTTTAAATCCTTTGTGTTTAGTTGTCACAACTGACACATGTTGTTCCTGCATTTTAAACAATGCTTTTATAAAACATTTAAAACGTTTCTTTGTGGTTTTTAAATTGTTTCAACGATAAGGTATTTAGGTCATGACTTAACTTATCTTTAAATATATAGTTCCTTATGTTGTCAAAGATAAATTGTTATTTTTTCACTTACTAAGCATATTAGACTTAAATATGTTTTACATTGTTTTAATATTATATGATATATTTAATATATTTGAGGAAGAATGTAAAAGTCAATTATGTATTGAGTAGGATGGTTATTATTAGATTCTTAGGAATGTTTTTTTATTCATTTACGTATCTAGTTATTAGCATATAGTCAATAGTGTCGAGTCTGAATGAAAAATTGATAAGGATTATTTTGTTTGTTTTAGCCACTATTTTATAACATCTATTCAATTGGTGAATTACGAACAGATTATAGCTCGAAATAATTAACCTAAGCTATTACCTCAGGACTGATGGCAAGACCTAAGGCAGTGAGCAATTTGAAAACTTGTAAATTTGTTAGATACGCAGGTCTGCTGCGACGGGGAATTTTATTTTCCAGCTTTATATTGTATAAAAATGAGGACCAACTGACATATATTGTATGCAAAATATGAATAAAGTCTGCATTTTGCGTAAATGTATGAATTGGTGTAAACTGTGATACGCCAAATTGCTTTTAATTTATATCATATAAGTTGAATAAGGGGGTTTTCACTTTGCGATTAAAAAATAAATTTACTATGTGATTCGTGAACTAAGCTACTTAAATTTATAGAAACTATTTTACTGTTATTGATTGTTTTTAACCTCTATTGTCTAATATGAGACATCGATGAGCTAGCTGACTTTATGATTGACAACAGATAACCCACTTATTGGACCGGAGCCTATCACGTTATCTGAGCTGTCACGTCGGTCCGTAATGTGTTACGTTAGAGACATTTTTCTACTTCTTCTATACTCTAGAGTAGATCTAGTTATTATTAATGTGATTGGCATGGTATTCTCAAGCCTCTCTTAAGTATGAAGTAAAACTAGAATCAATAATTATGTTTATATTTATTATTACGTTTATACTTATATCCGTTTACAAAGTCGTAATTATGTTGGTTAATTATTGAAATATAATTATTCAACATAATTAACATTATTTATGGAAAGTAGTTTATCCTTCCAAATTTGCAAAAAAAACTAGGTCAGGATTTTTGAAAATACCTAAATATTTATCGACATTTATAAATACCTACATTTTATCCACAAAGAATATGGTGTGAATGAATATGGTGTGTCAATGTATAAAAATCATGTTTTTAACCTGTTCTGTTATGTACCACCTTAATCCTGCTTCTCAGCCGTTTGCGTCATAATCACATCCGAAAGGGATCACAATCAAGAAAAACCTCCGGACTAAGCATGTAAGCTTCTTTTGATTCACACCTTTGATCTGGATGCTTATAAAACTAAAATTTTACATTTTTACTACTAGACATTATTAACTATTTTTAATTTGAAAAGGTGAACTTCGATAACAGTATTGTTGTATTCAGTTTATTTTTCCTAATCAAACACTGCGTTTTTCGTGACTATGAAATATTATTGCTATTGTTCTCATCGTTTGTTAAATTCTTACAATATATTTTTAAATGGCAGCCAATAGAATAAAATTACATATAACCAACTTAGAAACATATTTTTCCCACAAAACTTGTGGGAATTGATGTGAATGAAGGTTTTGTAAGTACAAAACCTTAAATATTTAATTTATTTAAAATTAAATATCACAAATTTATGTTTTCAAGATGCAATTCCTATCCAATGTAGAAAGAGTCAAAACCAAGCCCTCAAAGGCAAAGATTGATAGCCCCAAATTAGAGGTTACCCAGATCGAGGAACTTGTTTACCGCTTCTTGTGATCGGACTCGACTGTCTTATTTCCTCTCATTCTATTCGTCTTCCTCCCACCATTGTTTCATCATTCAATAACAGTTTTGAAGGGATTGTTGGTTTATTTCTCGAAATTCAATGTACGATTCATCTGTTTTATTGATGAAAAACATCAAAGACCTAATTCTTGTAAGGTTATATTGCTATAAAACAAATACCTACGATATGCTCAGGAAGTGATGAATAGGTTTATATTTTCATCGGCAACACGAATAGAAGTAGTAACTTTAAATTACAATATATGAACCCTCTGAAATTTATAATAACAATGTTATTTTAATCATGTACATTATATGATTATAACAATAGGATTCCACCAAATTGAAAGCAATTGAAAATATTTATCTAAACCCATTGCAAAAAGTACTAATATACTGAAAATGATATCATTAAGAGGCTCATTATTTAAATGGAAATTGAAAACCATTGCATTATAAGTTCATAACTACACATAACGATACAGGTTCTGGACCAATCAGAACTCAGCATTTTACATCAATAATAAAAATAGTGCGTTTTAGTGGCTAATCTCTAATGTAAATTTTGAACCATTCACAGTATAAGAATGAAATACACACCAATTATTTTTGATACCCTGAATATTTAAACGGCGGTAGGTAATGAAATATAAAACTCTTATTTTTAAAGGTCTGAATATTTTTGGTCGTAGATACAATGGTGTATTCAACAATTGTATTACGCCTTAAAGCTATAAGCTGCCTTAAGATATTTAGAACACTCGCACAGATATATTTGAGTTGTTCTAAGTAGTACGTTGAAATAATATGAAAGTTGACTTGTAAAGTTATTGAGTTGCTTGTTAAATACTTTTGCTTGCACATCAATATTAATTAAAGTTCTTCTTTACTGGTTTTGATATTGGGAACACTACATAACAATAAAGACTACAGGTTTGAAACATTAGTATAGAATGTTATAACTTTACTATGGCATACTGTAAAATGTTTCAGACAAAGGAACTTACTTTCAAGTAGTTCGCTCTCCTCTTTATAGAATGTCTTAGACATTCTGAAACCTGGTTCCGGTAATAAACCTGTTTACTGAGTCGTAAAGTAAGACGATCACTTTGCTTCAACAGTTGTGTTGTTGTTCACTCAGTAAATCACAGCTGTCTGTCGTAGTTGAAGTGACTGGTTCAATATATAGTAAACACACGTAAGTATACGTCATAAATGTAAATATTCTATACATTTTTTGACATGGATATGTCTTAGCACTGTGGGGGGCGTTGGCGATTTGTAAGATGGAAATTTTGAAACAGGTGTTTAGATTAACTGAAAACATTTCCCTTTGACACATCCATGATCTAACTTATTTCCCACAGGGAAGTAAATACAACAATTTTTGCTTTATGGAAATATTTACTTCTTAACGATAACATGATCATAAGTTGTATGTATATAATGTACACTCTAAATTGATGTCAAGCTCAAACTTTTACTTGTATGTAATTTTCTTATAAATTTGTAAAAAATAATATCATGAATCATAGAGACCACCTAAAATACATGACCCACTACGCCGGTTAGAGAAGGTTTTAGACGTTTCAATATATATAACTAACTTATAGTTGCTTTTATTAACCTACAGTAAATGTTATGCCGAAGAGAATTGCATAGAGCGCTCGTTTTGGTGTCAGATAACTTTACAGCCGTCGTTTGTAATGCCAGATGCTGGCTTTCATCCAAATTATATTATCTAGGGAGGTTGTTTATGGAAACTCATTGTGTAATTTTAGTACGAGATATCAAATATCAATAAAATTTACAGAAATAATACATGTTTCATACATTTTTAATCACTTTATTGCCATACTGTGTTTATATCATTATATTGTCAGCATTAAAATAAAATAGGGCTACCCACTAAAACCTTTTTTAAAATACCCACGCCTAACGCATTCAAGAATAATTAATGACAATTTGTAGGCCTACTTCACAGTAATTTTTTCTTCCAACGCACATTTGCTGATTCATAATAGTCATTCGTCTATAAAATAGCTATCTCTGTTGGATATATGATTTTGAAAAAATATAATAAATGTTTCTAACGTCAAACATTTTATTATTACAATTTAATAAGGATATATGTTAAATAATATATTATTCAATCAATAAGGTAGACACAGAATTGTAGGAATCTGCACGTGGGTCAACGTCCATTACGTTTTGAACCACTAGTAAAAGGTTTAATATATATAATCCGAAACACTAAATAGGTTACAGTATGAAGTAAGTCCAAGCTGAGATGTTGTTCCCTAATTTTTTACTATTTAAAAATAGCTAATGACATAAAACAAATTAAGAAGATCCTTTTAGATGGATAGAGTTGATTTAGTTAAGCTGATTGAGTTAAGTTTTAACCTTAAGTTTTAGTTTAGACTTGTTAAGCTCATTTTCATCCGTCTTCTGCATGGTGAAGAAAATATTTCTTCAAGAAAAAATCTACAGAAAATCAGGAATGAACGCATCAAATTTTATACAAAGGTACTTATTTTGAAAGATAATAGTTTTTCTTATACTCGAACTGGTTGATACGCTAGTTTTTACCTGAACTAAACAAATAGAAAGGGTGCTTAATGCGTAGTATGCATCATTAGTTACGCTAGTTTTTTGGTTAAGCTATTCAAAAATATTTTCTCTAAAGAATCAATCAAAAGCAACACGGATCTAAGCCCTGGAAAAGGCATTTCTTTTAGTAAGAGGAGAAAAAAAACTTTATTCATAAACAAAGGGAAATAAATTCTTAAAACATTTACTATCACGGTGTGTAGGTACCCGCCGAAATAAGGAAAATGTCTGTATTGTCTATATATTGTGTTATGTGTATAAATATCATCTATTTAAAACGCAAGAGATAAGGGGATTACAGCGCGGTGGTATCAAAGAGCTTGATCAAGCCCTTGGGTTTCTTTCATGTTATAGGATTTAAATTGGGTTTTCCTTTTCTGACTCTTCTATGGGTAAGGCATTTTTGCTTTTTAAATGATTTACAGTGAGGATTCGGATACTATTGAAACATGATTTCACCTCAAGTATCAAAGCAAAATTACAGTTTTCATAAACTTTAGTTCTGACGTAATTCCATTTCAAGAGTTAAATTAAATTGGTAATAATAAATAACAAACTATACTAGAATGCATTACGGTTCAGATAATCAATACCTTTTGTCCAAAACGACCATTAACCTGTTATGAGTGTAAAAAAACTATAACAAAACTGTATTAAATAATTGATTTAAGCTATAAAGCTAAAAATTGTTATACTAGTAATAACGTGTCTCAATCTAGATAGTTCATTAATATATATATATATATATATATTAAGTAAAGTTAAAATAATTAACTGAGTATCCTTGACAAACATTACATATATATATATATATATATTTCCTTTCACCGTTAGGGATACTATTGTTATGAATTTAAAAAAATCCATAGCATCCTCTAAACATGACATTTTATTCGAAACAACCACCTAATGTATGTAGGTAATATTATAACCCTATTTTCAAGTCCATGATAATGTAACATTAAAATTTAAAATATTACTTTTTTAACACTCAGGGGCTCATTGTTTGTTGTTTTTCTTAATTATTATGAATCATCTTGACGATGTATTGTCATTTTATGTTAAATATACACATATGGCATGTAATTAATGCGATTGGTGATGTTATAAAACACGTAATTTAGACAAAAAATGTTTTGCAAATTTTACAATACGATGTGTTAATATTGGTGCATATAAAAATTATTTTAAAAAGTTTATAGGATACTTTTTAAACAATTCAATTGAAACTGAAAACCAACTACGACAACATACTTTGACAAATGCACCTAATTAGCACATTCTACACACACACACACACACACACACACACACACACACACACACACACACACACACACACACACACACAATTTCAAATGATCAAGATAGACCCGCTTGAACACTTTAAATTAAGCAAATTTTACAATAAAATGAATAAATATAGCTACATAGAAGAATTATTTTAAAAATTGTTAGGAATAATAATAATTTAAACAACGCAATATTATCTATTTCAAGTTCATCAGGGTCTTCATCACCAATGACACTCTCATCATCTTCCGTTTCATCTAGCCAACGCCATAACTGTTCTTAGTTGTCCATTGTCCATTAACTAGAAATACCTGCATACACTATACAGTTTTCATATAAAATTATGTTAACTACGGAAATAAAATCCATAACATATGTCACTCAGTGGAAAAAACGGAACACGGATACTCGCGGGGAGTGCACCGGCATTCCAATACCGAGGCACCGCGGGATAAAATCAATAGAAAATTCGTTTAGCTTGAATTGGTTGCTGCCACTATACTGACAGGTTCCAGGGATGTCACAGGAAAGGTAGATGACTGCTCAAGATCACACGTGCCGTCAACTGCGTCAACTGCGTACAAAACAACATGACTAGAGTGCCACCGCACTCCGCGCTAGCAGCGGAGTGTTAATATTTTAAGTATGTGTTATGTGATACAGTGAACTGCCAGGAACGATTATAAACTTATTAATATATTTAGATTTTAAGGCTACATTATAATAGACTTTAAAATGGAAGTGCAACTAATGTTGAATAAAATGTTATGATGAAAAGGGTACCGTGGATTTAATTTATAATACAACAATATGTGTGTGAAAATATTTGTATAAAACTGTTTCAGGACAATTGTTTAGTGCTGTTATATATATATATATATATATATATATATATATATAACAGCATATATATATAAAACAAATGTTATATATATATATACCTAGTGCCCTTTATCAATGTTAATTCAATATTAGTCAAATAGGTGTATCGGATGCAGATTATATGTAATTAAATTGGATTAATTTAAAATATAAAAATAGAAAAGGGAAATTCAGGAATAAAAGTTTTAACTCATTATTTTACGCTATATCATCATTTAAGATTCACAAAAGCTTTCTGAGAAAAGTAAATACACTGAGGAAGAATTAGGGTAAACCTAGGCTCTGAGGAAATTTCCAATGAATATTGCCGTAGGTTCCATGAACTGAAATTCAGTTTCCATGTTGCCATTTGCAGTAACGAGACATCGACACATTTACAACTCAAACACACGTTCTACCACGCATCCAATGAATGCACTTGCATTTCTAAATGCAACAGCGAAGCGAAAGTGACCATTCCATCACTGGCATTTGCCAACTTGTGTTGAAGACGGACTAAATCGTTGTTTAATAAATATGGAACGTTCAGATTTATATTTATGTGGTTCTTATATCAGCGAGTAATTCCTTTGTTAGTACATTCCTTTGCTGACACCACGAACAAAAACACTGTTACAAAATATGTTGTGATTAAGAAATCAATACACGTATATCTGACTAGGGCGATGGCGTTTTCTGTAATCCAGCTACTCGGAGGTGACGCAATATGGATAAGCGATGGTTAGTGGATTTTATATTCTCTGGTGCAGATTAACGTCCACACAATTGAATGTTACATTCTTTCGCAAATATCAACCATAATTAGACCAGTTCGTAACTTAGAGGCAAAAGTGGTCCTGTTTAAGGAACATGTCAGCCTTATTTAGTAACAAGACTACACTATCCGCCACAATCATCCTACACTCATTTCTCATTCATACTTTGTTTAAAATACCTACATGGGTAAGTAACCATTTGAAATACTAATAAATCTAATAATCTAATAAATTATTTGCATATCCTTATTTAATTGCGAAGAATAATTTTGTAACAAAGTGTAATTCAGACTAATATAAATTATCGCAAAATTAACAAGTTATAAAAACCTTATTGAACTATTGTAACTCTAATAATACTTAATTTTCACTTAACGTTAATAGTAATATCTATTTATTTATTACCTACACATAATTGTTCAAGTACGAGCACTACAGTGCAGACCTCGGTTCGAACCTATCCAATACATTATAAATCGCTGCTAAGTGAGAGTTTACCGTAACGGCCTATCTCATTATTAATTTAATAATCATGACAAATTAGCTATAATACTTAGTCCAAGATCTATTTGGTACTTAGTACTTAGGTCTATCAGTTCCGTCAGCTCAGCCAACGTCAACCGTCAACGCTCTGAGACGACTCGCGCGGCTCGGGATTACTTTTAGTCATAACTTATTCACTGTCCATTATCGCTGGTCTTCTTCAGCACTACCTTTAAAATATTGGCCTAGTGTATTTCAAGTTTGGTCTTGTGGCTTTGTAAAAGTAAGTAAAATAAAAATATATTTTAAGACACCTTTTTACTTGTTGTGAACTACACTGTCTTTCCTACCTCAAAACAGTGGTGCGATCGAAGTTCAAAAAGGTTGTAACATTTTCATCACATATTTATTTGTTAATTCATAATTTATTTACATAAAATAAGAATACTACGTTATATACTATATACCTTTTGGTGAATGTTAGAAGATTAACAAATTGTTTATTTTTACATCAAAATAATTACTTAACCCCTACTATTAAAATGAGATTTAACCTCTACAACGACCCTTAACCCCTATAAGCTGCCTTACCAGTGGCAAGAGAGGTGGCGAAATGAGTCTAGAGCGGCTTGGACGCGGAGACTCATTCTGGACCTGTCTGTGTGGGTTGATCGTGGGTTTGGGGAAGTAAATTTCCTCATCACATAGTTCCTCACCGGAAATGGGTTGTTCCGAGCCTATCTTCACAAGATGGCCAAAGTGGACAGTCCGGCTTGTATTTACGGGGACGGTGTTCACGATGACTCTTTTCACACGTTCTTCCAGTGTGACCGGTGGGCAGTTCTTAGGAGGCAGCTTCTGCTGGAGATCGGTGAATTTACGCTGGAGACCGCAGTAGAAAAAATGGTGTACATCTCTTGAGAACTGGACTCTCATCACGTCCTTCGTGGAGAAAGTTCTCAAGAGAAAGAAACTTGAAGATCCGTAACATCCTGGATGTTCCCTCAGAAGGCTAAATTGGAGTTGAAGTTCATTGAGCTTTAAATACGAGGCTCCACTTTGAGGTTCATGCCTTAAAAAGGTTATTCCGAAGTGGTCAACAGCCTGAGGCGGGGGGTTTTAGTTGGGTGCGAATCCCACACACCGGGGAGTGCACCGTTCTCCTCCCGATGGTGCATGGGAGCATTTCCCCTCGAGAGAAAAAAAAGCATCCACGGTTACCTTGAAAACAGTGCTAACTTTTTGAGGAGGACGTGGCAATTTTATTTGATACAACCTAGACCTATGAATATTTTGATAACTGTACAACCTTTTTCAATTTAGATTGCGGTATTGTAGTTAGGGGAGAAAACGGTGATATGAAAGCTAGAGTATGCATATTAATTGAATCCCATGAATGAAAATAGTTTTAAATATGAATGATTGCGTATGATAAGTAGAGCAAAGGGACTTAAAACCTCCTTGTATTTATAGAATGTACAAAAACACAAAATACGTTAATTTTTGTCCCTCTTGAACATATTTAGTTTGGACAACGTTGCATAGGTTTAATCTTTATGATATGTACGATATTTATCAATTAGCAGAAATGTAACTTTAACAAATTAATTATGTTTCTTTTAACAAATAACATGATTCATACAACATAACTTAATAATCATGTAATCATGAAAATACTCTTGTCAATAGATAAGGTTTTGGACAGCACCCAATTATTTTCGCTTCATCTGGCCAGACTGAGGAAGAAACATACACCTCACTAGCTGGCAGTCTGCCATTCTCTATTGGGTATTAGGTTTATTTTCGTCATGTTGAAAAATTCGACCTTTAGCTATATAATACAACTATAAGTTTCAAAAGTATCAGTCATGTATCAGAGAGATTATACATTTCAATCACTAATTAATTGTTTTAAGAAACTATAATATTGGCTTTATTTAACCAAGTGACGATTTTTCAATAATTTGTTACCACTACTATACTTCCAAATAATGTTTTTAAAGACTTACAGTCCGCATTCAAACCTTTTACTTATTTAGTAACATTATGAAAAAATACAAAATAATTTTGTACAATTATTAAAAACAATTAAACTAAAAAATGACCTCAGAAAGTATCCGCTGTCAAAAATAAAGTTTCCAAGAACAATAATTATAGGCCAGTTTCTTTTCAGGTGTGATTGGAAGATTTAATTTTTTTTTTATTATGTTGTTTATTTTATGTTTATGTTTTTGTCATTATGTTTATGTTAATGTCATTATGTTTATGTTTATGTTTTGTGTTTATGTCAATTTATGTTGTTTAATCTGTTTCATCGCAAAATACAGATCGATATTATAAAAACATACGGGATGGATCTCTGTTAAACCGTTGTCAAAATGTTGCAAATATATTACTTTTTATATTATATCTAATGTAAATAAACGGTACCAGTGGACTGACACATACTTTCTCCCTTAAGTAAATTTAAAAAAGACAATCTGTAATAAAACTATCATGTTCTACAAAGTTAATCTAAATTTAATAATTTATGTTTCAAAAATAATATCTTTCTAAAATAAAACACGAGAGACAAATTAAATTAATTGTTCAAATTGTATGAACAACGGTATCAAGCTTTTTTGAGCTGGTTTTGTTCGGTGATTTGACCTTGCACTTCATACGTTTATGAACGGGCGGAGTAAGGAAGAAATTGATTTATTTATATTTCATAGAATAACATTGTTTCAAAACGTACTGGCTTTATCGTGGACAGTAAATTTAACTTTTTAAGTTTGTCGTAGACAAATATCAAATAATGTATAAGCTGGTTTCAAGTACAGTCATTATACTTTACTTTTATTGTTTTCGCTGAAAAATATAAAAATTGATTGACATTTAAAACATAACTTTTTTGACCTCATTTTTACAGATATGCGGGTGGTGTCAAATTAAGTACTCTGTACATAAACTGTCAAATTTTAATCATTAGATTGAGAAAATTGGATTTTTCACGTTTTTTATTTTTATGTATTTTTATGTTTATTTACGGTATATATTTACATGTTTATCTATGTATTGTGTTATGTCACATCAGACACAAACACACACAAAACAGACATACGTAAAACCCACTTTTTTGGATTTAAAAAAACGGATATATCTCAACTATTCGAAAATGACGAAACAATACTTTTTATATTATATCTAATGTAAAAAAACAGAAAAAATTGTCTGGCAGGGTACCCCCGGCCAGACTCTTTTTTTCTGTGGCAGGAATTAAGTAGGGATGCGTTGCAGAAAAGCTATTCTTGGTATGTCATTTTACCAGATTTAAACTATGGTATGCATCAAATAGTTATATTTCACTAATAATAATAAAGGTGATGTAAATTCAAAATAATATTTAAATAATTTACAAAATAACTGTAAAATCAATAAATATTTTGAATCAAAACCTGCTCGAATATAAATGTGCTCAAATATAAACAAGTGTTTATATTGTGTTAAAAAACCGTTAAAACTACGCAAAATAAAAAAAAATGTAGAACTCGGTAGGCCTATTCCACAGCAAATTTTAACATTGAGTGAAAAAATCAAATAGGCTATAGATAGATTTAGAAATAATTAGCCTATAACTTATCCCATAACCTTTAAGCACTTTAACTTGAATTTGGTGTGATCTATGTGGAAGATATTTGGGTAAATCATTCATATTTTAGTAATGAATACTCTCAACCTAATAAACATCGAAACCCAAGATTGGGTTAACAGGTATATAGTGTATTATATTACGTTTGGTAAATAATATAAGGAGAAACGTCTAAACACATTTTAATGGTTTGCTGTAGTATCAAGAGATTGTTTTATTGATATTGATTGTTTATTAATAAACCTACCAAAATGAATCATACTTGTAATGATACAGCTACGTATGTCATAAAACACAACCTTCCAAGAAATTGTACCAGATATTCACCTTCTTATGTGCACTTTAAAACTCCATTTGTGTGTCATCCACTTAACTAGAAACCTTCAGAGCAGAACTCATATGTAAAACTGAAACTTTTTCGGTTAATATCTCCGAAAAGTCGGAAAAGTACTATCTCCGCCATGTTCATCCTTATGACATTCTGCGAGAAATAAAACTATACGTTTAGGGAAATGCTGTTTCTTTTAACGGGAATCAAAAACGCCCGTTTTAGGTCCTAGTGATGAAATATCCTTTTCTTTTATAGTAACATTACATTTATCGTTACGAAATAAGGTGAATGATATGTGAAACGCAGAAGCTATTGTCAAATATCACATTAAATAACAATACATTTTAAACGTTTTTACTATCAAATTTCAATCGTTAACGATCAAAACATAAAAATACCCAGATTAAAAAAAGATATTCAGACGATTTGTATAATTCGGTTCAAAGGGATAAATACGCATTAAGATCACTGTACTTAAATCCTAAATTTCTATTGGGGATATGAAAAATTACCGTTATGAAATGCAAAATAACTGTAGAAATATTTGTATAATCTTTGCTAGCATCATACAAAAATGGAACACTTAATTCTAAAACTAACAGTTATTACCATTAATTTACATATTGTAGTAGCCTATCATGTACTTTCTGTAATTGTTTGTAAATTTAGTTTTAACTGTTTATAAGCGTCACTGGGGATAGGCTGGTTATCTCTTAGGAAATATGTGCCACAAGTTGTATAATTCAGTTTGTAGTTGAATAAGATCAGAATTCGTCACCTTAGCTTTTTGTAACGTTGAAAATAATCCCTTAAAAACCCATTCTATTTGCTATATATAATGTCTTTGCATTATTATTAGTTTTTTGTATACACATAAGATTTTTATATGTCAATTAACTTGTGAGATTAAGGAAAAACAACAAAACCTAAAGGAAAAAACTAGAGGAAATTAATGAAGTTATCAAAATAAGGTTTTCAACATTATCTAGTCTACTTTTTCTGTCAAAAGAGCTCAGTTCATTTAATGAGACCATAAATTTCAAAACCAAAATTTAATTATTAGGATATTAAATATGTCACATTATCTATGTTATATTATTTATATTTCAAAATTGTTTATCACAAAGACACGTAAAAACTATCAAAACCACTACAAACTATAAGTTCACATAGAGACGATTACTCATATTTTAAACGCTTACTGAATCGTTATGAAAGTAAGAATCAAGTGGGTGGATTTATTTTAAATCATTAATACCCAGGAAAGGGTGACCAATATTGGATAGTTATTAAGTTTATTTTTATTTTTAATGTCTCACGACTTTACTTAGCATTGAAGGTGGCAAAATTAAAAATAAAGAAACAGTTTTAACTTAAAACACATATTTAGCTTAATATAACAAAAGACCGGAATAGAATATTTCCAACACCCTCCAAATCCTCCAAATTACTAAACCAGTTGCCTATGTTAAACCGGTGAGTTTTTAAAATTGGACCGGATTCCAAAATTTTACATCTGAAGATAATTAAAATTTTACAAAGCATTTTAAACCTTGTTCAGAACTAATTAATATATTATATGGGAAATATCTTTATGACTCTAAATAGGCATAATATAAAATAATTTATTGAACCTGCGTGAAACTTAGTTAAAAGCAAAAGAAAGAATATCCATTAGTGTAATATTTTTTGCGACTTGAACAGTACAAAGCTAAATGTTTCATTATATCATCTAGTGGGCTTGAATAAAAATGAAATACAAGTTTAGTGAAAAGCTAGTTGGCATTCATCTTTGATTGTAAACCCAACATTTTCTTTCTCATTTTAGTCAATGATCTTTAAATATATCTGTAATTTCTTGGCTGGAAGTAGGTTGTCCTAACATATTTTTCCATTTACATGTACATTTTTTCCGGCAATATGCCTCTTTATCCTTGCTTTGGGAAGGGCGTGGATTCAAGAACATTCATTTAACCCGTCATAAATCCCCAATCCTAAATGCAGCAACAACTGCGCGCAGTAAGTCGCGTCTTCCCCATTTCCCGTACTTTCTTTTTCCCACTGTTCAAAAACAGGTAAAACTGTTTCCTTGATTTATTTTCTCCAGTTTTTTGGGGAAAATTACAATTATTTCTTAAACTGTACCGGTCCGATAAAGGATAAACTTGTCCGATAACTTGTAGCGGTCCTAATTCGGCAACGGGCAGAGTTGCCAAATTTGGACCGCCGAAATATTATTAAATTATGGAAGAATCTCTAACCAGGTAACTTTAGAGAGAGTCTGTTTGAATGAAGGGATCAAGTCCTCTGTAATGATCCTAAACTTTCTATCATAGTTTCTAATCCATGCAGGAATATCTGGAGTGGCACTTACCGAATTGAAGTTTGTTCGAACTATCACAGCCTTGCGGTCCTCAAGGCTCTGTGGCCATGAGTTGTAGTCCCACGAGTCTAGGTCAGTCACAACACTATCAAGGCGCCGGTTACCTCTGGTAGATAGCTGCGCAACAGGTTGGTGAAGTCTCTAGTCACTTGCACATCGATGCTGAAGGCAATATTTAAGTCCCCACTGATGATAATTATCTTGTTCAATCCAGTCTCTCAATCACCAGATACCATGGCGGTCCATTCAAGGAGCCGTTCCACTACTGGCAACTTTCTCCTACTGAGATAAAAAATGAATATTATAAGAAATTTAAAATCCAAATTATAAATGTTTTTGACTTTGGGCAGTCTAACATGAGCATTTTAAATTTTTTTTATTTTTATTGATTGTTATTTTTCAGAATTTTCTCTTTTCAGTGATAGACAACACTTAATACTTATTTCCCAAAAAAGTCCTAAAATATATTAAATAAAACAGGCTTACACTAACTTTTTCTCTAATCTTTTTGTCGATTTCCCTAAACCTGTTTTTTTTAACATCAATGACACATAATTCTGAAACTACTTCATATATCACTATGAACATTTTACATTTCATTTAACATGCTATAAACTAGTTCCTATCTTGAGGTTTTTTTTAAATTATGTATATTTATTGATTTAGATAATACTTTTGGTAAAAAACAAACTTTTTGTAAGCTTTTTTCAAAAAAAATAAAAATTTTTGTTGGATTAAAAATATAAAGTCATGTAAGGAACTAGAAAAAGAACCGATCTTTCAAATAAAAAACGTCAAGGTTCAATCTCTTTCTAAAACTGAGTTATGTGACATTAAGTTAACATTAGTCGGACAATCCTTAAAAATATATTTTATAGAACAAAAAAAACTTGGATGTTTTTTGAAAATAGTTTGACTGTATTCTTGTTACATATTTTAAACACAAAAAATAAGTTACGTTGTCATAGTTTCACTCTTTCCTGTAATACAACATTCTATAGTCTTCTGACTGTAAAAATCTTTAGTTTATACAAACCTAAGTAAAAACTAAATATTAAGATGAATAAAAAACCTATTGTGGTAGAATGAGAGATTTTTCCATCTAAATCATTTGACTTTCGTGATAAGACAATTTTAAACTACTTTATTTTAAACTTTTTTCAAAGTGGTACCGATAAGTTGCGCATCATAAAAATATGTATTGAAGACCCACAGCTCTCTCAGCTAAGTTAGGTTGGTTTAATTGTTGTACTACTAATAATATTGTTATACTATCTATAACCAAACTAACTTAACTTCCGCTGTATGTAGATTATGTATAGCATGGTCTAGCACAATACTCATTGTTGTTTATGATACAAGTATAGTATAAATAGTAAAGAGGAAAAGTAGTTGATTAGTAAAATCACTCAGCCAAGGATTTTCTTGGTGTGGAGGCCATTTCAAGGCACCTACAGCCAATCAGAAGAAGGTTCCAGGTCACGTGGTATCACGTTCACCACGTGACTCCACTTAATTGACTACGTGACTTGAAGCCCTCATCACTACCTCCAGGAGATTACAATACCTTAACTATCTTGGTTCACTGTTCTAACGATGTGTCTAATGATGTTTGGAGACTGATTATAATTGCTGTATTTAAAGTAAATGCTGTGATTTGGATTAATTAACACTATACCAAAGTATATAAAAATTCATTGATTCAGTACTAACATTTGAGGTGAACTTTTAGAGCTACCTGCATTTTCAACAGAATTTTCACTCTACAAGGTTGTCGTTATGACATATAAAAAGACCAAAAACGCTAACATTTACTGTAAATAATCAAATGATAAACTTTTATAAACAATACATCGTGAAACAAAATGTAATTTCAATCTTTAACATCCATAATAATAGAAAGGTTTCCAAATACATATCATGGATACTGATAAAACTAATATGGATACTGATAAGAAACACAAATAAGAAAACAGATCTAAAATATTTTAATAAAAACCGTATTTATGTAAATGATAATAATAATCTAAACTGGAGATACATAATAAAAAGTAACTAAGCCATAAGCTCAGCAATTTTGACATATAAAGAGAGAGTCTAATAACTTCCTGTAGAGACAATATCCTTTGTAAAGCTCCATTGTACTTTTAATTATGCCCCGTATCTTCAGCAGCTCCGTAGATAACCTTTCATAACCATCTTTTATAATACAAATTCTGGGGGTTACTTTTTTTCGAATTATAATTTTCAGAATTATATTTTGGATCCAGGAAACATTAAGAGTGATAGGTAACAATAAATCTCTATTTCAGCTCCTCCAAATCATACAAAATTAAAATTTAATAGTTTCCAAGTATTTTTGGGCAATGCAAATTTTTAAATTAACTGATCTTTTTTAAACAAAATAATATTTCTAATATTAAATCTTGTCGAAGTTTAAAAATTGATATCTTTTAACTTTATATTTAGACACATATAAAAACTAAACGTTATTAGGCTAATAAGTTTATTAGGTTATGTATTATAAGACATTATCTAACATAGAGTAAAAATAAATATATTAAACCACGAAAATCAACCAATCAGTTCTGCAATCTTTAATCAACATCGTATTATTAGGATAGGACTTAATGGTTGTTTAAGGTGATTTAAAGGTTATTTTTGACGGGTTAAAAAACCTTGAGTAAAAATTGTACTTATAATGTCAAATTATTAAAATTAATGAGTACTCATGTATTTCTATGAATGTCTCCTCAAAACGAGTTTGGGTTTCATTAAAACAAGTGGTGGGAGACTTCAGGCTGTGAATTATTAACCGAGGGGAGGAAAAGATGGGGCCTCCTGGCTTACTTGCTCACCTCGTCTCCTTGCATTTCAATTTAAAACATCACCTGAGCATCAGGAATGACAGTAACTGATAAAGTGTTTCGTTTCTGCAACGTCAAAATCTACGTTTTACTGTTACCTTATTATTAACCTTAAATTGTAAAAAGTTTTCATTACAGTTTCTAAAAGTGTTAGCATTAAAGTATCAAAACCCAGTTAAACGTTTATGAAGGTAAATTAGTAGGTCGAGGGAGGTAACTTTATAAAAGTAAAATTTTATCCAACGTACATTAATTTTTAATTTTTTATATATATATATAATCGTTATATTTAAATACCTAATATTTGTGCATTGAACTCTATATGCTTGTTGATTAATGAATATATATAAATATTACTTGTTTCAAATAAATAATATTTAACTAAGATTAATCATAAAATTTGGTTTTAAATATTAAAAAAATACGGGAAATTTAATGCTTTATTTGACATGAAAAGCTTTAAATAGGAATATTTGAAACTTATTATTTTTTTAACTAGCCAAAGCATCCGTTCTTCGTACGGGTAAAAAGGCTGCGAGGTGTACGAATACATTAAAATTGATAATTATTATTTTTTGTTTACAAAACTACGAAACACGAGTGTCTACAACATGAGATACAACATTGGTATCTCTGAAAGCCTCCAACCCAAAAGTTTGTTTTTTAAGATGTGCTAACCTAAAAATCAGTTCTTCAACTATTGTTGCGGCGAGTTACTATGTTCTCTGTTAAAGATAAAGCACAGTGTGTTTTATTGATGGGTGAATTAAAATCCGTAGTTTTAGCTCAACATGAGTTCCGACGTAAATTTAGAAGAGATCCACCACTCAAAAATAACATAACACTCTGGTTTAAAACATTTGAAGAAACTGGATCAGTTTAGAAACGGAAATCAACCGGTGGACCAAGTGTACCAGACGAAACCATAGAACTAATTAGAAAATCAGCAATTAGAAGTCCTGGGAAGTCCATTCCTCGTCGAAGCGTTGAATTAGGTATTCCAAATACAACGGTTCACAAAGTTGTTAAAAAAACCCAAATTACACGCTTATATAATCCAGATTCTGCAGGAATTGAAACCAATGATAGTGTAAACCTTTACAATATCGCTGTTAGAATGTTAGACAGAATAAGTGAAAACGAAAAATTTTTAGATGATGTAATTTTTACAGACGAAACTACTTTCCATGTGAGTGGATGAGTTAACAGACACAATTCACGAATATGTTGAGACTCACTGGCGATTGTTGAGAAACTACGTGATTCGCTTAAAGTTAATGCCTAAAGTTTGGTGTGGTGTGAAGAAAAATCGCATAATAGGGCCTTTCTTCTTTGCTTAAAGAACAATTAATGGAGGTGTGTATCTCGACATGTTAATTAATTATTACTTTCCTCAGCTAGATGAACTCGAAAACATTCATCAACCTCATTTCCAACTAGATGGTGCTAACCCAAACTTCAGTTCATTGGTGACGGACGCTTTGAACGAAAAATTTAGAGATTGAAGGATAGGTCGGCAAGGACCTAAAAATTAATGAAACAAAATAATAAAGTGACAGTTTTTTTCAACAACTGAATGTTTGCCTGATAATTTGTACAGAAATTATTAAGTATTTTTATAAGATGGAATCCCTAATATTTTTATTTTTTTCCACGTATCCCAAACTCGGTTCATTTTACGTTCAATTGCACATTTTAATTATAATGATTGATAATATATTAACCCTCGGAAATGTTTGTTACATATGAGGAGAAACTCTGGTCTTTTAATATCCTCTCATAGTTTGATTTATCATGTGCCCGACGAACCATAAATCTTTTAGTTCAGAACATTGTACTGGCGGGAAAGCAGAAAAAGATTGATTACCCATCCATAAATTTGTAAGGATCAAATACCAGTTCAGTTTTATAATATCAACTGTTTTCAACTTTTGACATCATATTAGATACTTGATATTTGATATATAATAGGTCAGTATTCTTGAATACCAGAAGTTAATTATTTTTACTTTCCTTTCTCCCACTATACGATAATATAAGAAGAAAGTATTATTTTCATCAACATTTTCGAATATACGTTTCTGGTAGATATATCCATTATAGTGCCTCCTCGATTAAAAAGTGGTTTTAGAGTGATGTCCATAGTTACAACATGAGTGATGTTCTATCATTACAACTAGGTTTACCGCATTCAACAGCTCAAATGAGTGAGTCAAATGGTTCACATCATTCAAATGAGATTATGGTTATAAACTAGGACAGAAAGGTAAATGAAAATGAAAATAAGAATAGAACAAAGAGAAGTGGAGATGAATTTATCTGAGATGAAATTTAAATTTTGGGTTTTTTTTAGAAATAAATGTTAACCACTACTTACACCAGGTCCTACTGAACATTTAATATTTTGTAGCCATTTGTTTTCAAATTTAGTTTTTATCTTATTGAGCATAAGCAAAGCCCTTAGTGGGTTTTCAACTCACCCAAGTATTATTATTGGTAGTTTGAATATTATTTTTTAATCAGAAGTGAAATTATCTATAGGGAATGACCAGTTCGTAAGGAAAATAATTAATGTGCAGAATAAACTGTTTGATGTTGAAACATAAACCTTCACAGACTCCGTTTCAGACGTGAGTGGACACTGGACCTCAACACAGATTGACACTGGCATGGTCCTTGGTATTTCAATTTTCTCCTCTTTTGATGTTCGCTTGCAGAGTCTTTAATAATTGTGGCCACTTGAAAAATACGCGGAAGTCGTGATACCGCACATGACACTGACTTCTTATACAAATAAAAAAATACCTTAATTTAAACTTGATTAAGACGAAAAAGACTGGACATTAGTTTTATGGGAAAAAACTAAAATGTTTACTTGTGGTAATGAGGAATAAATGAGGTGGTCGGTACTGAAACCATACGTGAGGCGAGGGCTGAGAAAGAGTCGCTACTAGGATAGGTGGCTTACCTGTCCGATAGGCTTATTGGTCGTGAGCAATGAAGAACCGTGGACAATAGGACATCAAAACAATAATGTCTGGAAAGTGGCCATGAATCCTGTGGCTTTAGCGTTTGGCATTACCTACCATCATTAAATAAAATAAATGGTATTCCCTCTTATTAAAAGATTCTTATTCATTTAAAAGTAAAAAGCTCCTTTTTCTAAATACTAAACGTATAGGGTCCCATGAATCCCCAAGTATTCAACAAAAAGAACAAAAGTTACATTTTACACAAAATAAATCTCTTTTGTTGAAAATACTATTATTACAAATCTTGAATTTAATCTTGGATTACTCTGGATGAACTGGTTATGGAAAAACTTTATTAACTGGTCGAGTCAAGATTCCTTGTTGGGTTCTCAAGTGAAACTGGTCGTACTACGTTATCTCTTCCAGGAGATACACCAATAATCCTAGCTAAGGGCCAAGAGAGAGGAGAAGATGGCTGATGGACTTAGACGAGATCTCTGATGCGAAGATTGTCGTTTTGCTCGTTCCATTTCCCACTTTGAAGATGGGTATGAATGTATTCTAATCGCCACTTCTTCCAGAGGTACTGATTGAGGGCCTTGACCTAATGTCATTGCTTCAGATGGTTATCAGGAATGTCTTGAAGATTTTACATAGGAACAGCGACAAGTGGGACTCCAATTAAGAAATGTCCTGGGGATATCCCAGTGAAGTCTAAAGGATTGTTAGACAATGGTTTGGGAGGTCTTGAATCCAATATTGACTCCATTTGAGTAGTTAGAGTAATGAACTCAGAAAGAGTTATGACATGTTCACCAATAAAACGGTAAAGATGATGCTTTTCACCTTTAATGGCCTTTGGTGAGGAGCAGCTGTGGGATTGAAAAAGAAAGTGATACCTTGGTTTAATGAAAACTCAAGAACAGATAGATTTTCGACAACATAATTAATGTTAAAACATAATTGTAACGGCTTATATGTTCTAGAACTCCCAGTGAACGGGACTGAGCTGGGGTGGATGTCATTCTACTTTACAACTCTCATACGTAACGTGCTGGCGCTAATCCAAATACCATCCGGGTTCGAGGTCCATCACGTTGCGTTGTCCTTAGTGCTAAAAAACCTATTTGTGTATGATATACACACATTTTGCACAAATTTAACACAGGAAAACATACCATTAACAGTAAAAATGTTAAACCTCACCATGTTATGACAACCCTTTTTTGGCTTTCGTAACATTAGACGTTGCGTATTTATATAATTCCAACAGTTAAGAAATTCAAAAGCACAAGATTGAAAATTATTTACAGAATACAGAATTATTTACAATATTTACAGAATGTAATTGCAATATAGTTTACATGGTAAACAAGGGACTGCTAAACAACGGTCGCTGCGGCGGGGAGTGGTGGCAATATTTATTCAGTGACAGGTTGTGTAAATATTGCAGTGACCTGTTACTCTGATCACATCATGCCGAGGCATGAATGTTTTATATATATCGTATATTCGCACCTGAGGTTTAAATACCAACGAGGTAATGGAATCGAATGTAAAAATCGATTCCATTAATTCTTTCCCACGATACTCGTATGGAATTAAAAGCGAATCCTTATAGATTCTCTTATTCTGTTTTACTTGTTCTGTATGAATAGTTATGGCATTCGGGACACATACCAAATGCGGAGATTTAGAACACCCGGAGTTACTTCTACTGGACCAATTTTCTCATGGATGGTTTAGAATGAAATTCAATAACTCCTATATTATTCTTAGTTTTTTCCTTTGAAACATAATATAAAATATGCATAAATAAAAAAAATCATTCGTTTACTCTTACTTAGAAAATGCACAATTTACTTACACTACCCAGGAAAAAAATTATAGTAAAAATAGGTGGTATGATTTTCATAATCAGTTAAAAACAAAAATACAATATGATTAAAGAGAATGGCCTATATAATATTGCATCTCGTTTTGTAGTTATCTTGGAGATACTAATACATTATACAATAAAATGCAATTACAGTATACTATTACTAGTAAAATTACACTCTATGATAGTTTGTGTAGTAATTTTAGCGGGCGTGGGTAGTATTTTTAATAACGTTATTAATGTTATATTAGTCTAGATTATAATTTACAGTATCATAGGAAATTACATAAACTGCATACAAACGCTCACACTTATTTCACTTAAACAGCATTAAATTATATCTATAATCCAAATTTAATAAAATCAATACAACTAACGAATACAACAAAATTAAATATATACAATAAATATTATCTAATCATACACCCCATTTAGGTTTTTTGACATGAAGTCCTAAAAATTAATTTAAATTTTGTTTTCCTTGTTATTTTTTAAAAATTTATTATCATTGATTGATTATTTGATTATTAAATAAATTAATAAATAATATTCAGATACACTGTAAACAGTATGGTAGTTTTATTAGATTGTAATTTGTAAGTTAACTTAAGGGAGAAAGTATGTGTCCGTCTACTGGTACCGTTTATTTAGTAATTATTTTTAATATTGTAAGTCACCAACCATCAAGTGAGACCATACGAGTGAAGCATATTCGACAATTCACGCTACCAGGCAGCAATAGAGATTGTGAAGTGTAGCGGAACTGTTGATACTCCTCGGAAAACGTGATATAAAACCTAGTACAGTTTGTGAGATTGTTTGATCAAATAAATGTGTTTTTAATTTTGAAAGTCATTTTACGTAGCAGTTATTTAGTTATTTACGTAGCAGATAAAATAACGTTTCATTTCAACTTTTGTTTTGGAGATAAATTGAGATAATACGCTCGTATAGAAATAAAAGACAACCCTCAAAATGATATTTATGTTTTAGAGAGCGAGGAAGATCAAAGTAAAAATGATGAAAGCAATTACAAACAAACAGATTAGCGTCAGTTTTGATTTGTGGCCGTGTTACGCTGCGCTGCTCTGGCGACCGCTTGTTGTCATTACGCACATTGCATGTCCTTTCTTACCTTTTGTTATCAGTTATTTGATAGTGTTTCAATTCAAATTAAAACTGTGCTATTTTAATTTCTTTAAAGAAAATTAGGTTTGTGTTGGATATTATTAATACAATTTTTGTATTTAATTCCCTGTGGGAAATAGGTGATTGATGAAGTCCATGATCATGGATATGTCTCAAGGAAATGTTTTCAATTCATCTAACAGCTGTTCTTATAACCAAGGTATAGTATGAAATTACCAAATTACTTCACTGTTTCAAATATTTGTCACTGAAATTGCCAATACCCCCCCCAGAGCTACGAGCATATCCATGTTAAAAGAACACGAATCACAAAAGAAATATAGATAATATGTATTATGATTTTAGTTTTATTACTTTAGGGAACTTCTGTACCTGGTAGGTACATCGAATACGAAACAAAAACAAAAAAAAAACCCTGGAAAAAAAAAAAAACAAAAAAAAAAAATTAAAAACAATACAACAAAAAGAAACAAAAAAAAGCACAAAAAACAAAAAAAAGAACCCCTCCCAAAAAAATACATAGAGTAGAAAACACGTAAAAAAGGAAGAAATTAAACTATGTTAACTCCTTAACTATTAAGTATATGCATGGGGTCCCTTCTATAGCTGCGAATTCAAAAACAATTGGTGTTAAACGCATTTGCATGCTGTATAAAACTCTTAATGAAGTTATTTACACTCAGAATATGTTTACCTCAATGGGCTTACGATATAATTATCTCGTGTGAAACGAATCTCATTTCTGATATGAACAACGAGGAAATTGGTCTCTCTAATTATAATATTTACCGAAAGGATAAAAACGAATAATCCAGGTTGAAGTCTAGTGGCGGTGGAGCCCTGATGTGCATAAGAGACTAAAGTCTTGGATGGTCCCTGTTTCTGTAACACAGCTTGAATCCTTATTTATTGATTGTTGTATTGTTGTTGGTGGGGTGTACATTCCCTCTAAGCATCTTCCAAGTACATACGCGACCTCCTGTGGTTCAGTTGAAGAAGCAAACATCCCTCTTACAAAGACTAATTTATAGTAGGTGATCTTATATATTAGTAGGTAATTTTATTCTGGGTATCTTACCAGAACGGATTGGATAAACATGTAGATTGGCAAAGAGTTTTGTATAAGCTCCCAGTATATCTTTGACTTGGCTGAAACATTAAATAAATGAGAGGAGAGTTATTTTGGATCTCATCAAAAAAAATATAGCTCACGGTTGAACCCACATTGATAGAACCTTCGATTGATATTATATTACAGCAAGATAGATATAATCCCACCCTTGATATTAACATGAAGGTTTCTTCATCTCGAAGAATTTTAAATTCATGGTAGGAGCGTGACCTAAATAGGTATGACATTCATTCAATTTGAAGTATTCTCATTACTACATTACATTTTTGCAGCTATGTTTCTATTGGATAGCGTTCTAGGTTATTTCCATGTGTCTCTATGTCAATAGTTAGTAAGTAGCCAACCTTGTGCATACTACGCCATATATACCATCTGACATAAAAGACAATAATTATATAAGCTTACTACATTCCCTCTCTGTTATATTAAAAATATATTATACAGTACAATTTAAGTTGTGAAGAAATATTTCATTAAAAAAGGCTTCATTATATGTATAATATACATAAACCTATCACACAGGTAGCTCAGAAGTCATGCTTTCCTCGTAGTCGGGGGACGTCGGTTCGATTATTTACCCAGTCGCCACTTGTGAGTGGCCAATTAGTGAATTATGTACCTAACAACAGTTCAGCGTAGGGTGGTAATATATATATATATACACACACACACACACATATATATATATATATATATATATATATATATATATATATATATATATATACGTATTATCAAAAACCTATTATAATTATTATTACGTGTTTGTTAACACCAGTGCCATTATAAAAATTGGTAGGAAACTTTCTAACTGTGCCATAGAGTATAAAAATCTTTTGCGCAGAAGAATTGCAGTTGTGGTGGTACATAAATATGAATGTAAATATATATATATTATAAAACAAAAAAATAATATTAAATATAATATTTTTATAAATAATATCAAAAATAATCAATAATATTGGTGGTACATAAATAATATTAAATTATTTATGTTATGACTACAACTGCGATTCTTCTACGCAAGAAATTTTATACTCTATGGCGCGGTTGGAAAGTTTCCTACTAACTTTAAAAATGGTACTAAGGTTAACAAACACATAATAATAATAACGATAATACGTTTCTAATCAAGTATGTCTTGTTAATTTTTTAGCTGTTGTTTGGATTAGAATTGAACGGTACAAAGCCATTTATAAAGTTGGCTTATCCTTATTGAGCCATATGTATTTGTGGTTTTCAGTTACAATGACAGAGGTTGCCGAGCTCGTTTATAGTACCCTAAAGTCAATATGAAAAACAAAGCCAACAGTTGCTCTCTGTTAGCTTAACGATTTTACCACTCTTGTTACATTTTAATTTTGAAATCCCAAAACGTATTCGTTTTCTTCATGCAAATTTACTCTTCTGAAATCTCTACCAACTTCAGTAAAAATAATTAGTGTCCTGTCCTTAAAACCTTTAATTCATTTCATTTCTGATTTTTAAAAAACATTTATTTCCCTGTGGGAAATAGGTTAGATCATGAATAGGTTAAAAGGAATGTTTTCAGTTCCTCTAAACAGCTGTTTTATAGCCATATGACGCTATTTGTATGATGACATTTTCATCATAGAAAATGGTAACACCCCCCAGAGCTAAGACATATGCTAGGGAGGACTATAACTTTTATAATAAAATGTTTTATTGAGTAAGCTCATTAATTATAATTTTGTCTGATGCAGGTTAATAACATTGGTTATAAAGATATTGTATTTAAACATTATTTAATTTCATGTGAAAAATCTGTGTTTTTGAAATAAAACATAGTTTTTTTTCTCAAAAGGATATAAGCTATTTAATATATCAAGATAGGAATGGATAGAGGTTCGTTCATCTCTGATATAACCTACTGATTTATTAAGATAACTCTTAATAGCTAAGGATCTTGTATAATAATACTAGCTGACCCGGCGAACTTCGTACCGATAATAATAAACATTTGATTTTTAATCATAAAACATAATACAAAAATTCGTTCTGAGAAATATTATATTTAAATTGTAATTAGATACCATTGAGTGCTTACTATTTTATGCTTGCTTCTTTGGCTTGCTCAATGGTTCAAATCAAAACAGCTGCTGTTTATATCTTAAAAGGTAAGATACATATGTTGGAATGCAAAACATAATTATTTCCCCATAAGATTAACATGGGAACTTTGAAGGCGTATAGGGTAGAGATTTATGGGAAAATCGTCACAAAAGCTATTAGACTTTCCTATTTCAGGCCTAAAGAACCAGTATACCAAATTTCAGCCTCCTAGGTAATCGGGAAGTGGGAGAATTAGTGATGAGTGAGTGAGTGAGGGCTTTGAATTTTATATATACAGAAGATTGGATAAAAATTTAATCCAGTTAATGTTATAGCGTAAGACAAAGTTTAAATGTCTGTAAAATTCAGACGTCGTTATTAGTTAATGTGTAATTACATTTTTTTAATTTTACATGTAAGTTAATTTTAATTAACCGTAAGTAATCTTCCGTTTGATGATTAAAAGTGAGCACCAATCCAACCGTTTCCAAGCAAATCCAGAAGATTACCATCACAATTTTATGATATTCAAAATATTACTTAGTTTAAATAAAATATATCATTGTAATAAAATCATATGAAAACATATTTCTATTTTTAGTTCTAATTATATTTACCATTTAGAAACAGTTAATACCGTAGGACTCGGACAAAATATTAAAACCAATTTCACTAATAATTTACGTTTTTAATCCAGAAAAATATCGTCGTTATAGTGTACTCTACTATATTATTTAATATATAATGTATCAATAAAAGGATATTTACGTATTTTAGAAAGATAACAATTTTCTCACTGTTTGAACTAACTCCTGTTCTCTCCTTCTTCTTCTCCTAACTACTGTTAAAACAACGTGTTCAGATTTATTTTAGCGATAAAACATGTTCTGCTTGAATAAAAGCCGGGAAACAGGGCGGGGGTAAAACGTGTGTAAGTTAAGGATTTGCCCAAATCAAGTTAGAGTGATTCGTGGCCCTTGAATAAACAACCGCCTCACGTAAGCGCTGGAAACCTTGTGAAGCTGTCAAGATTTGCATAATTTAATCCCAGCATTTAGAAATTAGGTTTCGGATTCAAACGTGTTAATAGTTTTATGGAACTGCTCATACAATTTTACAAGTCAAACGTTTTTATTAAAATGTTCTTTCGATTTTATCAACTCTTATGACTCAAGACTTGGCAAAAGTACTATTAAACCACCAACTAGTATATTATATATTGACATGGATATGCCTTAGCTCTGGGGGGGGGGTGTTGGTGATTTTTTAAGATGAAAAATATGTAACAGGTTTCATAGAAACTACTAGAGCTATTGTATTGAACTTTTAATATCAAAGAATAAGAATAGCTGTTTAGATAAACTGAAAAAATACCTTTAGACATATTCATGATCCTACCTGTTACTCACAGGGAAGTAAATACAAACATTTTTTCTCATCAAAAAACTCCTAAATCATGAAGTTTTATAGTTTTATATAACACGCCAAACCTAATAGCTGTTGAACATACATAACAAAGGATAAACTAAATATCAAACAAAATTAATTTTTGATTGTTATAAATTATTATTTATTTATTAATTATAAATTAATAAGAAATAAATCTTGTAAGTAGTAAATTTTGTGACCCACAGCATTTGTCTTGAAATTTTTATAAATGTGTTTTATAAAAATGTTTTACCTTTATAATGACATCATCAGATTTTACCAGTACGAAAAATAGTTATTCTTAAACTAGCTTCAATTAAAGTCTAATACTAACAGTTTAACAGTATAATCATGGAATTCATAAATAAAATGAATATGAATATTGTAATAAAAGTGTGAGGGTTCATTTTAGTGTCTTATTAAATAAATTTACCTAATTGATGATAAAATAGCAGAACTATTTTGACTATTAATTAATTATTTCCTATCTAAACGCTGACCTACTGTAGGCCTGTGTCAGTGTTAGAAAGTGAAATATCAGGGATGACATTATGTTAATGCCATTATAATAGATTATAATATCTAATGTTTTGAAATAGCCATCTAATCATTTTTTGAAAACTAGTTAAATAGGTTTTTGGACAAATATTGGACTTAATTATGAGGTAATAAAACCTTCTTGACATGGGTGATATGGCATTTTACATACAAGATTTCATGTAAAACAGTTAAGAAATGAGAAAGACATTTTACTTTTTTAATTAATTGGTTTTAAATTTTCTTCTTAAGAATATCGTTAGACGCTATTAAACAACGTATTATTTTTCCCACGTACAGTAAAAATAACACTTATCTTTCAATAGTCGTATAACTTGGTAACCAATCAAATTAATAATTATTTTATTTTAAATATTAAAGCGCAGGTCTTTTAATTGATTTAAAAAAAAAATTGATTTTTTAAAATCCTGGAATCCTCATAAGCTAGTTAGAGTTCGTTGGTTTTAGAGGAGTCACACTAAAATGGATCAAGAGTTATTTATATGCAAAGAACACAAACGTTTATAATAAGTTGGCCTAATAACATTATAGTAGTGTGAACATCGTCAAATCTGGAGTCGATGTGACTTATCCACAGGGATTAGTTTACTCTGCCACAAATATTTTCTTCGATTAATACTCAGAAAACCTATTAGGAAATGTTCATATCTACCCTAAAAACTACGTCAGCATTTATCTTAATATATATTAAGATAAATGCTGACGTAGTACAACAGAAGATTGTTATATAACAATCTTCTGTACTTGTTTTTGTAATTTAACTCTTTTTTAACGGCTGGAACATTTCTGATGATTTTTTTCGTGTGTATTCAAGGCGGTTGGGAATGGTTTAAATTCACAATTCGATCAACCAAAACCTCCTCGGGCTCCACTCCAGTTGACTTAAAAGTTCCCATGCATTTCTCATGAAATTTTGTTTCCATCTGACTAGGGTAGTATGAACTAAACATTTTTTAATAGCTGAGTTAGTTATTTATGGTTAAAATAGAACGCAGTACTTGCATTTTTCGAGAACGAAATTGCATACGACCGTGGTCAATTCCCCCACCTAAATTTAAATGGCCGTTAATCACTACGGGCAATTATTTTTCCTCTGTGTGAAGCCGGGTATAAAAGATAGTTCATTAATAAAGTTTTAAGAATATTTTTTGTTAGAAGCGGAAAGAGTGGAAATATGTTAGGCATTATAGTACTAGAAACACAACTCTTGCTAATAGGCTTCTAAAACAGGTTTGGAATGAGAGTAAACATGTCCTAAGGTGTCATACAATAATAATATAAACTAAGTTCGATGATTTTCTTGATAGACCAAGAGATAACCATCCACCACCAAAGTGATGTCAATAACTCTCTAACTACATTTGATAAACTTTCTTTATCGGAATAAGTTACACTGGAAATGTGTCCTTGAATGTTCCTGGTCTCCTAACATTCCTTAATTTAAAATAACCATAGTGAAGTTCACATACATTGTACTTAGTGTTGATATATTACGCTGCTTTTATTTGCTTCTGGTCTGGTGTACATTTAAATTCAATTTTTGAATAACGCATAGAGAAATAATCCTATTTTAAAAGTTTAATTTAGTTAGTATTACTCATTTTAAATTTAAAGTTGAATTTAAATTGACTACAACTTTTGTACCATTACTGTTAGAGACACAAACACACACATAGCAAATATTTTATCAATGACCATTTATGTGGCATTTAGGAGAACAGTTATTTTATTTTATCATAAAGAATTTTTCATTACTCTATGTAAGGTAACTAATTTATTTATACATCATACTTATTTGTATATATATATTATATTGAATATTTTGTTTTGAAAGGGATAATATCTCATTTAATAACTACAACCAACATTTGAGTGTTAGCCTACCACTAGTGCTACAATTATTTCATGCTAACCAGATGGAGTGTTCTTGCTTTATAGCTTTTTACACTGTAGCTCGATTTGAGTAGTATCCTTTATCACATCTCACATCAGACATGTCCTTTGTGAACGCTAATTTACGCAGTCGCCTCATTCTGGAACCAACTCAATATAAAGTGCTCTCCATAGACTACAATCTTGCAAATTGTACTCTAATGGCTTTTATTTTAAATACGATTCAAATGAAGAAGTATAAATGTATTTTTTAATGATTAATGTGAATGTTTCAATAGTGCGTCACAAAACAATATACTGGTGATGAAATTAATGTCTCAGATAAGCATTTTACGATTTTTTTCTTTGATATTACTATTTGCTTATAATGGATCAACATATATGACCAATAGTTTAATTAAAAAACATCATACATTAAACACAATGTTCTAAGATACATATAAAAAATAACAAGTTTGTAATTGTTCGCTTTTAGTTGCGTTTCAATGTAATTTGATAACATATCACTAAAAATTGTTATAATCTATACAATACACGCTTAAGCTAAGCTTAATTACATGGGGCTTTTATGAACACAAATTGTCAAGCTTAGGTCTTGTTTCTGTCCTGTAAGGACACAGTCAATATCTTTTCAATAAAAATATTATATTGAGTGCACAGCGGTTATTTTCAGTGATATTTTGAGTTATTTTATTATATTTGATGAAGTGTTTGCTATGGTAACAGTAGATTTAATTAAATATATGTAACCATTAAATGTAGTTTTGCGTATGCTATAGTTAGTTAATGAAGGAACATAAATCAAATTACACCCGAGCAATTTTAAGTTCCTACTGATCAGCCAAATCTATAGGAATTGTAACATTTCATCCGATTCTCCTCTGATATTTGCGATATTTTCTCTCTTTCGATAGAGATTTTCTTCCAATCACAATATATATGAAACTCTAATTTGTTTTTCACTTGGCTTTAGCCGCCTTAATGAATCGTATAGGCCTTTGACGTGACAAATATAATGATAGAAGGCTAATGCATGTTTAAAGCGTATTTATATATACTTGATCAAGTAAAGATTTCCTGGCACATTGACATAATCAGAGCTGAGACAATCTTGGTTAACTGTAGTATAACGACTAACGAGGTCGGAGTATTCTGAATGCTGACAGCACCACAACAGTGACGTTGGCGGTGACAATGACGTAAACAACTCCCGTCAGATACCGTCACCAAACATCAGTTACATATCCCGTGGGTCTTTCATTCAAGTTCGAGAAGCTGTTTTGTGATAAACTATGTATACTCGTTTACTTGTTCAATAATTTTAACTACATTTAAACACGTTCTATTTTGACATATAACGCTCCACGAGCATAGTTTCTTTAATTTTTAAGAACATGTTAAATATTTTTATACATATTGAATATATGGTCGTTTGTTACTAACATAAAATACAAAATCTCAATTAGAATAATTCTATATAATATCAATTTCCTGTATTCGGATGGAATTTTTATAAACTGATTAGTATCCGACGTGGCTTTGCTCGCATTTAACTATAACTTGGATGTGAAATATTAATTTTACCTGAAGAATAATGTCAAAATGGCCTTTATTGAGGTAGAGGTAAAGCTGAAATAGTGGTTTTAACTGGTAATAACTATTACACTTTTACAGTATAATGATAACTCATAAACCACAATTGCCGATAAACAATTGCCTCTTGGTTAAACAGTTTGTAAATAATCAAACAAAATAAGTCAAAGTAAACGCTTGATTTATCAGATAGATTAAAATTATGAAGAAACCCTATTCCCAATATCTTACACAACAATAAGAGTGAGATGGAGAGTAAGGGAGAGTAGGGGAGAGTAGGGGAGAGTAGGGGAGAGTAGGGGAGAGTAATGCTGAACTCATTCCTCTCTCACTTCTCACTACGGTCATTTCGTAGTCCCATAGCGGGATGTGGAATTGCAGAGGTCTAATTATGTCAAACATACATTTAACTACACAAGTTGATGTCAAAAGTGTATTTTTCTACCTTCTGATCCAAGGACATCCCTTCTTTGTTATAATGTATGTATACGATAATATTCACTTTAGGTGACTTAGTAATAGGTTCTAATAAGTAATAGGTCTAATAGGTAGCCAAATATGCATACTCAACACATATAATTTGGATTTAAGTAAATAGGACATTTTTTGTTCATGAGTTTTTTTTAATGACGAATCAGTTTCGGATAATGACGTACACTTTCGATATTGCTCCAATTTGGTAGGTAAATACCATACACATGAAATTGCCTCTTACGTTTTATAGCGGGCAGATGCCAACTAAATGGAGAAAGAGCTAAGTGGTCAAAAGAATATATTTAGTAAAACAACACCACATCACTATGAAAAGCGATGTATTTCCTTAAGAAATAGATCTAACTTGTATATACAATGACTGCATTTTGCATTGCTATGGAATAACAAATATATAAGTGATGTCCTCTTAGTTGATTTGTAAACTATTGATTTCATTTGTTATTTATATGGAAACCGTTGCGTTTGCTATTACCCACCATGGCAGGCAATACCATACAAAACAAGAATTGTGTAATTTGAAATGTATGTAAATTTACAAGTCATAGTAATTGTAAAAATAATGTTTATTTTAGTGTATTAAGATAGTACATGATGCTGATTTGTATCATAATTTCTCTATATCTACCTCCATAAACGCCTACTTACACAACATGTACATATTTAACGAGAAATACTAAACGATTCTTAAAGAAAAAAATAATCTATCTCTTGAATTTAATTTAATCATTGTGTTAATTGTCATCAAGTGTGTTTGTGTGTGTGTGTGTTCTTATTTACTTGTATATGTATGTACTTATATTGTTTTGGTTCAGTTCAGTTTTGGATTTACCTCACCTTAGGACTTCATCTGGTTACAGATCCCGAAACGTTGTGCAACTGTTTTAACTAATATTTATGGAAACGTTAGCAATACAATCTAAACTAAATAAACCCACCATCACCAATTATTAATGTCATACAAAGCATAAAAAACTCTTTACGACAAAACTTACATTGGATCAAATAAAAATAGCTTTATGTATCTATTTAATAATAATCAAACATTAATTTATTAAAAAGTATTTCATTTTAAACTTCAATACAATACCATTTCATACATATATGACGTTAACTGAATAATAGATTCAAATCTCAAACTTTATTATTTTGTCAAAACTTTCTTTGGATTCGTATACTAAAAGAACTTCACAGAAACAGCCGTAACGTTCAAGTTCCTGTTGAAATGGTTTCCAATACATTTCCCAAGAGCAGTTACCGTGGATGTTCACATAACTCACTATTTAGAAGGCGTTCGAGAAACGGGACTTAACACTATTTCCACCTTTTTCTCGGTCGATTCTTTAAATAATTTGTAAAACAATATTTACTAGTAATACAACAATTATACAAGCTAGAACATTCGGGTTTCAGTATGCTTGAAGTTGTATGTAAGCGTTCTTAGTATTCATATTAATAAAGGATATATATTAAATTTAGGGATTATATTTCACCTTCATACAATTATAATTAGAATTGTATAATCGTAGTTATAATTGTATGAAGTTATAACTTGTTTACAAACTATTACTACAATGTTATTTTAATTAAACCAAACGGTGCCGCCGAGCATAATTCCACGAGCATCTGCTATGTTCCCGACTCATTTGCCGTTGGAAATATGGAAATTAATTAAGTATTTAACACAAAACAATAATTATTAACCTATTTTTTATTTTTTATGTTTTAACTATAGATTACATTTAGGTAGCTGCGAGACCGAAGTGTCGTTCATTCCACATGGAAAAAGTATAAATAATTGGCATAAAGGTTGCACGTACAACATAAAACAATTGCTTTAAACATGCATCTTTAATTGTAGTTTTATTTTACTTAAAAAAAGGGGGAAGTGTTAACCCTCCAACGGTTCACTATTTGACCCCTTAAGGTTCACCTCTTTTTGGCACTTTTGCAGTCTTTTACTAAAAAATTCACATAAAATAGTAAAAATATAGTACCTATAACATATTATACACCATTTTAATCTACATAAATTATCTATAAGATAATAGTAATATGTTTTATTTTCATCATGGTTTTGATGGGTGTTTCAAATTAAAATTGATAAATTTTTTTTTTCAAAAGATTTCTCAAAGTTTGCTCCCTCACAAAACACAGCAAATAAATACCAGTCAAAAATTAAAGATAGCCAAGTTTTTCAAAATTTAATAAGGGAAATAAAAATATATACTTTTATACACTTAAGTCACTGCTATCAATTTTAAAATGGTGAAATTAACATGGGAACACCAAACAAACGCGACGAGAACGTGTAACGCCACCATTGTAAACAAAAAGCGACATAACCGCGCAACTGAAGACAGATGTTTTAACTAACAAAGAATTCTGACGCATTGAGTAAGCAAAACGAAACATACATCGGCGGAAAGCGTATGATCTGTAGAAAACAACGATACTATATTCAATGTAGTTTTAACCGAAAATGTATTCACACCATTGCTTTTTGTAAAAGCTTACCTACCGTCGATTAATCGACGGTGAACCTTCGACGACCGGCGGTGGCGTCGATTAATCGATGGTAAACCCGTTCGAGGGTTAATGCACAAACTCATATGGGAACAGTGAGGGACTCCCACCCACTAAACTTCCTACGGGCTGCGCAATCCAGGACGGAACCCTTACCGGATGACTTCACGGCTGTACCGAGAATCTTGCGTCCTAACGGAACACGAATCTAACTTCAAGAAAACTAGATGTCACCCAAGCTTTCCTCCACCCTCTTGGTGTGGAAAACCAGATGAACGTTGGAGACATTCTAAATCCGGAACCACACAGTCGTATTTATAACATTTATTGTTTGTTTTGTCTTTTACTGTCTATTCTGTAACCGTAAGTACTGTATCGATCATAAATATTTTTATGACATGTTCACACTGGTAAGAAGTAATAAAAGCTTTAAATTGTAGAAGCGATAAATCAGTACATTACAGGTTAGTTACCTTTGTTATACTTTATGTTTACTATTTCTATTTAAACCTGACAAATTTACCAGATAATTTTCAATGAATCCTAAGCTGGAACACATGTGAGGACATCCTTTTAAACATACGAGCCTACACGGAGATAGTAGTATTATCATATTGAACTGTGTCTTGATTCCTCACCGAGTTATGTAGCATCGAGCCGTGAGATGATACGCAAAGCAATATTATTACATTTTATTGGATTTGATGTTATATTATTGGCAATAAAGCCAACTGGATCGTTGCAAGTTACGACTATTGTTGGACGGGACGGAGATATCGGAAAACTGTTACTTCGCCTTTACAACCCCTAACTGATAAACCGATGTAAAACGTATTGAGGCAAAATGCATGAACCATCATGGTTAGGTTCACTGTAAAATATCCATTCAGCTTGATGAAACATTATATTACAAAATTTTAATAAAAATCACCACTTAAAACACTACAGTTCATACAAAACAACTGGTTAATTATAACTAAAACTACCCATAACTACGTAGCCATAGCTACATAAATATTATATGAACACCTAATATACGTTACTCTTTCTCTTAAACTTAAAAAAGCAATTACAATCAACAGTAAAAACACTAAAATATTTTAGCGAATTTCGTATGGGAAAGAAGCTTTTACTGTAGGTTTCATGGCAAGACCTAGACCCAGGACCAAGGGTTGATATTTTCAACAAGCATTGGGTCCCTTCCGATAACCGCGAAATAAGTTGGTGAGGAAACATCAATTGGTCCTACTCTTGGTCAGATTAAACAAAATGCGCTAGAAGGTTGGCCAAGCAAGGTGAATTGTGCAGTTGAAACCTTACGCAGATGAGCAAACTCTATCACGAGCTATCACTGCACTAAGTAAGTATTATGTGGGATATAAGGACTGCCGTCCCAAGAAAATTTAGGAATAGGATTTTAAAGGATCTGCATGATACTCACCAGGGAATAGTAAAGATGAAGTCCTTGGCTCGCGAGTATATTTGGTGGCCAAAAATTTACATGTCCATTCTAAATATAGCACACTCATACAGTGCTCTCTTTGCAACACATACTCCCCAAAACAACCACAAAAGAAGTTTCTTGTACATTGGCCGCTCTGTAAGGCACCTTGGACAAGTTTACATGTGGATTTTGCCGGTCCATTTCTTGGTAAAACCTTCTTTTTAGTGGTTGATGCTTTTTCTGGTTGGGCTGAAATAATTGTTATGACTTCTATGACTACGGAAGCAACTGTTAAGCAGCTCAAACTCCTGATGTGCCGCTATAGACTACCAAATACCATTTTTTCAGATAATGGACCTTGTTTCACTGGCTCAGGTTTCTTATCTTCTTGCAAACAGTTTGGTTTAGAACATGTCACCACCCCCGTAAATCACCCATCATCAAATGACCAAGCTGAAAGATTTACGCTTTTTAGCTTGAAGAGAGCGGAGAGCTTCATCAAGAAGTTACTCCGAAAGGAATATAAGTTGACCTAAACATCTTTTTCAACTATAGGTTAACACCCTAAATAACACAGGTGTATCCCCAGCAGAATATTTTTGGGTTAAAACCTTTTTTTTGGTTGAAAGCTCAGAAATCAATTGGATTTATTAAAACCAGAAATCGAATGAACCAAATGGCAAGAGACAACAAACAAAAAGGAAGGAGGTTGCCGGTTCATTTTTACCTGAAAGACCTTCAAGCAAGACGACCTTTATTGGTCCGAGACAAGGAATGGGAAGGTTATTTGGAGGGAAGGAAAAATAGTGAGGAGGTTAGGAGGAAATACTTGGTAAGTTGAGACTGGGACCCTTCCACTTAAACACATGCATACCAGTTAAGGAACAGAACTGTGAATAGCTAACCTCAGCTTAGCGGAAAGATGACATATGGTTCAACAACCATATGTTTTTATATTTGTTTTATTGATTATGTTCATTCATGATTAGGTTGTGTGTTATGTCTTGTGATCTTAACTAAATGTTGTATTAACAGGTTTACTATTCACACTGTTTTCAATTTATAACAATAACAATTTCCATTGTTACGCGTGAACTGCAGAAAGGCCACGATCTACACTCGGTACACGATACACGACTATAAACTAATAGTAAATATTACTTATTATATTATAACGTATTTTCTAGTAATTCTAGTATTTTTCTATATATTGAAACACAATTTAATCTACGGTTGATGAGTTTGACTGAGACACATCGTCCCGCCGCTGGAAGTAATTAAAAATGGCATAGAGTGCACGACGAGTGGTAGGCCTACACGCTGCAGTATTGATCAGAGGGCTGTGCCAAGAGCCAGGCACAAGCACAGCGTACACTCTGGCCACAAATCAACAAGTTTAGCTACTAGATTTGACTGAAACGGTTGCAACATATCCACCGCTGATGGGAACCAACCTACCTAACGTTTCAACATTGTTCTATGTTTACACTAAAAGCTAACAAATTTCTGTTTATATCTTGCTTCAATAACACCTAAGGATATTGTATGAAAAATTTAGTTTACATATACAGAACTAAAATACCCCCGTCGCAGCAGACCTGCGTACTCAGCGAATTTCCAAATCAATAATATAATAATAATAATAATAATAATAATATATGGCAAGTTTTATAAAAATCTGTCCATAAACATGGGAATTATTTGCTTATTCTCCATAAGATTAACATGGCAAAGAGTGTGCAGGTTTGCTGATGTGAGGAACACTGAAATTAGGTATTTCTACCATAAATAATTTTTATCTTAACATTTATACCAACTTTCATCAACATATGTCCATAAATAAAGGAGTTTGCCTATTCCCTATATGATTATTATGGGAAAAGAGTATGCAGGTTTGCTGCCATGATAAACACATAAACTATGATTTTTGAGCATAAATGGATAGATCTCAACCACATGAAGCTAAATATCAAGTTTTATCCAAAAATATTCATTAATATGGGAAATATTAATTTTTCCCTATCCTCCATAAGATTAACATTGGAGCCCACAATACAACGTACTGTGTTTAGATTTTTTAATATCTCGGTAACCGTTGGAGATAGAGAAAAACTTTAAGGAACTTAATTGTGTAGTTTATTAAGCTGATTCTAATGGTGAAATATAAAATTAGAAATTTTTAAAAACTACATGTGAAAAACGCAAAAAACCCCATTTTGGGGTACAAAACCCCCCCAAACTACCCGTTCCCATTGACCGATATGTCTGGTTAACGAACTCGTCCGAGCATTTGTAGGAATACACGTCTCTACTAAATTTGGTCTCGATCGGACCATTTTTACGAGAGTTATCGTGCTAACAGACACACACACACACACACACATATATATATATATATATATATATATATACATTTTAACGACTATTGTTTTTGGACTCTGGGCACCTAAAGAAGAAAAAATAACATGGTCCCGGGCTTAAGTCTCACCATGAGACCTACGGTAATAGCTTCTTCCCTATGGGAAATTCGCTAAAAAACATTTAAAATCTCTCATATCGTATAAAACATATCTTTAACGAATACATTTTGTAAAATATACTATACAAAGTTATGAACTTATAGATATTAAAAGTAAAACGTACTAAAATAATAAAACCATATATAATACTAATTTCAATACTGAAACTATTTATCGACAAATACATTTTCATCATACTGCTTAAAAAATAGCTGTTTTAGATACATGTGTTGAAGAGCAAAAATTGTTCTTTTTATTCCTTGGACTAAACCTATTATGATGATTTTGACATGTATCTGTCTTAGCACTGGGTGGGGGGAGTGTTAGCAATAATTTGAACGACCAAAATTTGAAACATTAGAATAGCTGTTTAGATGAACTGAAAACATTCCCTTTAGGCATATCCATGATCTGACCTATTTACAGCAGGGAAGTAAATACAATCTTTATTTGACTCCTAGGCGCATAAGATCATTGTTGATGATACTTTTGATACAAGGATAGCATTCGGTTGTAAATAATCGAAAAGTAACGACAACAATTACCATACATTTTTTGTGTATTCTGGATATAGATTGTGAAACTGGTAATCGTCTATTAAATCAAACTATCAAATGGTTGAGATCAAACTATTGGTAATAATAACTAACACTGACATAGCATAATCAAGAAAGAACTGCTACAACGTAAGTAACATAACAGCTGATTATTCTAAAGCGACAAAAATGGTCGACAACTGTTGATACTAAATAAGGTAATAATTTATGATTTACGAGTTTTTTTATTTTATTTGCAGTATGACGAAATATATAGTTTATCACACGACCCAAAATTTTATACTATGTACATACATGTATATACAGTGTACTCGCACATTTAACAGCCTCGGCTCGGGCGTGTTTAACAGCCGAGTTAAACACGCCCGTTTTTGGTCCTAGTGATGAAATATACGATTTTTATTTGATTACTTTAACATTATAATTTCATATTAAATAGTAAAAATTTAGATAAACAAACACCAGCTGTCACCGAGCATTCAAAGGCTTGGTTGTTGGCAACTGGCGAGGGACAGCTAAAATATTTTGCCGTAATGACCTTTTAAAATGATATATAGTTTATTTAGATAGATTATTATAACTAAATAAACTTACCGGATCGTATAGTCGTATCGTATAATAATTATCAGCTAGATCATCGTATGGTGAAAACACGAGTCGCACTACATTTACTAGTTGGTGATGCAGTCTCACCAACCTAAGGCTTATCACAACCTTGGTCACCGTTCCTGGTAGAACAAAACTATACTTTACTTTACTTTTACTTTTAACTGAAATGGCGACCTATCCATGTAGGTATTTTAAGCCAAGTATGAATGTGAAGTGAATGTAGGATGATCGTGGCGCGATCTTGTAGTCATGTTACTGACTAAGGCTGACATGTTCCTTAGACAGTACTGTTAATTAATAGCCCAACAGCCGATGGCAACTAATGGACCTACAGTTTAACGTGGAATCCCAACCACGGCCTCTGAATTACGAATTGGTCTAATTATGAGGGTGGTCTTTGCGGATTAACGTGGTATTCAATAGTGCGGACGTTAATCCACACAAGAGAACACCACATCCACCGACCACCTCTCACAACTATCCACAATTCGTGACCTCCAAGTAGCTGGATTACAGGACGTCACCACCATCTCAGTCAATATATGCCCAACAACTAAAATAACCGTAACCGTATATGCCCTCATATACGGTTACACGGCTTCCCTAAAGGTTACCAAAAAAGAGTAGCAATCCGGAAATATTCTTACTCTTTCCCAGTAAAACGTTTGCTTGAAATGACACTTGTCATTTCATATCACTAGGCATGAAATGGTCACCTGCTGTTACGTTTCGTCAGCATTTGAGGTTATGTTGGTGTTGCGAAGTATCGGCGTGTTAAATAAATAAATCTATTTGGTTTTATATATTGCTGTTTAATCGTCATAACAGCGATGGAGACCAAGTTAAAAGAAATATCATTCAGTTTGAACTACCTGCCTTAGTTGTTTGTTTGTTTACCGAATATAGGCTAGCCATGCCTAGGATACCCGAAGGTCGTACAACTCAACTAAAATCATCAGGTACTTTATAGGTTGGGAAAACTTTATCCCCCCCACAAAATACAAAATAGGCTCGTTACAATTGTTTTAGGCTAACAAATTATTTAGCTACAACCGTCTATTACAGTAACAACTACCGAGGAGCTGGAACGTGAGACATACCGGTAGTATAATAGGCTAACAGAGGTGACGGAGCTGCCATGCTGGTGTTATACGAAAACTGTTAAGTTCAAGGAATAGCTTTGACTGAAGTCAAAGATTAAATATTTTGATTGAAATTAACAACACACCATTGAATACACCATGCTGAGATGTTATTAAATCAACAATATATTTACAATATTTAAATATTACTTTCTCCAAAAAAATAACAGTCTATGATATATAAAAACAATTATTACAATATTTTACCAGCTTTTTAATGGATTAGAATGTTTGTTTATGGTAGAAAACCTGGTATTCATAGGTTCAATAGGTTCAACCAAATGTAATTGAAAAAATAATTTATACCAATATAAAAAGGAAGCAATATTATGTTAAAATGTTTTAAGCATATGAATTAAATCTTTGAATAATGCTTTTAACCTTTGATTAATTATTAACATCATAATCAGTCATCATAATCATCAGTTAATTCCGTCGACAGATCAACATTCCACAGAAATATATCTCCAATAACAGTAATAGCAGATATTGCTGCCAATAAACTGGCTTGTAGTAGTGTTGGCGAACAGAAAGACTGAAGTTGATGAAAAATGTCAGCTTTTGTTCGGAAGACAAAGAGAAAACTTCTCTCTGCGTATTTTTGGAATTATGTATGATACGTGAATTACTCGCGTTTCCTCTGTTCGCAGCAAATGTTAATATTATTATTATTAATATTGTTTGTAGTTAAAAATTTAAAAAAAGAAAAGGCTTGATAATTATTGTGATGTATTAGGACGGGAAAAGCATGGGCGGAGTTACACGCAGAGAGTTGGTGTTCTAGTTTTTGTCACAATACAGATTAAAAATGGAAAAAAGACTTAAAACTAATATAATACCACAGCAAAAACCCCTCAAAATATCTGTGTCCATTAAAAATTATAAAATGACTGGTAAGATTGCTAATAAAACTCAAAAACTTTCAAAAGGTCTGGGGGGGCATTGCCTCCTTAACTCCGCCTATGGGGAAAAGTAGATTCGTGGATTGAAGTCGATCGAAAGCCATGGTTTTGTAGGTGTGTGAGTGTTACGACCTACCCAACAAATGTCATTCAGAATATTTAAGGAATGAATGGCCTTATCTTAAATTACTTTTCCATGTGCACCTAAAATGTAGGGGGCAATATCAAATTATTATTTTCTTCTTTAATTCCAATTCTATAATACGAGCAAGGTTTGTAAACATACATATTTACCCAAGGATCTCGAAAACAGATCTAACGAATTTAAATTAAAAAAAAATAATTTCCGAGTAGAAAATAGGTCATAGATAAGTCTAATGTCCTGGAAAAATCCGGTTTTATCGTAATATTAAGCTTAAAATCTAAAAAAATTAACATTAAGCCTACGGAGAATCAAATGTAAACAATACAAATCAAAATATCAGTTTATAACCGTTTGACAGTTGTTGATTGGAGATGGTGGTGAACAATACGTGAATAGACGTTTTGCATAAAGATTTATTTTATGTTTGTAATGAATGAAAAGTTATCGAATTAGTAAACAATTTGTAAAAACTAAAGGGTGAAATATCTCTGCGAAATAAAAGCAGAGTAGAGTATTTCTTGTTTTGATAGAAAACTTATTCATTATATTGCTTGAAGCCAATGTAACAAACCAATTGGTGTGAATTAAATTTCTCTTTTGCCTTTAAATCCTCATTCTATTTTCTAACACAATCAGTTGTAAACGGGGTAGTTATAACTGTATGGATAAATAAACAATATACGATCAGCTTAAACAATTGAGGTTGGCTAAAACACCTTAAACGACAGCTATACTTATCATACGTCGTAGCTCAGTGCTAGCGCGGAGGGTTCACGAGCGGCAGTAATTTTACAGAGAGCAGATCTGTCACCTAAATAGCTTCTTGATTTTATAAGGTGAACTGTAATTAATCATGTAGTACGTTTAATACGTAATTATTAATTACGTAACTAATTTCATACGTTTAATTAGGCAAAATATCGTACAAATTATAAACCAAAATAAGAGTAAAAATGCCTTTAGAGTAGACCAACTTTAAGAAGCATCCAATAAATGTGGTATGGATTTTTACGAGTCTTTTCTTATTTATCGGTAGGAATAGGTGTTTGGCCACATGCAGTAAACCACTGTGATCTCAATTTCTCAACATTTCACTGTTATAGCATAAGAGATAACTGGGGGAAAGTAGTACAAATACAGAAAACATAAAATGGAATATAGGGTTGTAATTAAACTATTGTAAGATGCGAATTTAAAATAGTTAAAAAGCTTAAGGGGTTTTATTGGGCGACACGGCTAGGGTGATATTACGCTGAACCATGCCCTTTCAGAAAGTCAATCAATGAAGGCAGTGGTCCTCATTAAGCCAACGTGCTATGCATCAAGAGGTTGATGTAGACGGTGGCTGTAAACGGTCCTCATGAAGTTAGCGTAGTGTGCCCCAGAATAACAATATTGACAGTGGCTGTGAACGGTCACCATGAAGTCAGCATACTGTGCCCCAGAATAACAATATTGACAGTGGCTGTGAACGGTCACCATGAAGTCAGCATACTGTGCCCCAGAATATCAATATTGACAGTGGCTGTGAACGGTCCTCATGAAGTCAGCATGCTGTGCCTCAGAATATCAATATTGACAGTGGCTGTGAACGGTCACCATGAAGTCAGCATGCTGTGCCCCAGAATATCAATATTGACAGTGGCTGTGAACGGTCCTCATGAAGTCAAAGTAGTGTGCCCCAGAATATCAATATTGACAGTGGCTATAAACGGTCCTCATGAAGTCAGCGTAGTGTGCCCCAGAATAACAATATTGACAGTGGCTGTAAACGGTCACCATGAAGTCAGCATACTGTGCCCCAGAATATCAATATTGACAGTGGCTGTGAACGGTCACCATGAAGTCAGCATGCTGTGCCCCAGAATATCAATATTGACAATGGCTGTGAACGGTCCTCATGAAGTCAAAGTAGTGTGCCCCAGAATATCAATATTGACATTGGCTGTAAACGGTCCTTATGAAGTCAGCACGCTGTGCCTCAGAATATCAATATTGACAGTGGCTGTAAACGGTCGTCATGAAGTCAACATGCTGTGGACCAGAAGATCAGTATCGGCATTGTCTGTAAACTGCCCTTTATGAAGCCAATGCTGTCACAAGGATATATCGAGATTCTTCTGTATGTAGGAACACCTTTATTACCAATTGCATATCTCAGGGATATCTCAGGGAAATATATCTTATAACACGCAAATAATAATATGAATCTTTAGGCAAGCCTTGATATACATTTCCTGCTTTCTTATGCAACTCTCTGTTTTTACGTCAACCATATAATATCATATCTATTAGTAAGGTAGCTAGCATAACACGTTTTGCCTGATCGAAGATCTATAGCACAGGTAAATCGTACCGTGTTTTTTTAATTTATTGCACATAGATATCTTTCAAAATCTTATAAATTACCTGTCATTCTTGATCTGTAATGATATTAAATTTGAACTGAATTGCTTTTACATAACGCATATATTTAGTTCCCTAGTCTATCCCTAATTTTTAAATTCAATTAAATTGATGATTTTTTAATAATCATAAAAATACGTTTACTTTGGTTGTCTTGCCAATTATGAACACGTCAAGTTAAGGACATAAATCAGTTCAAAAGTGAGATGGTATAAAATTAGCGTTGAGCAACAAAAGGAAGTGGGTTGTTTATAAACAGTGAGTGAACGAGTATTTTCAGTGGATCCATCAAACCATAAATTAAGTCTTTTCTTGGATTAGAATTGTGTGCCATATATTCTCAACTACTCAGGATTCTCCTCGACCTTCTTCTTTTTTCGCTTTAACTTTTAAATAAACGAATAAACCCAACTTATTATAATATACGATATAAGCTTTGAAATTATTTTAAAGTGTTGATTAAATAATGCCGTTTATTGACCGTTAAAAACTGGAGCATAACTAAATAGCCGAATATTTATTTAAAAATTCCAAAAACTACCACGTGAGCTCCCGTCTCCAATCGGAGTGATCATTCTCCTGTCTATTAAAAATATATTAATACAACTATATTTAATTATATGATTTTAAATATTTCATCTTATATATTAAGTCTGTGATAAGACAAAATAAATATAATAAATAGCCTTTTCGCCGTTTACTTTTACACTAATAATACAGCAATAGATATGGGAAGTAAACAAATTCACAACTCAAGTTATAAGGTAATGAAAAAATATCTCTTCGTCAAAGTATACATGAAGGAATCAAACCACAGGATCTCTTTACAATTACAAACAAGAATTGATTATAAGTAAAAACGTATACATTTTTAAAATACTTTTAACGGAATATTTTAACTTACGTTAAAATATTTTCTTATACTGCTGAGAAAACAGTTGTTTTCCATTCTTGCAACGATTTAAAATAAACGGTACCAGTGGACTGACACATACTTTCTCCCTTAAGTAAATTTAAAAAAGACAATCTGTAATAAAACTATCATGTTCTACAAAGTTAATCTAAATTTAATAATTTATTGTTTCAAAAATAATCATCCAATTTCTAAAAATAAAACACGAGAGACAAAGTTAAATTAATTGTTCAAATTGTATGGGGGGGACAACCCCCCCCCCGTAACACCAAGCTTTTTTGAGCTGGTTTTGTTCGGTGATTTGACCCTATGCTTCATACCAAGTTTCATGGAAAACGGTTGGAAAGTAAGGAAGAAATTGATTTTTTTATATTCTCCATAAGAATAACATTGGGCGCTTTCAGACAACGTACTGCGTTTATCGTAGACAGTAAATTTAACTTTTCTCTGGAACCGTTTGTCGTAGACAAATAATTCAAAATACTAATTTGTTTAGTTTTTTAAGCTGGTTTCAATGGTACCAGTCAAGTTATACTTTACTTTTATTGTTTTCGCTGAAAATATAAAAACTTGATTTTTTTGACATTTAAAAGCCCATAACTTTTGAACCGTCATTTTTACGAATATGCGGGCTATTATTACCGTAGTACTCATGGTAAGACTAAAAACATGTTACTTCTTTAATCAAAAACAATAGTCGTTAAAAATTTATATATAAAATATTTTTTATATTTATAAATATGTATGTGTTTTTAGCACGATAACTCTCGTAAAAATGGTCCGATCGAGACCAAATTTGGTAGAGATTCCTACAAATGCTCGGACGAGTTCGTAAACCAGACATATCGGTCAATGGGAACGGGTAGTTTAGGGGGGTTTTGTACCCCAAAATGGGGTTTTTTGCGTTTTTCACGTGTAATTTTTAAAAATTTCTAATTTTATATTTCACCATTGGAATCAGCTTAAAAAAACTACACAATTAAGTTCCTTAAAGTTTTTCTCTATCTCCAACGGTTACCGAGATATTAAAAAATCTAAACACAGTACGTTGTATTGTGGGGCTCCAATGTTAATCTTATGGAGGATAGGGAAAAATTAATATTTCCCATATTAATCAATATTTTTTTATGAAACTTGATATTTAGCTTCATGTGGTTGAGATCTATCCTTTTATGCTTAAAAATCATAGTTTATGTGTTTTATCATGGCAGCAAACCTGCATACTCTTTTCCCATATTAATCATATAGGGAATAGGCAAACTCCTTTATTTATGGACAGATGTTGATGAAAGTTGGTATGAATGTTAAGATAAAAATTATTTATGGTAGAAATGACTACTTTCAGTGTTTCTCACAGCAGCTAACCTGCACACTCTTTCCCATGTTAATCTTATGGAGAATATAGGCATTTTTCGCTGAAAATATAAAAACTTGATTTTTTTGACATTTAAAAGCCCATAACTTTTGAACCGTCATTTTTACAGATATGCGGGTGGTGTCAAATTATTTAGTACTCTGTACACTATAAACTGTCAAATTTTAATCAAAACCGTTAGAGCCGTTTTAGAGAAAATTGGATTTTTCACATTTTTTAAGGGTTTTTAGGGGTGAACTACCCTTAAAAATCAAAAATTCAAAAAAATGAAAAAATGCCTGGAGATATGGTGACTATATATATACATGCCAAATTTCATCTAAATTGGATTAACGGGGTAGGCTGTGGCACTGTACACATCCAGACACACACACACACACACACACACACACACACACGGACGGACAGACATCACATCAAAACCCACTTTTTTGGATTCAGGGGACCCCAAAACGGATATATCCACCCTCAACTCAAATTCGAAAATTTTGACGAAAACAATACTTTCTCCATATACTATGTATAAGGGGAGAAAGTAAAATACGAGAGGCATGAATAATCATTATAAAATAAGGAATAAACGAATAAAGGAAAACTGTGGGAGTAATTTTATGAGGAAGTTTATAAAGTAGGTACGGTAGTGTAAAATCTTAGTTTTTACAGCATTTATAATATAATATGCAGTAAGATGAAAAAATATAGTTCGCCATTCATACAAAAAGTGAATTTTCATCCTCACTTCCTCACTGCTGACTTTGGCTGCAGTCTAATAATTGCCTTGGTAGCAAACACTGACCTTGAAAGGAAAAGTTAAAACTTGGGTACTAATAACGTAATATACAATTATTAAGAGGCGGCAGGAGTCAGTCCAGGCGCTCACTGTAACTGTGGGGGCTTGACATGGGACTGGTTTAATTATCTTTTATTTGCTCGTAAAGTAAATTTATTAAAAACAAAATACCAAATACAAAGTATTTTATAGGTTCTTATCAACATATTGATGTGTTAAACTACCAAAGCTAAGGCTTAGAAATATTTATTTTTTTGAAATTAGAAAATTAAAATCCCATAAGAATTTAACAAAACTAATTCTGTTGTATTATTTTTGTTTATCAGTGCAAAATTTCAAACTTTGGACCTAAATAAACTTCACATATTCATAAACAAAATGTATTGAATAACTTTTGTATTTGATTTGCTCTTAGCAAATCAATGATAAAGCAAGTTAGCAAGGTAGCAAGATAAAGCAATGATGCAATTGAAGCTACATTAGAATTATATGTTATAGTACATTATTTTTATCGTATAAAAAGAGAAATATATAGACATTAGCTACGCATTATATCTTAACTAATTTATTATATTCTTAAGGTTTATATTATTAAATAATAACAAATTAAAACCACAAATCCCTTATGGTTTTTTTACATAATTATCCGATTGTCTATTTGGTACCCTATTCAGTGTTCATAAGTAGTCATAAGAATCATAGTAATTGTAAGAACTATTTTAAATAATTATTGATTAAAATTATACAGTACAAATTTTCTGTCAGCCTATATTCTCTTTATAATTGATCAACATTCTTCAGTAGATTAGTTTTAAAGCGTTTTAAGAGTATTCCGAAAGTTCACCACCTTCTCTCCCTCCTTAATAATTCAGCTGCCGTCGCGCCTCCAACACTTGTCTTGATGAAATATCTTATGAAACTTTACCTTTATTGGCACTTAAAGTGGAAATTGGGTCCCCGAATCTTCGGCATCTTCACTTCAGTTTAAGTGAATCTGGCTAAATTTACAGGCTTACTATCATTGTGCTCCAGCCTCGTTCGTGGTTTAGGTTTTAATTTAATACGAATATACTGTTTGAATGTATATATATATATATATATATATATATATGTATACATATAGAACCTATTTATATACCTAAAATAACATATATATATAGGTTTTTGAAGATTACAAAATATATTATAATTCTATGACTAATCTCGTAATTTAACATATAACTGTAAAAGGATTATGTTATATATTTTTTACTTTCATCTGTAACTGTTGTGAAATACAATTCCACATATCGATATTTGAATATTAGGTCAAACTTGACGATATGGGGTATTAAATTAAATACTCGTATATTGTGGGGATATACTGTTCGATTACTTGGTCGGCAAATATTCGACCAGTTCAGAGTGTTCCGATATCAGATGGTGGTTCGAGGATATTTGGCCAGGTAAAATTGTTCCGATGTCAGCTGGTCACGTGCTCACTCAGCTTTCAGGTCACGCAGAGTTTAAGGACCGGATTATCAACTCACGAGCCTCTTTCACACTGTTTGGGCTTGAAGCATGCCGGAATAATGCTAATGAAATTGGGATAGTGTGCTTAATTTCTTCTCTTTAATTAATGTAGTATATAAAACTGATATTTAGCTATCTGACCTAGAAAGAAGGTAACCAAAGTGCTCAATTATATAAAAAGTGTTATGATGCACCTTAAAAAAACGATTGACCTGTTGATTCAGTATGACTGACTTTTAAATACTTTCAATTGCAAATAGTATTTTATGGAGTTTTTAATTGTCATTGCATTTTTGTTACTAAAATAAGGATGACGAAAATTGCCAATAATAATAGTACCGGTAAGTTAATTTAAAAATCATTATTTTGCTTGAATTACAAATAATTGCATTATTAGTTACAGCCTCATAGTGTTTTTAAATAATTGATTGTGTTAGCTAACTATAATTAATATACGATAATTGTTGTATACAGGGTGGTTTAATTTTTTTTAGCAAGATTAATTTAATAGGTGTATACCCTAACTTTTGTAGTACTTAATAAAGTTGGGAGTTTCCTGAAGTCCAAAATGAAGGAGTCCTTCCTTCCTCTTGTTAACCATAGCTTGTAGCTACATCCTAATCAGCATCTACCTTGGTGGGTATTGGTTGGTTGAAAGAAGTGGACCAACTGTCTTCAGAGGAATACACCCTCTTAATCAGAGATTAACCATCAATCAAGGGCCGCAGTTGTGGGACATCATCTTCAATGAGTCTTCTGATATGATTCCACTCCGTTTCTTCTATCCTCTGATTGAATTTCATGGTCAGTCTAATGACGAAGCCTCGGATGATTGGGATCTTCGTGGAGTCTCTTATAGTCTGATTTCTGATGAACCAAAGTGAGCTCTTGGCACGCCTGAGACAACGACGCTGGACAGAGAGCAACTTCTTTCTCGATGTTCTGGAGACAAGGTGACACCAGGCTGGAGCCGCGTAGGTTAGGACTGGTCGATGTAGAACTGTATAAAGAAGGACCTTTGCCTTTGTCGGGAGGTTCCTTTATTTAAGCAGAGGGGAGATCAGCCTAAGCCCTTTCAAGGCTAGGTCGTAGAAACGGTTGGCGTGATGAGTCATTGTGAGTCGCTTGTCCAAGAGTAAGCCCAGGTATTTAACTCTAGACTTCCAATTAAGCCTTGTCCCGTCCATGTGAAGAAAGTAGGTGTCAGCTTGACTCATGGAAGCTGATGGCGTCACTCTTGTCTGCACTACTTTAATCCTCTATTTGGTGAGCTAAGGTTGAAGGATATCAAGCTCTCTCTGGACCTTGGTTTCGGGACATGTGGAGGTTAGCAGACGTGGCAGTGAACATCGCATCGTCAGCGAACAGGGAGGATGTTGGAAGTTGGACGCCACCTGGATGTCATTAGTGTACCAGAGGTACATGATGGTGCTGAGAACCAAACCTTGAGACACACCTGCTGAGATGGGACGAGGAGTAGACTTGTAGTAGGCTTGGCCAACGGGGACTGAGAAGCTGCTTTCGTGTAAGTAAGATGTTAGAAATTTCCAGATCCAACTCAGTAGAGGGGAAGAGGCCAGTGTGTAAAGAAGGCCCTCATACCAGACACATACTATGCCTTACTGACATCTATCAACAGAGGTGTGGCGTGGTGCTTCTGTTCCAAGGCCCCGGAGATGTTATTCAGTACTCGACTGTGTTGGAGGGTGGTAGAGTGTCCCTTCCAAAATCCAAACTGGTCCAGACTAATAGATGAGAAGAATTCATCAGGAAATCGATCCAGGATAATCCTTTCCATAATCTTTCCAAGGACGCACAGGAGTGAAATTGGCCTGTGGTTGTCAGAAAAGAGGAAATCCTTGCCGGGATTAGGAATCATTATGATGCTTGCCACCTTCCAGATGGACAGGAAGTGTGAGAGTCGAAGACACGAAGAGTTGAATATGGCAGCAATCACAACAATGACCAATTCAGGAAGTTGCTGAAAAGCAGAAGTACCTAGAGCGTCAGGACATAGCTTTCATCAGACGGAGCGGTTCAGACGAGCCTCAACTTCCTGAGGGGTTACGGGAAGAACGAAATCTTGGTCATCCTCTTTTGGTTCATACGGATCCAGAAAGTCTTCAACAAGCTTACAATGCTTCTCATCATAGACGTCCAGGTGAGGTGAAAATTTGACTTCCATTGAGTTTGCGAAGGCCCCAGTGCGGTCAATTAGGGAGTATACAAGCCCTCTTTGTCATTACAAAGGTCGAATAGTTTCTGTTGTAAACGTCTTGGATAGTCCCCAGATTCCAGCGAGGACGTCAGCTTGAGCTTGAATGAATTCATTCCACGTGCTTGAGCGATGATCTGCAAGAAGCCAGAGCCAAAACGTACACATCTCTTTTAAAGGAGCTAGAGAGTTCGGTGTCAAGAATGTCTGGAAGGAGGCCACGATAGTCGTAATGAGTACGCTCTTCTGGTGCCAGTATCTGTACATGAGTGTTTGCGCCCAGGAAGACTTTTAGAGGGCGGTCATTGTCGTTGGTCCGTCGACATCCCCAGTCTCGATCTTTGCTATTGAGATCACTAATGAGGAGGGACGGGATGTTCAGAGGCAGAGATAAAAGCCAATGTTTCTTTGAGGTGGGTTCTACATAGAATAAATCAGCAACTCAGATCCATCATAGGGTAAGGCAACGGAAGACACCTCAACATCAGGTGGAAGTTAATTGGGGGGTTAATTGGGGGGTTGCTGGTGAAGTATTTTTCGATGAACAAAAACCGCAGTGTCCCCATCCTTCGGATGGTCCCACATCCCCTGGGCCCAGAAGGACGGATTTATGGAACACCAGAGGAGTCAACTATAAAATTATTTATAAGAAGGTTGTCTTTCGACACATCAAATAACACTCTCTTTATCCCTCGAAGACAATTCAGCAATCTTAATCCACAATGGTTACTCTGTTTAAGGTTTACTTAGGTTTATGGTGTATGAGTCAACACAATAATAGTGATAATAACGAATTATTGCCGTGGTAGTTATCCCAAGGTCCCATAATGTTCATATGTTGCATTAATGCCAGGACTACACTTGGAACATTTTGTTGTACCGTTAACCCTCCAGGTGCTAACATCTCACTGTGAGATGTCAGCGAGGTGCAATTGTATAGCGCTATCGAAGTCAAAAATTACTGTTACTGTGCTGCCATCTGCGAGCTAATACATGCAACTACTCTGTAGTTCCCTATTCTGACGCCTGAGTTCGTTATTTTGCCGCCAGAGTATGCTTTTATAGCCAAATAAGTGCTTTCTCAGGCGGTGGTCCTTTGTAGTGTAGTGGTTAGACTGCTGTGCTGACGAGTACAACAGTTGAAGCCATTCGGAGGGACGAGGGTTCGAATTTCGGCTTGCAAATTCAAGTTCATATGTTGCATTAATGCCAGGACTACACTTGGAACATTTTGTTGTACCGTTAAAGGTTTGTTATTCATAACTCTTAATTTTTATTTGTATGTAAAACTAAATAATTAGTTAATAACATGTAATTTTTAACTCAATGAATACTTTTTATAACTTATTGTTCTTATTTTATATCAATTAAACTTATTATCAATTTGCAAATAAAAATGTTATGAAAACGTCTCAACCTTTTTGAAATTTGATTTAGCTACTGCTTTCAGGATTGAACATCACTCTAAACATAACTGTAGAAAAAAAGTAGGAGGTATGGGACTGCGAAACCACTCTTTATAGGTAGGTATGTAAAATTCATCTAAAATTTAAAGATGTTTTTCCGGATAAATAATAGCTTAATACCTTCTTACCTGTCTAGTGATCCTAGTGTAGCCCTTATAAGATAACATGAAACTGTTATCTTGAACGATGATGGGGCGCATCATGGTTATTGAAAGCCTAAAAAATTACAGGCACATACAACACCAAACACAAACATTAAGCCCGTAATGAGGAACAAGATAAATTTCAGAACAGAAACATTAAACAAAAATTCAGTTCTTACAATACCAATGAACGTTTACATGCACTTAGGTTGGGCTATGATTAAATCTTTTTGGAATATTTAACATTTTCACTATAAACTTTTAAACAGTTTTTGTACATTTTCCAAACCTAAATAGGAAAACGGGCCCTGTAGTTTGACCCTAAAATCACATATTTCCTGTCGTCAAATGCTTTATAACGTTGGTATTTCAAATTGAAAGACAACTAAAACTCTTAGAAGTTAAAAAGAACAATGAAATAGTTGTTGGTTAGTCATCATAATGCTAGTTACTTTGTTCTGACGTCATCTAATAAACTACGTGCCTCGGGTTCAGAGTGACACAACTTTATTATTTAAGCTTCATTAACTCGGTGTGTCTTCAGATGGTTCACAAAAGGAAATAAGATATTTACATGAACCTTATGCATGTACAAGATATTTCGTAGAGCTTTAGATATATGTACTTATTGTACACATTTATCTAAGCTATCTCAGTTTACGGAAACTAAGTTGACATTTGATTGAGAATTTGAAATTTAGAAATGGTTCCATAAAAAGTGATACATTTAATCATAGTGCTAAAATACACATGTATTTATGGTACTACTGTAGAGATATTGTTTCTTTTAGTACATGGCAACTTAGCACTTAGCAAGTACTAAGTACGGCCGCCGGGGCTGGCGTGGCTTGCTAGTCTTTTGATCACTTTTGTTAAATTATGGGTTGACTACTTTCCATGTATGCTGAGTTTTGACTTGATGGCTCCGGTAATAATACAGGGGGGGTTCGAGATGTAAATTAATTTTCATTTACATCACATTTACATGACAATAGTCTTATTAGGTTTTGTGTAATATTTACCCTGTCTGCATTTTTTTTCTCAGTATTTATCAGATTCATTTAACAGCTATGGAAATTTTAAGAGCTAGTGATGGCAACGTGGAACAATTTTACTAATATTTGTCAATTGGAGGCCTGATGAATTAAAATCCCAAACTTAACATGTAGCTGTAATACCGTTTTAATGGACAAAAATACGAACATTACAAACAAAATTAATAATTAAATCTACGAATCACAAATGAAGGTATCCAATTGGTGGGTAATTCATTCATATCTGATTATGTCAGTTATTTATCCAGCATACGACTTATATGAATTAAAAAAGTAATAAACAATTGGAAAACATATGAAGTGTAGAAAAGGTGACAAGGTAGAGGTCGCTCTGGTTTTCATTAAGACAAGTGGCAGTGGGGGGGTCTTAGGTCTCAGGGTGCATTATTAAGGTGAGGCCAGGAAAGAGGAGGACTTCTTATTTATACTAGACTTGACTCTTCTCTTTCCACTTCTAAGTGGAGATAAGTCGAAGATACAAACCATAAGAAGACATAAATTTGACTAGTTAAATATTTATACTGGTATTTTGTTAACAACATATCTCTGATCAAATGACGATGCAAAATATTTTGAAAGAGTATGCGGGGGATTTAAAGTCTGTTCTAAAATTGTTATTGGAAGTAAAAAAAACACTATAATAAGTACATAAAGTGTGTAGTGACAGTTATACGAGGGTCATGCAAAAAGTAAGTTAATTTTTGCAAATACCCAACTTGCACCAAGAACGGTCTGAAATTCACTGAAAACTTTGCTTATGTCTTGTGACATCACTAACATTCCTAAGTGGCTTATATGATACCAAAATTCTGTAAGTATAAGCCAGAAACTTTGGATCTACGACTTATTCCTACTGGATGTGTGTTTATAAAGGCAAAAAGTGCAACTGAAATTCATCACACACTGTATAGTGAATTATGTAGTTGCGTAGTGAATTGTGTGACAGTGATATGTCGAGGTTGTTACGTGGTCTCTCGTTGGCGCCGACCATTTATTGATGTAAGGACGACGAAAACACGACGAAAAACGAAGTGAACGCCCGTTCACTCGACGCGACGCGGAAGTTGTCGAAGACGGAGGCATTTTTAACAGATGCAGATCGTCTAAAATAATTATTGAAAGTCTTGAACGACTAATTGAATGTACCTAATATTTTAAGAGTGCTGGGAATCAATTCCGTTTATCGTAAGGCGATGATCGGTGTCAATTACCCTTCGGACAACACAAAGAATTAACGAGAGCATCATGGCAACCACAGTCCTTTACCAACACCCGGGCATAGGTCCCCTGCAAATTTCATTCCACTTCTGCCCGACAAACGGATATAAGAAAACAGTGTTTACCTTACTTTGAGGCAAGCTTGTTGTTACTTGGCTTATTTGTACTTTGGAACAAAGTTATTAACCTTTAATGATTCTATTAGTATCCTTAAATTGTTATTTTTACGAGTGTGAATTAAATTTGAACACAATAAAACCCGTGATAGGCCTGTGTATATGTTATGTTATCTATTTTTCATTGTCAACTTCTGCACTCTCTTCTAATACCAAGTTCATCATTAAATGCGTCAAAGTCGTGAAGATAACAAAACATTTTGTTGCAGACAGCGCTGATTACGATAGATGATGAACATAGTGAAGAAAGATTATCAAAAGTATTAAGAACTGAAAATTAATGTAAAATAATTAATACAAATGTAAAATAATGTAACTGATAAATAAATCATTTATAATAAATTAAATATGAATAGATTTAGGTTATCTAAATCTAGTATAAATTATAAAACGTGCTTCGTTATCAAACTGATATGTTAAAGTCAAATACTTGTTAGAAGCTGTATAACTTAACTTAATTTTTATCAGAAGTTAAGGTATGCTCCATATGACCAAGTGAAAGGTATCCTCTGATCGATGCATAATTTAATCTTATGATCCCCTTTAATGCCCTTTAATCGCCCTTTAATGTGTGAAATGTGGAGACGATCAAGCAGAGCGTCGCCGTCGCCCTAACTGATACCCGCCCCGCTACCTAATGGACCGGTCGATGGCCAGTATTTATGATAGCTATAAACTCTGTTCGCCCGAACCTATAAACCATGCTTTAATCTATGCTGGCGTTGAGGATCATGATGAACACAACTATGTGTGGTGGGTATGGTCAATCTTTTAGAATAAACCACTTCAGTTCCTTTTGAGCTCTTCGTGAATTACCCACCAATTGGATACCTTCATTTGTGATTTATTTATTCGTAAAACATACGTCAAATCCGTTACATACCTAAATAATAGATTTAAAATCGGTTTCCCCCCGTAGTTTTTATGCAAAAATATAATAATTCTAAGTAATAACACATATTTTATCAGGTTATTGCATAACAGTTTATGAAATATTAACAATATTAACAAGTTACTACATTAAATCTACAAAACGTTTGAAAGGTTTGGAACAATAACTTACTTAACTTCCGTAAAGATCAACTGATATAGACCACTGGAATACTGGAATACGAGTGTAAAATCATTAAAGGTATCATATACTCAAAGTGTTTTATATTATTAATTTAATTAAACATATAAATATATAAAATAACATACATATATAGTTTCTGAGTATAACATTACTAACTTTTGAATAGCAAAAATATTTTATCTATGAATGTAGAGTTTGAAGAAAGTGTAACGTAAAAAATAACCAATAATTATAAAAGAAAACATACAAAAACTAATTTGGTTAATAATAGAACAATAGAGTTTGCATCTAAAGCAATCAAAATATATGTTAAAATGTGATTTGCCTTTCTCTCCGTTGGAGTGAGAATTTGAATATTTAAGTAATTCAATCTGGTTACAAGCAGCCACATTCGCCACCGAGAAATAATAACAGAAATATTATTTCTGTTGCAGCATAATCATTACCTAAACTGTGGCAAAAAGAAATTAAATATTGGGTGCAAGAGAGTAAGTTACAAAATAATATAGCTATTATCAATGTAACTTGTGCCAATTTAAAGTAAACTCTATTTGATTCTATTTATTGTTGAAATACCTACAACAGCCAATATTAAAAACTACTGTTTGACTATTAATCTTAAGGCTATTTTACATCTGAAATTCATTTATGAAGTATTTGATACTGAGCCATAATAGATAGTGCACTAATTATATACCATTAACACTAAATAAACATTTAACTAAAGGCCATAAAAAATAAATTAATTTCATCCAAATTATAATTTCTTTAAATTTGTTTATTGAACATATTAGGCCTACAGTCATAAAAAACTCGTCACTTTTTTGTAGTTTTAGCGAACTTCCCATAGGGGAAAAATATTACCGTAGGTCTCATGGCAAGGCTTAAGCCCGGGACCATGTATTTTTTTTGTTTTTAGGTGCCCAGAGGCCAAAAATAATAGTAAAAATAATTTGTGTGTGTGTGTGTGTGTGTGCGTGTGTGTCTGTGAACAGGATAACTCTCGTAAAATGATCCGATCGAGATCAAATTTGGTATAGAAGTGTATTCTCAGACGAGTTTGTCTGAACTTAGGATATGTACATATTTTATGAATGCCATTATTGAAAATCACTTAAAATATAAATTATAAAATAATTAGGGGGCAAGAGACATTAAAACTACCTTGAATAATAAGGATGTATAGACAAAATTATTCTTGAAAGTTGTATAGGATTATTAATATTTTGAGGACGTCATATGTAATAAGGGTGTGTTGCGTTGGGAAATATATTGTTAAATATTTTTATAAATGCATATTAAAGGATTCTGATAATAGGTGCCTATCTGAGAGTGCTTGAGACTGCTAATATAGCGTCAGAAGGGAGTTTATCAGGTTATTTATATGCAACTTTAAAATAGTTCTTAGACATATTTTTAAGGTTTGAAGAATTGAATTACTATTCAATCCTCAGGTCTCTTGGTCACGTCGATGTTCGTACTTATACCGTAAACGTTTATGTCATATTTTTAGTCTTAAATGCAAATATATTTTTACTTACTTGTATGGCATTAATATTACAAGCTTGTTAATCCTTTTTCGACCATTTAAGTTCAGGAAAGTGCACTAGGAGCTATAGTTATAGCAATAGTTTCTGTCAACAAGTAAGTCACAGCAGTAGGGGTGACGTAAGTGATCATCACAGATCAGACGAGACACTACACATAACAATATCACTGCTATTTGATCACACGAGACACTACACATAGCAATATCACTGCTACATTATCTGTTATAATAGGCACTATACATGGATGTATCTTAATTACAACAAAAAACTTTGGAATATTGTTTCTGGGGTCAAAACAAAAAACATTGTTGTGAATATAAGGCCTATCTCGTTCCGTTTTCCGTGTGTCGGTGTGGATGTGTTTTTACGTAGCTTGCTAAAACTTTGGAACCACTTGAGATTATAACTTCAATCTTGGTACGGGGATAAGTACTAGTAGGACCTTATTTGTGCATAGTATTTTGCGCATTATACTTCGTATGTTAGCAAGACAATATTAATGAATTCGGTCGTTAAAACTACTGTTATTTAGATACTTTCTAAACTCTCGGGCTGCTATTTGGCTAAGCAGATGACCATTACTCACAGCCCGTATCCCTATGGCTGCAGTTTTTTATGATCAAACTCTGTTATCTACTGACCACCACCTTTTGAGGGTCTATTCTCATCATGGGTCATTTTGAGCTGAAATATCGACTCATTTAACTTAAACTTTTCTGCAAAATTTTTCAACAAAAATAAATATTTTGAAAATTTAATTTGTTTGACAATATTAATTGCCTTTGGAGCAACGGTAGTTATAATTACTAGTTTCTGAAGAATTTGTATTTAAGTAAATGCAGAGAATGTTTAGGTAAAACAAATTACTAATCCAAGCTTGTAAAACTATTAGTGACATATTCAATTTTGAATGAGACGTTAAAAAAAAATTTCATACGAGGCAGAAACAGAAGCGGAAGCGGAAACAGAGGCAGTAAAATTGAGTGGCTATTCCGGCAGAGTCACGGAGTGGTTGACGGGCCGAGCACGTACATCGTACAAGGCAGCCGGCCGCTGACCTATCGGACGCAACTGAGAACAAGACCGCGCACCACACAACAACAACAACTCGTTGCAATTAGAACCATCGGGATCTCGTTTTACTACATCATATATTTATTTCAACACACATTGGATCACCTTCCTTTTTAATTTAATTTCTTATCAATATTCTCAACTAGAACAATACAAGTATTAATATTTAAGCTTTTTATGGAATATATAATCAATGACAATGTATTACAAATGTCATATGCTTAAACAGTACCTAAAACCTATATAAGTAGTAATATAAATTAGCTTAATTTAAACTAACTGAAATAGTGTTCCCTTAAACAAAAGCCAACGTAAACAGTATGAAGCAGATCTTTAGAGAAACGAAATTTATTTTGTTATTTTATATTGATGATGAAACAAACGTTTGTTAGACTTTGAATGGACCAAACGTTTGTTATCTTACAGTACTAAATATATTATAATGTTTGACCAAAATGGAAGAGTAACATATTAAATATAAAATGTTTTCTTAACAATCTGTTTCATTTTAATGGTTTACCAATTTTTTATCCATTTGATCACGTTTTACTATGTTTCCTGATACGTTGCATTAAATTGTTTTTATTTGCCATGTTTACAATTTCTTAAAAAAATTAGTCCAACAAATCGAGATTCTGAGATTCATTGAGATACTAAACATCATTCTTAGTAATTAAATTTACACCAGTTTCATATTTCTTTAAACCTTTAAAATTTATTAGAATTAGTGAAATTAGAATTGTATTTAGTTTCAATAATTTAATACCTAAAAATGTCCCAACAAAGAAATAGTAACTAATTCTTTTGTCATATTATATTTGAAAATACAATTTATGTGGACTCAAAATGACACCGTGATTTTATGTTCGTAGTAGTACAATAAAATACAACAATATTGTACGATTTCTACTTCTAGAATTTATTGTTTAATTTTCGATAATTTGATTAGCAATGTTGTTTAAAGTATTTTGTATGAATTATATAAATTGTTAGTTAGCCAAAAAAAATTAAATAGGAGCATCCACAAATAGACTGAAGGGTTCTCATTACTTCTAAAGAAGCCTGTATTTATAATTGTTTATTAGTTGTAAACTATAACAATGTTTCAAGAATAATTAACGTACGTTCAATCAATTTATCATCATTCTTGTACCTGATTTCTTGGTTGTGTGGCCTATTATGAAATAACAGCCTATTACTATACGATTAAATAAGCTGCCTGAAACGCTGTGCATGACATTACGAGGGAGGCGCACAACCTTTACCAGGGCGGGTTGAGTTATCACCGGATTATAAGGGTCGTTAAACCGGCCGTAAACGTTTTGTGATCCCGATCGCTGATTATCGCTGCTGCCAGGACGGCTTGTCATAGCCATCTCCAGATTAAGGGTTAGTTGCCTCTTGATCGCTGATTATCGCTGCTGCCGGGACGGCTTGTCATAGCCATCTCCAGATTAAGGGTAGGTTGCCTCCTGATCGCTGATTATCGTTGCTGCCAGGACGGCTTGTCATAGCCATCTCCACATTAAGGGTAGGTTGTCTCCTGATCGCTGATTATCGCTGCTGCCAGGACGGCTTGTCATAGCCATCTCCAGATTAAGGGTAGGTTGCCTCCTGATCGCTAATTATTGCTGCTGCCAGGACGGCTTGTCATAGCCATCTCCAGATTAAGGGTAGGTTGCCTCCTGATAGCTAATTATCGCTTCTGCTAGGACGGCTTGTCATAGCCATCTCCAGATTAAGGGTAGGTTGCCTCCTGATCGCTTATTATCGCTGCTGCCAGGACAGTTTGTCATAGCCATGTCAAGATTAAGCGTAGGTTGCCTCCTGATCGCTGATTATCGCTGCTGCCAGGACAGCTTGTCATAGCCATCTCAAGATTAAGGGTGGGTTGCCTCCTGATCGATGATTATCGTTGCTGTCAGGACGGCTTGTCATAGCCATCTCAAGATTAAGGGTGGATTGCCTCCTGATCGCTGCTGCCAGGGTGGCTTATATAGAGTTACCACCTGCCCAGAAAAAAAAACGGAGAGCACAGACCCATGCGGCTGCGATGTTAGGGTTAGCGATGTACAAGGACCGGAGGAGCACATACCCATGTGGCTGCGATGTTAGTGTTAGCGATGTACAAGGACTGGAGGAGCAAAGACCCATGTGGCTGCGTTGTTATTGTTAGCGATGTACAAGGACCGGAGGAGCACAGACCCATGCGGCTGCGTTGTTAGTGTTAGCGATGTACAAGGACCGGAGGAGCACAGACCCATGTGGCTGCTATGTTAGGGTTAGCGATGTACAAGGACCGGAGGAGCACAGACCCATGCGGCTGCGTTGTTAGTGTTAGCGATGTACAAGGACCGGAGGAGCACAGACCCATGTGGCTGCTATGTTAGGGTTAGCGATGTACAAGGACCGGAGGAGCACAGACCCATGTGGCTGCTATGTTAGTATTAGCGATGTACAAGGACTGGAGGAGCAAAGACCCATGTGGCTGCTATGTTAGTGTTAGCGATGTACAAGGACCGGAGGAGCACAGACCCATGTGGCTGCTATGTTAGGGTTAGCGATGTACAAGGACCGGAGGAGCACAGACCCATGCGGCTGCGTTGTTAGTGTTAGCGATGTACAAGGACCGGAGGAGCACAGACCCATGCGGCTGCGTTGTTAGTGTTAGCGATGTACAAGGACCGGAGGAGCACAGACCCATGTGGCTGCTATGTTAGTGTTAGCGATGTACAAGGACCGGAGGAGCACAGACCCATGCGGCTGCGTTGTTAGTGTTAGCGATGTACAAGGACCGGAGGAGCACAGACCCATGTGGCTGCTATGTTAGGGTTAGCGATGTACAAGGACCGGAGGAGCACAGACCCATGCGGCTGCGTTGTTAGTGTTAGCGATGTACAAGGACCGGAGGAGCACAGACCCATGTGGCTGCGATGTTAGTGTTAGCGATGTACAAGGACTGGAGGAGCAAAGACCCATGTGGCTGCGTTGTTAGTGTTAGCGATGTACAAGGACCGGAGGAGCACAGACCCATGTGGCTGCTATGTTAGGGTTAGCGATGTACAAGGACCGGAGGAGCACAGACCCATGTGGCTGCTATGTTAGGGTTAGCGATGTACAAGGACCGGAGGAGCACAGACCCATGTGGCTGCTATGTTAGGGTTAGCGATGTACAAGGACCGGAGGAGCACAGACCCATGCGGCTGCGTTGTTAGTGTTAGCGATGTACAAGGACCGGAGGAGCACATACCCATGTGGCTGCGTTGTTATTGTTAGCGATGTACAAGGACCGGAGGAGCACAGACCCATGCGGCTGCGTTGTTAGTGTTAGCGATGTACAAGGACCGGAGGAGCACAAACCCATGTGGCTGCGTTGTTAGTGTTAGCGATGTACAAGGACCGGAGGAGCACAGACCCATGTGGCTGCGTTGTTAGTGTTAGCGATGTACAAGGACCGGAGGAGCACAGACCCATGCGGCTGCGTTGTTAGTGTTAGCGATGTACAAGGACCGGAGGAGCACAGACCCATGTGGCTGCTATGTTAGGGTTAGCGATGTACAAGGACCGGAGGAGCACAGACCCATGCGGCTGCGTTGTTAGTGTTAGCGATGTACAAGGACCGGAGGAGCACAGACCCATGTGGCTGCTATGTTAGGGTTAGCGATGTACAAGGACCGGAGGAGCACATACCCATGTGGCTGCGATGTTAGGGTTAGCGATGTACAAGGACCGGAGGAGCACAGACCCATGCGGCAGCGTTGTTATTGTTAGCGATGTACAAGGACCGGAGGAGCACATACCCATGTGGCTGCGATGTTAGGGTTAGCGATGTACAAGGACCGGAGGAGCACAGACCCATGCGGCAGCGTTGTTAGTGTTAGCGATGTACAAGGACCGGAGGAGCACAGACCCATGCGGCAGCGTTGTTAGTGTAAGCGATGTACAAGGACCGGAGGAACACAGACCCATGCGGCAGCGTTGTTATTGTTAGCGATGTACAAGGACCGGAGGAGCACATACCCATGTGGCTGCGATGTTATTTTTCCGATGTACAAGAACCGGAGGAGCACAGACCCATGCGGCAGCGTTGTTAGTGTTACCGATGTACAAGGACCGGAGAAGCACAGACCCATGCGGCTGCATTGTTGGTGTTACCGATATACAAAGACCGGAGGAGCACATACCCATGCGGCTGCGTTGTTAGTGTTACCGATGTACAAGAACCGGAGGAGCACAGACCCATGCGGCAGCGTTGTTAGTGTTAGCGATATACAAGGACCGGAGGAGCACATACCCATGTGGCTGCGTTGTTAGTGTTACCGATGTACAAGGACCGGAGGAGCACATACCCATGTGGCTGCGATGTTATTTTTCCGATGTACAAGAACCGGAGGAGCACAGACCCATGCGGCAGCGTTGTTAGTGTTAGCGATATACAAGGACCGGAGGAGCACATACCCATGCGGCAGCGTTGTTAGTGTTACCGATGTACAAGGACCGGAGGAGCACAGACCCATGCGGCAGCGTTGTTAGTGTTACCGATGTACAAGGACCGGAGGAGCACAGACCCATGCGGCAGCGTTGTTAGTGTTACCGATGTACAAGGACCGGAGGAGCACAGACCCATGCGGCAGCGTTGTTAGTGTTACCGATGTACAAGGACCGGAGGAGCACAGACCCATGCGGCAGCGTTGTTAGTGTTACCGATGTACAAGGACCGGAGGAGCACAGACCCATGTGGCTGCTATGTTAGTGTTACCTATATACCAGGACCGGAGGAGCACAGACCCATGCGGCAGCGTTGTTAGTGTTACCTATATACAAGGACCGGAGGAGCACAGACCCATGCGGCAGCGTTGTTAGTGTTACCGATGTACAAGGACCGGAGGAGCACAGACCCATGCGGCAGCATTGTTAGTGTTACCGATATACAAGGACCGGAGGAGCACATACCCATGCGGCAGCGTTGTTAGTGTTACCGATGTACAAGGACCGGAGGAGCACAGACCCATGCGGCAGCGTTGTTAGTGTTACCTATATACCAGGACCGGAGGAGCACATAACCATGCGGCAGCGTTGTTAGTGTTACCGATGTACAAGGACCGGAGGAGCACAGACCCATGCGGCAGCGTTGTTAGTGTTACCTATATACCAGGACCGGAGGAGCACAGACCCATGCGGCAGCGTTGTTAGTGTTACCGATATACAAGGACCGGAGGAGCACATACCCATGCGGCAGCGTTGTTAGTGTTACCGATGTAAAAGGACCGGAGGAGCACAGACCCATGTGGCTGCTATGTTAGTATTACCTATATACCAGGACCGGAGGAGCACAGACCCATGCGGCAGCGTTGTTAGTGTTAGCGATGTACAAGGACCGGAGGAGCACAGACCCATGCGGCAGCGTTGTTAGTGTTACCTATATACCAGGACCGGAGGAGCACAGACCCATGTGGCTGCTATGTTAGTGTTACCGATATACAAGGACCAGAGGAGCACATACCCATGCGGCAGCGTTGTTAGTGTTACCGATGTACAAGGACCGGAGGAGCACAGACCCATGTGGCTGCTATGTTAGTGTTACCTACATACCAGGACCGGAGGAGCACATACCCATGCGGCAGCGTTGTTAGTGTTACCGATGTACAAGGACCGGAGGAGCACAGACCCATGCGGCAGCATTGTTAGTGTTACCGATATACAAGGACCGGAGGAGCACATACCCATGCGGCAGCGTTGTTAGTGTTACCAATGTACAAGGACCGGAGGAGCACAGACCCATCTGGCTGCTATGTTGATGTTACCTATATACCAGGACCAGATGAGCACAGACCCATGCGGCAGCGTTGTTAGTGTTAGCGATGTACAAGGACCGGAGGAGCACAGACCAATGTGGCTGGTATGTTAGTGTTACCTATATACCAGGACCGGAGGAGCACAGACCCATGTGGCTGCTATGTTAGTGTTACCTATATACCAGGACCGGAGGAACACAGACCCATGCGGCAGCGTTGTTAGGGTTGCCGATGTACAAGGACCGGAGGAGCACAGACCCATGTGGCTGCTATGTTAGTGTTACCTATATACCAGGACCGGAGGAACACATACCCATGCGGCAGCGTTGTTAGGGTTGCCGATGTACAAGGACCGGAGGAGCACAGATCCATGCGGCTGCGTTGTTAGTATTACCGATGCACGAGTCTATTTTTTTATCCCGCATTGTTGAGAACGTTTTAAGCATCCTAAATTTAGACTTTTATTGTGTCTGACTTTATTGTTTTTCGTTGGGCTGCTCTCTCTCGTAATCTTCGTGAAATAAATAATACCTTATACTTTAAGTTACTCTTTTTTAAGATATTTAAATGTGTATATTTGTAACAAGGAAGTAAAATGTTATAAAATCTTATAATTAAACACTTATTTTAGTATCTGTTTTATAATATAAATGTTTTTGGCATACAATAATGTTTATACAGTACTTGTATTAATATTGCTTTTGTATTAACCATTCTACTTCTCTTCTTATAAAACAATACAAAAGTAAAGTAACCAAAAAATAATAAGATAAATAGTCCACGTCAAATGATTACAAAATTATACATGTTTTTTGGTAATAACACTGAAAGGTGGAACCTAAGCCAAGTAAGGCTAGGGGACCGGAAAATTAAGGTAATTTGATCTGCGACCTTTGGGAAATTAAGCGTTCTTGTCTGCCGGGAGATGTGGAAATTAACACCCAAGTAATTGACCTTCACTTTTCAAAATATTATATTAATTGTATAACATTTTATAAAATGATAATACATGTTATTTAGTTTGCACTCTGTAATAGACTGTAAAATATTTCCTAAAATAAATTTAAGACAAAGATAAATAAAGCTAATAATTGCATCAAATTCAGTTTCCGTATACAAATTATATTTACCCTGCATCTTAAAGATATCTACATTTATTACACATGTATTACAAAAGAATCGTAGAACTATAGATCGGGCATTATCTCCTATCCAACCTAGTGATACTAAGGTGTTCAACCTAAAACCACGAGCTTTGACATCTCAGACAGAATTTGATTGTATTTGAAATATTATCAAGTTTATTTTTTTTAGATCGTTTTATTAGGATTTTTTTTCATAATTGTTCTTGAAATTAATTCCCAATCCCGTTAACGAAACGTTTGTTGAGTTCATTAGAAAAAATTAAACCATCAATAATTTACAATTTAAATCACAAACACTTGTTTTTTAGAAAATGCAGTATTATTTTAATAATCAAACAATTTAATTATAATTTATTTTAATCAAATATAGTATTTAGTAATATATATTTTAGTTTTCATTTCAAAAATGCATTTTCTTCAAAACGTCAATAAATTAGTCAATATTTAGTTAAATACATGGCGAAAACTTTGAGTATTTTATAACTTTTGAGTATTCCAGAATAAAAAAGGTCTTGTAAAAAAGTCGTAATCTTGTTGTATGAGAGCAATTTAAAATAATATTAGCGAAAAACTATAAATTATAATTGCTATCAATATTTAAGTGGGGTTATTATTAATAACTATTAAAACATCGTTATGTCTCGTTACTCGTATATAAAATGTGATTATAATCAGTTTTCCATTAGAAAGTTATACGAGTAGCTATTCAATATTCATAACAGTGAAATCGTTGCGTTGGAGCTGAAGTAAACAAGACTTCCCTTAATTTATAAAACGGCTAAATGTATTTACTTCCCATTGCGTAATAGCTTAGATCATGGATTTAAGTCTATTTTTGTCTAAAGGGAATGTTTTCAGTTCCTCTGAACAGTGGGCCTTATTATATAACGTCATTAAAACATGTTCGCGACATAGTGCGCCCGATCGGGTACACGGGCGCTTCTTGAAATGGTGGCAGTACACGGCGGGGTACACTCAGAACATTACTAAAGCGTGCGGTGCGCCCGACCGGATACACTCGCTGTGTTTTCTAATGCCGTTGATGACCAACAAAGTCGCACTAAATATAGCTGAAATGTGTTTTGGTCCCTATCAGAAAACCTTTAGTAAGTGTGTACCCGATTGGGTACACGTTCGAATATATTTTAGGAATTAAGAAACACAAATATTGGGTACATTTAATAAAAGTGTATAAAAAAAATAAAAATAATTTTGAAAATAAACAGTGATAACGATGTACTTTTCCCATCAAAACAAAAGCAAACTTTAAAAAAACCCTAAGTACGAATTTTGTAATTTGTTACATACATTGGCTCCGCCAAGTAAAAAAGTCGGTATTTCAATTCCGTCGCGAACGTGTTTTAAACATATGATACCACTTCCGTCTTAAATTTTGGTCTGAAGGATTACCAATCTCCTCCCACAGACCTAAAACATGTTCATTCCGAAAATACTGAATTAACACATTGGTTCTGGAAATAAAAATAAATTTTCTCAAGAGTGGAATAAATAGGTGAGGAAGTTCTATACCAACGGGTAAAATAATGTACCATATGTTATAGAGCTAAAACATGGTGTATTAAACTGGTTTCCGAGGTAGAATGAGCGATGGAATGCGTTGAAATACAACGGGCATACGTTAGCGCTGGGCCGAGTGATGGACGAGGGCGGTTGCGGTACAGTATTGAGTGACGTGTTGACCTGGCGTGGCGCTGTACATGTGTGCCGAAGTAACCCCTTCGGCACACACTATTGTCATAGGTCTATCTATGACGTGTTGACCTGGCGTGGCGCTGTGCATGTGTGCCGAAGTAACGCACTCGGCACACACTATTGTCATAGGTCTATCTATGACGTGTTGGCCAGGCGTGGCGCTGTGCATGTGTGCCGAAGTAACGCACCTGGCACACACTATTGTCATAGGTCTACATATGACGTGTTGACCTGGCGTGGCGCTGTGCATGTGTGCCGAAGTAACGCACTCGGCACACACTATTGTCATAGGTCTATCTATGACGTGTTGGCCAGGCGTGGCGCTGTGCATGTGTGCCGAAGTAACGCACCTGGCACACACTATTGTCATAGGTCTACATATGACGTGTTGGCCTGGCGTGGCGCTGTGCATGTGTGCCGAAGTAACGCACCTGGCACACACTATTGTCATAGGTCTACATATGACGTGTTGGCCTGGCGTGGCGCTGTGCATGTGTGCCGAAGTAACGCACCTGGCACACACTATTGTCATAGGTCTACATATGACGTGTTGGCCTGGCGTGGCGCTGTGCATGTGTGCCGAAGTAACGCACATGGCACACACTATTGTCATAGGTCTACATATGACGTGTTGGCCTGGCGTGGCGCTGTGCATGTGTGCCGAAGTAACGCACCTGGCACACACTATTGTCATAGGTCTACATAATCATGGTGAAGGGTGCTGAGGACCACCAAACATCTTTGTCGAATGCTATTGACCATGCGTTCAATGAGTTTAAATGATTCTTTATATTTAGGTTCGGGAGGGAGATTTTGTACAATATAAATAGCCCTCACCGTTAATTGATTCGGTAAGTAGGATTAATGTCACAAAGAACAAAACTATTTAGATGTTGCAACATATAAATTAATAGTAGTCCTTAAATATATGAACCAGTAAGTCTACCGAGTTTTATACCGATATTTCAAATAATAAGTGATATCTAAATTTTAAGTTTTTCCCTTATGATAAACATTGGCAGCTACATAAGCCAATGAACTGTGTTTACCAGATTATATCTCTCTGGAACCGATTGAAATAGAAAAAAATTCAAAATACTAAGTTGTTTATTTTTTGAGCTGATTCTAATGGTATAAAAAAATTAGTTATTCAATAAATGTTATGTAAAAAATCACCAGAACCCCACACATATAAACCACTATGACAAGAGGCAAAATGCAGTTTTATAACTCTTATTTACTTACTTCAATTAGGAATTATTTTAACTTATTCTTGAATTTATTTTAATCATGGTAGGTTCTTATTTCTTAAAATAGTTTGTTATAGGTGGAGTCAGCAAGGGATACAGTCAAAACTAATCAACCAAATTATCAAACCACCATCTTAAACTGAACGCTGTTAAATAAACCTCTATTGTATCTCAGTTTAAGCCATTAATTTATACATTTATATGTTTTTTAAATGCTTTACTAATATCCATTATGTAAAGATGCTCAGTTCAAAGTTTTAGCATTCATCTGGTCACTGGTGAATAGACAGTTACAGAGTTTAGACTATTGGCTCCTTAATCTAGTGTTTGAGTTGAAATAGTATAACATTCTTTCTTAGTACGCATAAGCCTTGGAAGAAAAGTTTTACCAAAAATTAGGTCATGAAGCAGTTATCTCACCATCTCTACAGTTATTAAGAAACTTAATTTGGTAAAAAATTATGTATTATCTATATGTATATATATATATATATATATATATATATATATATATATATATATATTAGCTGGGATTCATACAGTGATAATTGGAAGAAAATAAGCTCAAGTGTTCAGGATGGGTATCCTCATACCTAAAAATTCCCAATATTTCCAAACCTTGCGTACTTTCTACAACGTACTGATCTAGAACGTGATAAAGTGTTCGGGCTGGGCGTCCTAGCACTCCATTCAGATGCTAAAATTCAGTCTTTATCTTTGTATACCGCGTTAATGACGTTTTAGATTTAGATAAAAAACGAGTAATACAATTGAAAAAGAGACATGATACATATAATATATGTCTCGTTTAGTATAATATATTATACCATATCGTATATGGAGTATATCAATTGTAACTTCTTATAAAATTCCAAGAACATATGAATAAATTAAATTGATTCATTTAAATATAACAGTTACATTTATTTATGTACTAAATGTTTCCTAAAAGTGACTTTGTCCATACAATAGAAATAATGCAACGGTATGGTACTTTTAATGATACTAATTAGGATATTAGGGATATAATCACGTATTTATTTTTGTACATATTATAACTTGGGCTGTATTAATGTTAGTATCTCCCAAAATATTCTTTGCAAATTATACTTAATGTCAAAAGTCAACTATTATCCACCTTTAGTGTTATTATTGACTCAAGTATGGGTCATAGGAGGATATAAGCTAAAAAATCAGAAGTACCTCAATGTAGCCTACTGAATTAACTCTATATATAAAATTGAATGTATGTCTGTATGTATGTCCTTTATGCGTTGCCAAACTACTCATCCGATCGCCATGAAATTTTTGGAAGTTGTTCTATATGTGTCCGGAAAGGTTTTAGTGAAAAATATTTTCAAAAAACCCCATAAGTTTCCATTTTATGGCGTTTTAAATTTCTAATGTTAACCTCATGGAGAGTAAGTTTGTTTACAAATTGTCTACAATGAAAACATTTGATTTCTTAACTACAACTGATTGGTTTACTTTCCATTAGCAATACCGTATGCTTTACTGTCCAATGCCATCTGAATCATTCATTAATGTTAAACTATGAAGTAAATGTGTACTGTAAAAAATGAACAGCTTTATTCACCACGTTAATAGTTTACGGTTTTGGGGGATTATGTATTTATATTTTTATTTTCTGTCTGATTAAAGTCACGTGTTTATATAATAATTATAATAATTATATTATTACGTTTTTTATAATAATCAGCTGTTGTATATCTTTCCTATAAAAGCCATATTACAGTTAGGTTTCGTTTGGGTTTGGATTGGATTTGAAAATTGTGAATTAATCCACTCAGATTTATCTGTTTTATGGGAATGTTATTAATATGTTTTATCGTTTCAGTATTGTTATTCACTATGCAGCGACCCAGAATATATAACCTTTCACAATGATGCCGTATTGCTATTCGACTTCAGAACACGGCCAATCTTAAAGTTACCATGTGTTTACTGTGAGGCGTTACGAAGTTCGCCGGGTCAGCTAGTAAATAATAAAAAATACTATTCGTATGAATAAAAAAAAGCTAAATGAGTAAATGTAAAAGTGGTAACTGTCACAATCAGAGACATTTTCAAAGAATCCACCATAGAAGGCTGGGATATGTGAGCACTCGTTTGCAAGACCCGCTGGCTTGGCTCCAACCCAAACTACCCGACATTCAAATCCTCACGCCTACTCTTCGGGCCAAATCTCCTTCTGCCCTGCTAACTTGTCTCACGGAGGATAATAGCAGCACTTGCACAGGTTATATCATTCGTCTGTAACGATATAATTTTGTATGTTACGAGTTCGATGGTAAGCTTTATTTCAAGATTTTTTTTACTTTAATTTCCATTTACTCAGCTGTTTTCATAAAAAACGCATGTTTCATTAATTTTATAGTATTTATTCATTACCACCTAAGACAAGGTTTACAGCCAAGTAGACCTAAACATAAATACTACTTACTGTTGGTATTCACGTTTGAATTAAATATGTAATTTAATAAAAACCCTGCAATTTAGTAATATTCCACATTTATTATTTAAATTATTTATTTTAACTTATAACTATTTAAAGGCACCGTCAGGATTATTGATGTTTAATCCTGGTGTGTGGGACTTTCACCCAGGCATGGTATTCCCTCCTGGAAACGCTTCTCTGCACTAACTCAAGAGGGTGCCTTTGTACGCCCAAAGGGCATTGCGTCTTCGTAATCCCTCCTCATTCAGCTAAACGGTGCATACTATAGTTCTTCTCTCTTTTGTCTGAGCACCCTCTTGCAGAATTCAGAGACATAATTCCAGGATGTAGGGCTGGACAACATACGGTTTACCATACCGTCCGGTGATATTTGGCCAATGGCTGCCTCTAGATCAGAACGTTCTGCTTCCCATCTTCTACAAAATAATATTGTGTGCAGTGCATCGTCATTTGCTGAATCACCATACTAACACTAGCCCAACCATGGCCAGCTAGAATCTGCGTCTTGGGAAAATTCACCTCCCCACGATTTCTTCCTAACCACATAGAAAGATTAGTGATCAGGGCAGCCGTCCATATACCTCTCTCCTACTGCTCCCAGCGGCTTTGCCACTCCTCAAAAGTTTGTCTCCTAGCTGCAGCGTGACTCAAAGTGCCGTCTCCTTCAATAATTCTCTTTCTTTCAAAAGCTAGGAGGTCGATGGGTACCGCAACGATGAGCACAGCTGGTTCTGATATGGTTCTGTAAGCGGATACGGTCCGAAGAGCAGCTCTTCTCTGTACTGTTGCCAATTTTCTCTTGTACCGCTTCTTTTTCAGTAAATTGGCCCAAAACTCACATCCGTAAAGCATTACAGAGTTAGAACACAACAAGAGTGTATGCCGTCTACTTTGAATACGGCCTCCGATGTTAATCATCAGCCTTGGCAGGTTTGCCTTTCCTTTCGGCCTTTGCCTTACTTTCGGCTTTCTCAGCTGCAGAGGATATGTGGACCCAATATGACAGACGAAAATCCAGCTGAACACCCAAGTACTTCACTACTCTCTTCGTTTGGACCTCTTCACCATCAAGCGAAAACCACGAAACAGTGTTGAGTCTCTGTCTGGAAAGCAGGACAATCTTGGTATTTTCTGTTGCCAGAGAAATACCACGGTAATACCAGAGAAATACCATGGTCACGCATCCAGTCCATCACCTGAGAGATTGCAACACTGAGTAGTCTCTGTGCCTCATCCACATTTCTTGCAGTTAGAACTATAGCAATGTCATTAGCGTATACGACGAGGAAGGTATCGCGAGGCATTTCCACTCGCAGGATCCCATCATATGCTATCCACAGGTCCGGCCCAAGGATAAACCCCTGAGCAGCTTCTGCGGTGATATCCTTTTTCTTCTAGCTCTGCAACATCCGGAGGAGGTAAGGCGGCCATCTAGCTGAGTTGAAAGCATTTCTCACGTCGAGAGTTGCCAGAACCACCAACTTTCGTGATATCTGATTTTCAATCTGCGTAGCTTCAAAAACTCTCACTACTTCACTCACTGCACCTATTGCGACCCGATCGAAATCCGTATTGATGATCGGAAATACCCCTGCTTGTTGTATAGACTGTGCTAGTCGATACTTTAACAACCGCTCAAGAAGTTCCCCTGTTGTGTCTAGCAAACAGAGGGGCCTGTGTGCAGATGGTGTTTGATGGTCTCCCTCGCCCTTACTAATCATCTCGAGGCGTTGGATCTTCCAACGTCTTGGAAACAATCCTTGCATCAAGCAGCGATTATACATGTTGAGCACTAGTTCAGGCGAGCTAGCTACTAATGCCTTTAGTACCTCTGTTGAGATACCATCAGACCCAGGAACCTTGCGGCACTTCATGAAGCCCATAGCGTTTTGCAGCTCCTGATTGCTGAACATAGGAATTTCATCAGGGTCAACCGCCACGTTTACACCAGGTCTTGGAGGATGTGTAGGAAATAAGGCATCCACTATTCTCTGCAACTGTGAGGAGTTCATGTCAGGCATAATAGATGTGCCCCGAGCCTCTGCATCGCAGTCTTATAGGCTAACCCTCACGGATCCGCATCCCCATGGGCCTTTCTTGAGTGTGTTCCATTTAGAAGCTTTACTTGTGCTTATAGCACGCTTAAGCTCCAACCTAGCCACTCTTAAATCTTCCATGAGCACATACGGCACCTCGTGGTCCCTCCTTCTACTTCCGGTAACTTTCCGTCTAAGTTTTAGGCGTTTTCTATGACGCTCAACTATGTCCCTATTCCACCAGTAGACTGTTTTTCTGTTTCCTCAGTTTTAACTTATAGGTACACACTCAATTACAGTTTGTAGTAAATAGTAAAGTTAATTTAAGTATATAGTAATTGAGCAATCTGATGGCTCTATTCAAATTAAAAGTTTTTTTTGTATAAAGTATTATACTTATACAACATAAGGCCTAATAATATTCAACTCAAGATTACTTTTCCCGAGGAATGATTGGTAGCCAATGTGGAAAAGGATGCGAGTGACATTGAAACGGTCACCAAAACGACAATGTTTTTGCCTACGATTGTTGTATGGTAACATGCTTAGCTTTTCAAAATTTCGGTCTAAAAGTATATATGGTGAATGTTTATAGCATGTACCGATGCCATTCTTACTGGAAAATACTTTTGATGCCATTTTACCAGTAGGAGGCAAATGAAAAAAGTAGAAAGGTGTTTACTAAAGTTTGAACTTTTTAATGGAAAAAATAATGAAGTAAAGTGTATTATATTTTATATTTTAGTAAGCCTGTAGCTAAATTAAGTATCTAGTTTATTGTGGATAATTGTTACTGTAGGAAAGGCCAATAAATAAGAATAGTTATTTAAACGTTTTCAATTATTTATTATTCCAGTTATTTTAAGAACCGTAGAATTTATATCTAAACGGGCTTTCATGGTATTTTATTTGCAGGATGATTCAGTAAAGAATATCATTGTATTAAAACATTATACATTACATTTACATAATATTTACATAATAAAATTGTGTTGATACTAACTACAATTAATTTTATTGCATTGTCACTTATTATCGTGATAATTTCGTGTATGGGTCTTCTTAATATAGTAATGACATTAGACATTCTTATACACTATAAAAATAATAATGAAAAATATATATGTAATGTGTTAAATGTGCAACGATGGAAATAAAAAAAGTTATTATAGAAATAATAATCTATTACTGGATGTTTAACCTCAACCATTTCAATATATTTTACCATTATCAATATTTTTTGTTTGTATTCTAAAAAAACGGTTTTATGACTGAAACAACATTATTAGATGTCTAATCCTGTTCTGTGTCCAATCACGCACCTTTGACGTATCGCAAAAACGTACGTCATAATACGACACCTGATAACCTGATTGTAGTCACCCGATAGTGTGGAATACAAGACAGAACATTAATAAAGTAATTGTTACAGTTTACCTTAAAAGTATGAACATTTATAATTGTAAAACAATATTAATATGAAATAATATCTACATAAAACAATTACATAGTGATTATACTTTCACGATCGGCAATAATTGTTTGAAGACAAGTATCATGTCTTAGTTGTAAAGGCAAAATAAACAATTGATGGGTTGTTGACAAATTTTATTACTGAAAGTAGCTTATGGAGAAGTCTTGTTATTGGTTAACGGAGAGCCTGAGAACCTTGGTGCAATGGTTTATGAGGAAGCCATTACTCAAGGAAATACGCGCCGCCCCGTTCAGCCGGGTACTGCTCTCCTGCTCTCCTGCTCTCCTGCTCTCTTACTCTCCTACTCTCCTGTTACACGCCAATAATCGGTTTACTACCTCACAGCCTAACTAGAATACAACGAGTGTACTTATTAATTCTTACTGTTGTGACGGGTATGCACTGTACGGCCTCTAGTACCCACTACCACACTACTGACTAGTGACTAACCGTTTTTTTTTATTTATTAGATTTAGTTCTTTACGTATGCATCCAATGAAATTTAATCACTTAGTGTTGAAAAACAAAATAACAAGATGTTGGTAAATATGTCCAAATGTTAGCCCAAGGTTGGAGTTTATTCTCTTAATGAACTCCAAGAAAGTTACCGCTGAGCTTGCTTGAAACCAAGAAATATTACCAAAAAAAACAAACTAAGTCGTGGGCGAATAAGAAAATATGTCACATGTAAACTTAATGGGTAGAAAGAAGTAATAAAACAGCTCTACAAAGAAAGAAAGAAAAAAAGCGTTTCTTAACACACATTCAAATGATTCCTCTCATTGGTCAATGAGAAGATTAATGGTATTAAATATATAAAAGTTGCTAGTTTTTCAAATGTTTTATGTTGTATTAGCGTTACATTCAATATTTGTAACCGACCTATTATGCACTCTCTTGGTATTGAACGAATTGCTGATGTAATATTATTTTAACGAATTATGTATTCATGAAATAAGTGAAGCGAAAATTTAATGACTCCATCTACCTTCTTTCACAATATAACATTATGCCTTATATTATTAAAATATATATTATTAGAAGTAAGTGAGAGCTGTTTACTCTCAGGCCCTCCGTGGATGTAAACTGTGAGATTTCTCGAGGGATACTGAGCAAACTAACTTAATTTTCTGGTCCTTTGCCTTCGGATGTGTTTCCGTGCCCTAACCTTCGTTTCACGAACAACTGTTCAAATAAAAGTTAATAATTTGTTTGATACCACTAGACTCAAGGACCACGACAAAATAGTTTTATTTCAAGGTATTGATTACCCTAAAAATAGTTTTTCATACAAATTTTGATATTAATTAACTGTGAAATCGTTCAAATTTTTTTCATAGTGTCAGTTTTACATTTTTTACACATTTTCTAACTTTTATATTTATTTATATAAAATATAGATTTTATGATATAACGTATGCAATTTAAGAGGTAAAACGACCGTTCACAGTGTATACATGTTTCATTCGTTTTATTACTTTAAATCTAAACACAGTACGTTGTATTTATAAGCTGCAATGTTAACCTTATGGAGGATAGAGAAAAATTAAAATTTCACTTACCAAACAATATTTTTGGATTAAACTTGGTATTTACCTACATTTAGTTGAGATCTACCCATTTATGCTTAAAAATCATAGTTATTATGTTTACTATGGCAGCAAACTTGCATACTCTTTCCTCATGTTAATCATATGGAGAATAGGCAAACTCTTTTATTTATCGAGAGATGTTGATGAAAGTTGGTATAAATGTTAAAAATACAAGTTCCTCACAGCAGCAAACCTGCTCACTCTTTCCCATGTTATTCTTTTGGAGAATAGGCAAATGATTCTCATGATTATCGACAGATTATGACCAAAATAGTCATATATTATTATTATTATTATTATATTATTGATTTGAAAATTCGCTGAGTACGCAGGTCTGCTGAAAAAGGGGGGTATTTATCATTTGTGGTTTATGAGATATTTATGCTTTGAGTTTTTATACAACCGCTATTTTAAAATTGGTTATTGAAAAAAAACTTATTTTTATAATTAAGTATTTTAGTTGGTAAAGGTTCATAGCGCATTTCAATATATACACCCATTCTTGAATTGAAGTTTGCTATGTGAAAAAAATGAGGCTATATGGGTAAGTTTTTAGTTTTATGATAATTTGATATGATATTTAGGCTTGCATATGGTCCAGGAATAATATCTGTTTATATATACATATTCATTTGCTTACATATTTATTTATTTGTTCATGAATCATCCTAAATTTAAGTGTTGGCAACAAGTTTAACCAACACTTGGGTTTTCATTAGAGGAAGTGGTTCTGTTTTGAAGGTGGTTGGAAGGCTTATGATGAGGGGGCAACGGGGGAGGGGTTTTATTTAAGTGAAAAAGAACAGACCACATACTTTCATAGTACCTCTATGTAAAGATTCGAAAGCACCTAGTTAATTCAACACTACAAGTCAAGAGATCTTTGATATACAAATATCTACGTAAGGTGCGTTTTAGAAAGTAAAAAGTACTCAAATAAGTCGAGTAAATAGAGCACTGTATTGTAAATAATAATATCGAGTTTTGTTTTTCATTTTTCTGTTATTATCCATTAAATTACTTTGTTAAACTTTAAGTAAAGTGTTAGGCTAGTTATGAAAAAGCACATGAGAAGGGTATTAAAATTTATAAAAATTAATTTGTATAAGAGGATGATGCAATTTGTTTGCAAACGTTTCATTAAGTCGCGGCCATTTATCTGATAGTCTCAATGGATAAGAACTCTGCTATTTCCTTGAGGATAGTGACGTTGCTTATTTAATTTGTATACAAGTCTGATACAGTTGTAAACGTTTAATCAATTCGCGGCTATTTAGATGATTGTATCAGTGGATAAGAACGCTGTTATTTCCTTGAGGATAGTGACGTTGCTTATTTAATTTGTATACAAGTCTGATACAGTTGTAAACGTTTAATCAATTCGCGGCCATTTAGCTGATAGTCTCAATGGATAAGAACGCTGTTATTTCCTTGGGGATAGTGACGTTGCTTATTTATTTTGTATACAAGGATGATACAATTGTAAACGTTATATAAAGTAGTGTCCATTTAGCTGATAGTCTCAATGGATAAGAACGCTGTTATTTCCTTGGGGATAGTGACGTTGCTTATTTATTTTGTATACAAGGACGATACAATTGTAAACGTTATATAAAGTAGTGTTCATTTAGCTGATAGTCTCAATGGATAAGAACGCAGTTATTTCCTTGGGGATAGTGACGTTGCTTATTTATTTTGTATACACGGATGATACAATTGTAAACGTTATATAAAGTAGTGTCCATTTAGCTGATAGTCTCAATGGATAAGAACGCAGTTATTTCCTTGGGGATAGTGACGTTGCTTATTTAATTTGTATACAAGGACGATACAATTGTAAACGTTATATAAAGTAGTGTTCATTTAGCTGATAGTCTCAATGGATAAGAACGCTGTTATTTCCTTGGGGATAGTGACGTTGCTTATTTAATTTGTATACAAGGACGATACAATTGTAAACGTTATATAAAGTAGTGTCCATTTAGCTGATAGTCTCAATGGATAAGAACGCAGTTATTTCCTTGGGGATAGTGACGTTGCTTATTTAATTTGTATACAAGGACGATACAATTGTAAACGTTATATAAAGTAGTGTTCATTTAGCTGATAGTCAATGGATAAGAACGCTGTTATTTCCTTGGGGATAGTGACGTTGCTTATTTAATTTGTATACAAGGACGATACAATTGTAAACGTTATATAAAGTAGTGTTCATTTAGCTGATAGTCTCAATGGATAAGAACGCTGTTATTTCCTTGGGGATAGTGACGTTGCTTATTTAATTTGTATACAAGGACGATACAATTGTAAACGTTATATAAAGTAGTGTTCATTTAGCTGATAGTCTCAATGGATAAGAACGCTGTTATTTCCTTGGGGATAGTGACGTTGCTTATTTAATTTGTATACAAGGACGATACAATTGTAAACGTTATATAAAGTAGTGTTCATTTAGCTGATAGTCTCAATGGATAAGAACGCTGTTATTTCCTTGGGGATAGTGACGTTGCTTATTTAATTTGTATACAAGGACGATACAATTGTAAACGTTATATAAAGTAGTGTTCATTTAGCTGATAGTCTCAATGGATAAGAACGCTGTTATTTCCTTGGGGATAGTGACGTTGCTTATTTATTTTGTATACAAGGACGATACAATTGTTAACGTTGTATAAAGTAGTGTTCATTTAGCTGATAGTCTCAATGGATAAGAACGCTGTTATTTCCTTGGGGATAGTGACGTTGCTTATTTAATTTGTATACAAGGACGATACAATTGTAAACGTTATATAAAGTAGTGTTCATTTAGCTGATAGTCTCAATGGATAAGAACGCTGTTATTTCCTTGGGGATAGTGACGTTGCTTATTTAATTTGTATACAAGGACGATACAATCGTAAACGTTATATAAAGTAGTGTTCATTTAGCTGATAGTCTCAATGGATAAGAACGCTGTTATTTCCTTGGGGATAGTGACGTTGCTTATTTAATTTGTATACAAGGACGATACAATTGTAAACGTTATATAAAGTAGTGTCCATTTAGCTGATAGTCTCAATGGATAAGAACGCTGTTATTTCCTTGGGGATAGTGACGTTGCTTATTTAATTTGTATACAAGGACGATACAATGTGTGATTAATACGTTATAAAGTAGTTAGTACATCATTTAGCTGATAGTCTCAATGGATAAGAAACGCTGTTATTTCCTTGGGGATAGTGACGTTGCTTATTTAATTTGTATACAAGGACGATACAATTGTAAACGTTATATAAAGTAGTGTCCATTTAGCTGATAGTGTCAATGGATAAGAACGCTGTTATTTCCTTGGGGATAGTGACGTTGCTATTTAATTTGTATACAAGGACGCTGTTATTGTAAAAAACGTTATATAAAGTATATGTAGTGTCATTTAGCTGATAGTCTCAATGGATAAGAACGCTGTTATTTCCTTGGGGATAGTGACGTTGCTTATTTAATTTGTATACAAGGACGATACAATTGTAAACGTTATATAAAGTAGTGTTCATTTAGCTGATAGTGTCAGTGGATAAGAACGCTGTTATTTCCTTGGGGATAGTGACGTTGCTTATTTATTTTGTATACAAGGACGATACAATTGTTAACGTTGTATAAAGTAGTGTTCATTTAGCTGATAGTCTCAATGGATAAGAACGCTGTTATTTCCTTGGGGATAGTGACGTTGCTTATTTAATTTGTATACAAGGACGATACAATTGTAAACGTTATATAAAGTAGTGTTCATTTAGCTGATAGTCTCAATGGATAAGAACGCTGTTATTTCCTTGGGGATAGTGACGTTGCTTATTTAATTTGTATACAAGGACGATACAATTGTAAACGTTATATAAAGTAGTGTCCATTTAGCTGATAGTCTCAATGGATAAGAACGCTGTTATTTCCTTGGGGATAGTGACGTTGCTTATTTAATTTGTATACAAGGACGATACAATTGTAAACGTTATATAAAGTAGTGTTCATTTAGCTGATAGTCTCAATGGATAAGAACGCTGTTATTTCCTTGGGGATAGTGACGTTGCTTATTTAATTTGTATACAAGGACGATACAATTGTAAACGTTATATAAAGTAGTGTTCATTTAGCTGATAGTGATAGTCTCAATGGATAAGAACGCTGTTATTTCCTTGGGGATAGTGACGTTGCTTATTTAATTTGTATACAAGGACGATACAATTGTAAACGTTATATAAAGTAGTGTTCATTTAGCTGATAGTCTCAATGGATAAGAACGCTGTTATTTCCTTGGGGATAGTGACGTTGCTTATTTAATTTGTATACAAGGACGATACAATTGTAAACGTTATATAAAGTAGTGTTCATTTAGCTGATAGTGTCAGTGGATAAGAACGCTGTTATTTCCTTGGGGATAGTGACGTTGCTTATTTATTTTGTATACAAGGACGATACAATTGTAAACGTTATATAAAGTAGTGTTCATTTAGCTGATAGTCTCAATGGATAAGAACGCTGTTATTTCCTTGGGGATAGTGACGTTGCTTATTTAATTTGTATACAAGGATGATACAATTGTAAACGTTATATAAAGTAGTGTTCATTTAGCTGATAGTCTCAATGGATAAGAACGCTGTTATTTCCTTGGGGATAGTGACGTTGCTTATTTAATTTGTATACAAGGACGATACAATTGTAAACGTTATATAAAGTAGTGTCCATTTAGCTGATAGTTTTAGTGGATAAGAACGCTGTTATTTCCTTGGGGATAGTGACGTTGCTTATTTATTTTGTATACAAGGACGATACAATTGTAAACGTTATATAAAGTAGTGTTCATTTAGCTGATAGTCTCAATGGATAAGAACGCTGTTATTTCCTTGGGGATAGTGACGTTGCTTATTTAATTTGTATACAAGGATGATACAATTGTAAACGTTATATAAAGTAGTGTTCATTTAGCTGATAGTTTTAGTGGATAAGAACGCTGTTATTTCCTTGGGGATAGTGACGTTGCTTATTTATTTTGTATACAAGGACGATACAATTGTAAACGTTATATAAAGTAGTGTCCATTTAGCTGATAGTTTTAGTGGATAAGAACGCTGTTATTTCCTTGGGGATAGTGACGTTGCTTATTTAATTTGTATACAAGGACGATACAATTGTAAACGTTATATAAAGTAGTGTTCATTTAGCTGATAGTCTCAATGGATAAGAACGCTGTTATTTCCTTGGGGATAGTGACGTTGCTTATTTAATTTGTATACAAGGACGATACAATTGTAAACGTTATATAAAGTAGTGTTCATTTAGCTGATAGTCTCAATGGATAAGAACGCTGTTATTTCCTTGGGGATAGTGACGTTGCTTATTTAATTTGTATACAAGGACGATACAATTGTAAACGTTATATAAAGTAGTGTTCATTTAGCTGATAGTCTCAATGGATAAGAACGCTGTTATTTCCTTGGGGATAGTGACGTTGCTTATTTAATTTGTATACAAGGACGATACAATTGTAAACGTTATATAAAGTAGTGTTCATTTAGCTGATAGTCTCAATGGATAAGAACGCTGTTATTTCCTTGGGGATAGTGACGTTGCTTATTTAATTTGTATACAAGGACGATACAATTGTAAACGTTATATAAAGTAGTGTTCATTTAGCTGATAGTCTCAATGGATAAGAACGCTGTTATTTCCTTGGGGATAGTGACGTTGCTTATTTAATTTGTATACAAGGACGATACAATTGTAAACGTTATATAAAGTAGTGTTCATTTAGCTGATAGTGTCAATGGATAAGAACGCTGTTATTTCCTTGGGGATAGTGACGTTGCTTATTTAATTTGTATACAAGGACGATACAATTGTAAACGTTATATAAAGTAGTGTCCATTTAGCTGATAGTCTCAATGGATAAGAACGCTGTTATTTCCTTGGGGATAGTGACGTTGCTTATTTAATTTGTATACAAGGACGATACAATTGTAAACGTTATATAAAGTAGTGTCCATTTAGCTGATAGTCTCAATGGATAAGAACGCTGTTATTTCCTTGGGGATAGTGACGTTGCTTATTTAATTTGTATACAAGGATGATACAATTGTAAACGTTATATAAAGTAGTGTCCATTTAGCTGATAGTCTCAGTGGATAAGAACGCTGTTATTTCCTTGGGGATAGTGACGTTGCTTATTTAATTTGTATACAAGGATGATACAATTGTAAACGTTATATAAAGTAGTGTCCATTTAGCTGATAGTCTCAATGGATAAGAACGCTGTTATTTCCTTGGGGATAGTGACGTTGCTTATTTAATTTGTATACAAGGACGATACAATTGTAAACGTTATATAAAGTAGTGTTCATTTAGCTGATAGTCTCAGTGGATAAGAACGCTGTTATTTCCTTGGGGATAGTGACGTTGCTTATTTAATTTGTATACAAGGATGATACAATAGTAAACGTTATATAGTAGTGTCCATTTAGCTGATAGTCTCAATGGATAAGAACGCTGTTATTTCCTTGGGGATAGTGACGTTGCTTATTTAATTTGTATACAAGGATGATACAATTGTAAACGTTGTATAAAGTAGTGTTCATTTAGCTAATAGTCTCAATGGATAAGAACGCTGTTATTTCCTTGGGGATAGTGACGTTGCTTATTTAATTTGTATACAAGGATGATACAATAGTAAACGTTATATAGTAGTGTCCATTTAGCTGATAGTCTCAATGGATAAGAACGCTGTTATTTCCTTGGGGATAGTGACGTTGCTTATTTAATTTGTATACAAGGATGATACAATAGTAAACGTTATATAGTAGTGTCCATTTAGCTGATAGTCTCAATGGATAAGAACGCTGTTATTTCCTTGGGGATAGTGACGTTGCTTATTTAATTTGTATACAAGGATGATACAATTGTAAACGTTATATAAAGTAGTGTTCATTTAGCTGATAGTCTCAATGGATAAGAACGCTGTTATTTCCTTGGGGATAGTGACGTTGCTTATTTAATTTGTATACAAGGACGATACAATTGTAAACGTTGTATAAAGTAGTGTTCATTTAGCTGATAGTCTCAGTGGATAAGAACGCTGTTATTTCCTTGGGGATAGTGACGTTGCTTATTTAATTTGTATACAAGGATGATACAATTGTAAACGTTATATAAAGTAGTGTTCATTTAGCTGATAGTCTCAGTGGATAAGAACGCTGTTATTTCCTTGGGGATAGTGACGTTGCTTATTTAATTTGTATACAAGGATGATACAATAGTAAACGTTATATAGTAGTGTCCATTTAGCTGATAGTCTCAGTGGATAAGAACGCTGTTATTTCCTTGGGGATAGTGACGTTGCTTATTTAATTTGTATACAAGGATGATACAATAGTAAACGTTATATAGTAGTGTCCATTTAGCTGATAGTCTCAGTGGATAAGAACGCTGTTATTTCCTTGGGGATAGTGACGTTGCTTATTTAATTTGTATACAAGGATGATACAATAGTAAACGTTATATAGTAGTGTCCATTTAGCTGATAGTCTCAGTGGATAAGAACGCTGTTATTTCCTTGGGGATAGTGACGTTGCTTATTTAATTTGTATACAAGGATGATACAATTGTAAACGTTATATAAAGTAGTGTCCATTTAGCTGATAGTCTCAGTGGATAAGAACGCTGTTATTTCCTTGGGGATAGTGACGTTGCTTATTTAATTTGTATACAAGGATGATACAATTGTAAACGTTATATAAAGTAGTGTCCATTTAGCTGATAGTCTCAGTGGATAAGAACGCTGTTATTTCCTTGGGGATAGTGACGTTGCTTATTTAATTTGTATACAAGGATGATACAATTGTAAATGTTATATAAAGTAGTGTCCATTTAGCGGATAGTCTCAGTGGATAAGAACGCTGTTGTTTCCTTGGGGATAGTGACGTTGCTTATTTATTTTGTATACAAGGACGATACAATTGTTAACGTTGTATAAAGTAGTGTTCATTTAGCTGATAGTCTCAATGGATAAGAACGCTGTTATTTCCTTGGGGATAGTGACGTTGCTTATTTAATTTGTATACAAGGATGATACAATTGTAAACGTTATATAAAGTAGTGTCCATTTAGCTGATAGTCTCAGTGGATAAGAACGCTGTTATTTCCTTGGGGATAGTGACGTTGCTTATTTAATTTGTATACAAGGATGATACAATTGTAAACGTTATATAAAGTAGTGTCCATTTAGCTGATAGTCTCAGTGGATAAGAACGCTGTTATTTCCTTGGGGATAGTGACGTTGCTTATTTAATTTTCTCTTTCTGGACCTTCATATGCACCGTTAAAGTCCAAATCAAATTTAGATATTTTTTTAATCGTTAACACCTTTAAATCTTTTACAATAAAATAAAAAAACCTATTATTTATTATGTATTATTTTTTATAATTTTTGTTATATGTTATACTCTCCTAAATAAATTACAAATAAATTACGGCCTTTTACTTTTTTAATTAAAATATTTTAAAATGGTATATAATTCTCACACATATTAGGAATGAAATTAGTGAAAAATTTTGTTTCCTATTTATTGAATTAATTTTATAAAAATCGGTCAATAAAAAATGGAGATTCAAAACTTTTACCAGTATTCTGTGTGTTATCAGGAGCAACAATGGTCCCCCGGTCGGCCCACCTGAGCGTATTGGCAATGATACAAGTACTTGTACATATTTAATAATGGTAAAAGTACCTAATCTCCCTAGGTTATTGACCAATTTTGAATATAATAATTTCATTCAGATATATTTATTCGTGTTGTGGTACTTCGTTGTATTTTTATTATTATACATACTACATGAAAAGTCATGCAAGTCGCATTAAAACTTTTTACATTTTTTTATACCATTGTAACATCCATTATATTAAAATTCGTGCCGAATGTAACATCATATGGTTGATCTTTATGGTTTCCGTACTTTATTGCAGTTATTGAACATTGTTAGTCCCTCAATTCCTTGTTTGAAAATCGTTGTGATGGTGATATTAATAACGGGTTTATATTAATTAGATTGTCATTGCGGAGATTTTCCATGACGGATAATTAAGTAAATTTGGTTCTAAGATCTACATAACATAGTCCCATAAGATTCTGGGATTGTTTATGTTAACCTAAATTTCTGGATACAGTGTAAAAGAAATAAATAATGATTAGGCTATGCACTTCTAAATTTAATTCAGATATAGAATAACAATTTTCTTATTAAATACTAAAAGTTGGTTAATATTTTTTAATTATTTTACTTTTTTATTGACATTTACCTATTTACAAGGCTAATTTATAGTAATTAAATATTATTGATCGACTTGACTGAAAATCATGCTAATCAAAAAACATAGCTTACAATTCTAACATGCGTGTTTGTTTTTTTATTATTACATCCTCTGGTTTAATCTTAAAAAAATTGTGGGATGGAGATAATATAATATGTGTAAGCCATTTAAGTTATTTTAACATTATAAAAATTTTATGGCTTAAAAACTGTAGAGTAGTAATACATGATCTATTAAGAATGCAACTACAAACCTATAATAAATTTATGTTTTCTGTTAGAATATTTACCATAATAAAATAAATAAATGGAAATATATTGAAATTGATTTTTTCAGTAGTGGACGGGGTTATAGTGAGTAACAAACGTACCAAATTACACAGTTAAATTATTCTAATTAGATTTAATAAAAAAATAGTTATAACATAATAATGACAATACAATACATAATACGGTGAAAAATAGGTTTGATGAAATAAATTATCTGATGGTTTGGCACAGCGCCTCACTCAGCTTGAAATGTTTTGTTTATTCAACAGCCTGCACTAGAAATACAACAGAATAAACAGCTCAAGGAATAAATTACTCAGACTGTCAGTGACAGAAAGAAATATTCGGCAATATATTTAGTTTAAATAGCATAAAATATTTCTTACTAAAAGTTACCTTTTGTGCTTCCAAATATGCAGTTTAAAAGTTTATTTCACAACATATTTTTGTAATTCGTAATTTCAATAATGAAGAGATAAACATTTAGTGAAATGGTAAAAAACACTATTTATACTAAATTGTAATTTAACGTGTTGCAGAAAGGAATGCGATTAGATGAGTGAATGAACGTAAATGACATTCCAAAATAAGGTAAAATTATAATACGGCGATTAAATATTACGTGATATTAAATTCCTAAGTACTAAAAATAATAGATAATAATATTTTCAAAACTATTAGCAAGTGTTGAGGCAACCTTGGTGGTTTGCTCAATGTAAAAGTAACATAGCAAGTATGAATCTCGGAAACTATATAGAAAATAGTTTGATTCATTCCGGACCTATCCATTGCAACAAAATTAGCTCAAATTTGTCATTTGATTTGTAAATATAGGTTATATAACGTCAATATTAAAAATAGTTGTTGAATATTATATGAATTTGTTTTATTCCTTAGCAGAACTATCTATAGTGTTAAAAACTCAACTAGTTAAACTTTTATATACTTATTCATATATCGTTTTCATTCATTATATACCGGGTGAGTCATTTACTGCATCAATTTTAACTGTCAATTTTACTTATTAAAAGAAACAAAAAATATATTAGTTTATATCTTATCTTAACCGTATAGCGGCCATGGCGCAAATAATGATTATTAAAAATTGCACAGCTTGTGCTATAAGTTTGACGATTAAATGCATAGCTTGACAATAGAACTGTTTTAGTTTTGACATGAAACGTAACACCATATGAAAGACCATTGAATTGACTTTAAACTAAACAAAGTACTTTAATAATAACTCCGTTAACAATGGTTTCTTATAAGTTAAAATAAAAAAATATTTTTAATGAAATTTTCCAACAAATTTCAAGAAACAATTATACTACTTAAATATTTCTTATTCTAATATTTAATTGCATAAAAAACTTTTTTATTTACTGAACTTCCTAATTCTGTATACATATTAAAGGGTCCTGTATTGAAATAATGTTTAAATTACATAAATATTTTGATAAGATGCAGCATTCACATTTATAATATTGGCTCTAAACACCAAACTAATTTCTGTATCACTGTATTAATATCTTAATTAGCTGAATATATTGATTAAACCAGTTGATTGTAAAATAAACCAGCTATAATCAGCTGTTTGTTTTTATTATTTTATTTCAAGACTGTTTATTTTTTGTTTTCAATTCACTACAACTAAGGATTTTCTAATTTCATAAAGGTAGTTATCACTTATGTATTATCATATTGTTTACCTACCAGGAATATGAGGACATTATTATGGTTTATGCGTTCTGTCGGCGTGAGTCTGATCGCGTATATCCCAAAACAAGGCCTTTGAATAAAGCAGATTGTCAACGTTTATCGCTGATTTCGTGGAAATTGAAGGTTAAATACCAATAATTTTGTTATTCAAGACGTATGGGGTTGAAAAAGCAGGTTTAATCGTTTTATAAAAAGTATAAGATCAATTGCTTGTGAGTTTGGAGCTTTTCAATCATACGTTTATAGTCTTGTGTGTAAAGAAACGCTACATTCATACAATTTTATTAAACTGCAACCCTTAGAACTAAAATATTCTCTAAGAGTTGAGTTTTTCCACTTGTTTTGTCAATGTGACATCGGGATTTTCTTAAGTACGTTTTGTGGATCAGCCAATATTCACTCGTAGTATGTTTAACATACACATCGAACATTTCGATGCTACAGAAAATATTCACCTGATACATGAATCTTCTTATGAAACAAGGTTTAAAGTAGGCGTGTGATTGGCCTTATAGCAAGCCGACTCAAAGGACCTTACCTAAACCTACTAACAGCCTGAAATGACATTTAATAATTTGAATTTCTAACTGAAACCTTACCATTGCACTTTGAGGTATTGCTGTTACTAAAGTGCTACATCAGCGCATCGCCTTACAAGCAGATGGCGCACCGCCACAATTCTATGTTGAGGTCCGTCAGCACATCAGGGTTACTTTTAACATGAGGATCGGAAAAGGAAGAACCGTTGCTTGACCTTCGGTCTCCAGACAGATATCGCACCCATCGGAATCTATGTTTTGGGTTAAAGTTCAAAATTTAGAACAGTTAAGGATTATCATTTTGATAGCTTGTGAACGTTTACGCGGTAAACTAAATGGGGATGGGACTAAGAGGGAATTCAGGATAAGACTTCGTTTGTGCAACAGAGTAAACGGGGTTTTAAAATAATCGCAAATTTTAAATCCAAACCATTGTGTGAATTCGTTTTATTAATTTCTATTCATTTCAATAAAACAATATCTAAACAAATATTGTAGTATTTTTTTTACTACTTGTTTTTAGTCAACATAATCTAGTCAATAATATTCAAGCTAATAAAGATCATAATAACTGCTACAGTAATTAGTTTGGTAATTAGAGCCGATGTGATAAATATTAATGCTGTACCTTATTGGGATTTTTATGAAATTTCAACATTTTTCTTTATATAAACCTTTAATATGTATATATAATTTTTAACTTAAGGCAATTAGGTTTTATTCGATTGAACATAAGAATAATAAATAAATAACTTGAAGAAATTGCTTAGTAATTTGGTTTTAAAATCTCTATTATTTTTTACTTTAATTGTTTACTTTAAAGATATTTAAAATAATTGTTAAAGTCGTTATTCTTAGAGTACTATATTTTGTTTATAGTCAATTTAACTTATTTTAAACTGTGTTACTTCCCTTGTCGTAACTATAGTATTTTGCATTCTACTGTCGAGCTGATGGAACATATTATTTAGATTCTTAGTGCGGACATTTTCCATCACGATGTTATGTAAAACAAAGTTTCACGACGTTTCGGGATCTAGAATCTGATCCCGTCCTCAGGTGAACTAATATCTAAAACATAGCACAATTAATTAACATATAATCCGGACCGAACCGGTATAAAGCTGAAAACATAAAAGTTTAAAGCAGTCAAAAAACCTTACAAACGAACCGTACACTAACCATTACACAAAAAGAAACCAAACACGTCCGCTCGTCACGGAGACTCAAAGACAACAGAAAGGAATGGGCGTGTCCCACCGGAACCGGAAACACGCGAAACATATTTAATTGGAATGCTTCAATGTCATAGGAATGACCACTTATAAATACATACATAGTAAAGCTGCTCGTATGTTTAATCAATAAAATGAAGTAACGTATGATAGAGTGATGCACAATACGTGATAAGAGATATAATTTAAATGATCTTATTTCATTCATTTCTAGACTCTATAATAATTATTCGTTGCATACCATGTTGCATAGCATCTCCGTCCTCACTACTCGGATTTCCTTCTGTAGTCTACCATTCCCCCAGCCACCCACAAGAGCTATCCACCCCTTTGCTAGTTTAGCCGCATTGTACAGACCCAACGTCCCATGCTGCTTCATAGTGCAACAATAGGTACAATTCATCACGACTACAAGGGCCCCGTACATCCAGTTCAGACTGATGACTCGCCATTCAATGCCATCTATGTTTAGGTTTATTGTGATATTTTTTTTCTTAACATTATAACAATACATCATCATTTATCGTTTGAAATATGAATCCTCACCATCTTGATCATGTTGATGATTTTTCAGCTGTTAGTCTCCACAACAAAATAACCACTAGTAAAAAAACATTATATTCACTAGAAACCTATTTTTTAGGATTTATAACTATACTATTCAGAAAAATCTCGCAAAAATCACGCAATAAAAATAACCATTAAATGTTCGAGGCACTTTGTGTATGGATAACCTCATATTCTCAATTTTAATATTTTAAACGATTGTTTCAATATGCAACGTGTTTGTGTCTGAATCCCTTATTTTGCATCACATCATTGTTCCCAATTGAATTAGATAACTGAATAAGAAAGTCTTATTCAATTTATCATATATATTAGATACTATAAACTAATAAAAGTGCTTTATTAAAATGTGGCATATAAGACTCACTAATTAAGTGGTATCAACTTATAACTCGATATCTACAGCATTTGCCCTTTCAAAGTTGCAGAAATATTACAGTAATATCTTATTACTATACGGGTTTGACAAAATACGGTTTTAACTTCTGAGGATTGCGTATTCTTAAGAATCCGTAAAAGTTTGCTTGATAACAAGCAAACTTTTAGGGATTTTGTAAGATTAGTAAAAAACTGATGAGATTAGTTGTTTAATGATGTATACCTAAGTCATAAGAATAATACGCTCCATTAAGTTTTGAAAAAAAAACATAAATCTTTTGGAAGGATTCAAATTATTTTCTATAATTATTGTTTGTTAATTTGCATTATAATAATTTTACTAATCCTTTTAAAGCAAAATATTTTATTTTCAATAACATAGTAAAAATATTTAATATCATAAATGGTTAAAGCCTATTAACTTATTAAACTAAAATTTACACTCAATTAAAGTTGTACGTTTGTTTTTTTGTCACACAACTGTCATTACAGATGATAACAATGAAACCTATAAAACTTTAAAATTAACTGTATAAACCAATAATTGAATAATACATTTCTATGAGAACAATATGTAAAATCATTCTTTAAAATTGTCCTTTAAGTTATCTACATTACGTTTAGTTATTAATGGGGGATATTGCTTTTTGTGTAAATACAAATAGATACAAACGGACAGACTGTTTTTTTTGTTTTGGACCTAAACAATACTGAAAAGTACGGTCCCGTGTTACAAAAAACATTTTCAAAATTGCTTTATTTAACGGGTTTAAGTTTCAATCATTGAATAGAGATTTTATGGGGTTTGATAGAATTTTAATATTTTGTTTTGGTTTGTTTCAGAAATATGCCTCGACTATGTCATCTCATACCGGTCCATCGTTCATCGGATTCACTTTGTTTACGTGGTAAGTAATATTTTGTCGAATCCGACGTCGTACACACAATACTAAAAGTAAATTTCTTAAATGTAATTTCTTTTTAAAATTAAAAGTAAATTTTTGTTTACGTTTACTATATTTCTTCTGTAGTAACAAACCCAATGTTGTACGTAAGGTATAGGAGAACTGTCAAGTACCATATTTGCATTAAATTCACTGTTGTCATTTGTTAGATTTTTACTGAGTGACTTCTTTAATAATCATGACGAATCCAATGTTAAACGTGAGTTAAAGGAAAATCGTCAATTACTATATTTACATTCAATTCACTGGTTCCATGTTTATCTCGTGCTCCGTGTTTCTGAACCAATATAAACTCTACACCATCATCAGGTTGATATTATTTTTAGTGGTTAAGTTGTTGCTATAGCCAGAACTGATTCTGATTGGTCACATAGGAAGACTGTATTTTTCCATAACTTATAGTTTTAGACATTATTTATGAAATACGGTTGGTAAACATTGTTTACACAATCTCGATTGTATTTATAACGTGTTGACACCATATTTTAAAATGCAACTATATTCATAAGATAGTCCTTTCCTAACACCTTCAACACAAACATTTTGCATTTATGTATTTTTGTGCATGAGAAACTGTAGGAGCCGCAATTAATATTTTTATGTATAGCCATTGAAAAAGAAAATGTTAACTGGAAACAATATTTGAACAACTTATTTAATCAAAAACTAATAGTCGAGTGTCTTTTTATTCAGTTTTATGTTATGATTCCACATTCAGAGTAAGTATGTAGTTTCTCATGAACATGAGAAAATATTTGTGTCACATTTCACAGGTGTTTCTTATATATACATATCCATTTTACATCATTACGTGAAAAATGTCTCACCAAGATGTGAAGATGCCACATCTTCACATCTCGTGCGATTTAGGTGATATGTCTAAGAATTTCTAAAAGGGCAATTTAAATTATTTTATATTAATGAAACTGTACGGATTCATTTAATAAAAAAAATTCAATTCCTCATGCAAGAGTTAAATATTAATCACCTTTTCTATTGCTAAAGCTCCAATTGAAGAAAGATTTATTATTTCGAGAATTTTCTGCTCATGGTTGGACGTGCTTCCAACCATGATTGTAAGGTATATAGGACAATATGTATGAAACCAAATACTGCAAATAAAAAAAGTCATATAAGACGTTAAGTCAATTGTTCAAAAATAAATCTGGAAACCAAAAAAATTAAAGTAGGGGATTTTGTGAGAATACAAACATGTGTTTAGTAAGGGGTACTGCCCAAAAACGGGTATAAAAGTAAAGAAGACAATACCTATTACTGATGATAGAGGTGGGTTTTATAAGGAAGAATGATTAAAAAAGGAAATATAAATTAATTTATTAGAGAAGGTAACTAAACAGAAAGGAGAATTGGGTTTTTAAGAATTAAACACGTAACTTGATAACATGGTCTAGGAAGTTAGTCCGTGCTTTCAAACGAATAACACTAGCAATAATGTGACAACGCAATTTCTGGGCTTTCAATTAGAAAACAACTCATTGATGAATACTATTAGGGACTTTGATCCATACTTATGGAAATCAACAGCGCTACATCTTATACAATTAAAAAGTACCTGGTGATCCAGCTTTGCTCGTATAGAATAAGACATGTGTTATAAAAATTAATTAGAAAGATTAAAACACATTTATTACTCAATGAAAACATTTATGTGGTTTAAATAAAAGCAATTTAATACACCATAATTAATATAGCACCGAACAATAAGCATCGCCCCTGGTGGGGATGGAACTCGCGGTCTATAGTTCTTGAGGCCGACACGCTACCACTCGGCTAAGGCGTTAGTCAATTGAGCAATGCCGTTTAACGTCTTTTAGCCAAAGCCGATCATTTACTGTTTAATTATCCATACCGTTATTATTAGTCTGTGATCAACTGATTTTGTTATAAACGGAATGAGGATTGAAAAGCAAAAGAAAAATTTAATTTACATCAATTAATCGGTTTGTTACAGTGGCTTCAAGCAGTACAACGAATACGTTTTCTATCAAAACACGGAAGATTTTGAAAATACTTTTTTTCTGTTTTTATTTCGCACAGCTATCCTTAAGTTCCATAAACCCTTAAGTTTTTACAAATTGTTTAGTAACCTGATAATTTTGCATTTATTTAATTCATAAAATAAATATTAATGCATAACCTCTATATTGTTCCCCGCCGTCTTCAATCAAGAACTGTCAAACGGTTATAAACAGCTGTTTTGGTTTGTATTGTTTACATTTTATTCTCCATAAGCGTAATGTTAAATTTTTAGATTTTAAACTTAATATTACAAGAAAACACGAATTTTCCTGGACATTAGACCTACCTAGAACTTATTTTCTACTCGGAAATTAGTTATTTCCAAAATTGAAAGAAATTCCTTAGTGCCGTTTTCGAGATCCGTGTGCAAATATATATATATATGTATATAAATAATACATAAATATATGTATACAAATACATATATATATATATACAAACCTTGCTCGTATTATAGTATTGGATATTGTAAATGAATTCAAACAAATCGTGGTTCTAAAACCAGTTTCAATTAATTACTCTTTATACTAAAACTACAAATAGCCTATACAATACCACCAATAATAAGAAAATATAAAAGTTTTAAAAAGCACCATTAATCGAACATTTTAACTCAAAACTAACACAAAAATGGAAAACAAAATCTAGATCAGAAACATATTTTATAAGATATGTAATAGGTATTCTCATATTGGTTTATTGCATTAAAAGAAATATTATACTGTATTAATAATCTACAGTATCTCGGGATGGTTTTTTAAATTTCTTATTTTAAGGGTATTTTACCCTTCAAACCCCCAAAAAACCTCATAAACTGATTTCTCAAAAATGGCTCTAATGATTTTGATGAAAATTATATAGAGTCCTTTACAAAATTACACCACCTTCACTTTACAAAACAGCAGAAACGATAAAGGTATAAACTTATAAACAATATACATTGATAATAGTTAATATACATTGACTATTACTATTGAATCCAGCAAATAACTAAACACTAAACTAAACCAAGCAAAATAGAATCATTAGTCTATGACTAACAATTCCATAGAAAGGTTAAATTTAATGGCAGTGGTCAACTCAGTTCATTGTCTAAGAGCGCCTGTTATTATTCTTATGAAGAATGTTTAAAAACCAATCTCTTCCTTATTTTTCAACCGTATTTCATGAGACCTGATATGCAGCGTATTAATACATCACCCAAAAAATCACTCAAAAAACTTCGTATTAGGGGGTGGTTAGTTCTAATAACCAATTTAGTTTTGTTTCTCTTGTTGTTGTTTTTGGAAATTGGATAATTATGTAAACAAAAAAATAGTACAATTAAAATTGGTAAATAGTATTTAGATAAACTTTTAAGAGTATAGTAATTTTATTTCAGATTGTCGTTTAAATTTACTTAAGGGAGAAAGTATGTGTCAGTCTACTTATACCGTTTATTTATACTTCTCACACTGGTAATTTTTAGTTCAAAACAAACATGTATTGTCAACATAGTATACTTGAACTTACTGTTTAATCAAATTGAGAATGGGAATTATCGTCGGGTTTTTAAATTTTTAAGCCTAAGAAAAAGTTATTTGTTATTGTAAAAGCTGAATTAAACTTTTTACACGTGTAATAATTATGGACAGTTAACTATAATTGGGTTCGAAACCTGCTAGAAACTACTCAGAGGTACAAAAATAAATATATCGTATTGTGTGAATTTAAAAAAGAAGTGGCCAGTAAAACTTATTGTATTTTGGAGAAACCAATTTCTTCCGAACACGGATTTAACTTTTCAAACAATCCAATCTGCTGCTGAGCATATTTGGTGTTGGAAATGCAAACAACCCCTTCAGAATTCACATACTTTCTTAATTTGTTTTGATAACTGATTCACCTATTTTGGTAATATTTATAAAGAGTTTAATCTCTATTACTTTGAAAAAAGTTGCTATCCATCTAAGATAAATATAAAACTGAATTATTTAGAGAAAGAATATACAACAATATACCTTTATTATGACGTAAAAATATTTTGAATTGGTAATGTAATTACTATATTTAGAGTGTGAAACTTTTCTTGGCTATAGTTAAAATTTCAAATTAACTAGCTCATTTAATATGGTGGAGGGATATATGGTCACTGAACACTCTTAACATAACACTTTGGTAGATATCTGTTTGCAATATGAGTAATAAATAATAAGGTTTATTGTAATATTATCTGTTTTATTGGGCACACTCACCAATTTTTTATTTTTTTTGTGGCTGGATCACGTCAGTTAATTGTAAGTTAATTGTTAATTGGAGATCAGAATTTTGTTCGAAGTTATATTAAGGGATTTGGATAAATATTGATAGATTCTCATTTCTAGATTATGTTTCAGAGCATATTTTTCATTCGCACTTATGTATGGATTTCTTGTCTTACTATACTACTAGCTATTATTTAGAGTTATTATTTTACTCAGATTATACATGTAAAAATTTACCTTCTAAAAACATATTTGACTTCCAACTTCGTGATTAGTGGAGGAAATATTTATAATTTATTGAATAAGTATTTTATTTTGCAGTTATCAAAAACTGACTGACCTAAAATTGCTATTTCACAGTTTTATTATATTAAAGAAGCAACTTTCTCTTACAGCGTGAATTTGTTTGATCAATGGACATGAGAACACTGGGACAAAAAGGTTAAAGGTTATCAGTTAGTGACGCGGAGGAAAATTACACTAGCTCTATATTTACTTCACGAGCAGCTTGATAGAGATCTGATAAGCTACTCACCGATTTCGAGATTACATTTGAGTAAAATAATATTTCTTTTAGCAAAGACGTTATTCTTTTTATCTTTTGAATTTTGAAGCTGTTTCTTATAGATGAAACAATATTTTTATTTCTAAAAAATTCAGTTTCAAAAGCATTCATCTCTTCAAAATCTTATAGTTTGAGTTTTATCAGTGGATATGTCTATTTTTGGGTTCCTTTCACTCAAAAGTTAGGTTTACGAAGCAATTTCTGTGTGTCTGTATATCTTTGCCCCTGTGCGACTGTGAATGTGTACGCCTGTCCGGATTTCGTGATTGTTGTGTGTGAGTTTCACTTTCTGGCAAAACGATAACCTTACAATATAATTTTACTTTAAAGTTAGGAAGATTAGAAAGGTTAGAAAATTAGTGTGTTGAATCGTTAGTCTACGACTAACGGTAACAGAGGCAAGTTAAGTTTTCCATGACACTTAGTACGCAGCGTAAGGTTACATTGATCTATAAATCCACTGAAACGTTAGTATTGTTTGGGAGAAGGCGAGGGGTTATATCCACCTTATTGTTAAATGATTGATGATACAGTACTCATTTACTCCATAGTTTTACATTAATGAATGATTCAGATGGCATTGGATAGTAAAGCGTATTGCTAATGGAAAGTAAAACAACTGCAGCTGTAGCTTAAGAAATCAAATGTTTTTATTGTAGAACATTTGTAAACAAGCTCAATCCCCTTAATAATAACATTATAAAATGGAAACTAATTGAATTTATGGAAACTGAATATGCCTAAAGAATGACCGGAGCAGAGACGAATCCAAAAAATCAAAGATCATTAAAATCGGTCCAGCCGTTCTCGAGTTATAATGCGTGTAACTAACTCGACTATGTTTTATATATTTAGATAGATTAATCGATTGTCGAGTTTAAAATCCTCACTAAAAATATTAGTTAATGAATAGCCAATTTTAGGTAATATTAGCTAGTTTTTAATTAATATGTTCATCTTCATCAGCATATTAAGTAACGTAATCAAGAAAATTCAATAATTTAAATTAAAGATAGGCCTACCTTTCATAGAAATACTTAGAAATAGCTTTTCCAACTTTTTACACCAATCAATAATTTAATTTTCTGTGACATTCAAGAGGTGACCAAAGAGGTCGAAATGAGTGTTTATGGAGAGAGAAATCGCGTTTTTCTCTTTCCTATAAGATAGTTTCCTATAAGTAAATACCTAGTAAATAGCTAAAAAACGGTACATTGGTGTACCGTTTTTTAAACTAATTTACTTTATAATGACTTCACCATAAATTAATCTCTCTAAACCAATTATGGTCTAGAAAGATTATGGTTTATTGTTGCATTATTATGTTACAAAAAGTATTCATTGTAGCCAAACAATGTTTTAATAATCTTATTTACTGTAATGTAAAAAATGTACAAGCAATTTTAAATAGACAAATAATTTTATATGTAAAATTCACTTTAAAAAGTAGTGAATCTATAATAGAGGACATTACAGTTAGTATTGTAACGATGTCTTTCTTGGTATTATCCAGTAAAACAATATGTTTGAAGAATAATTTGTTAGTGAGTTTCTGTTGTTTCAGATGGAGAATAAAAGATTGGAGGCATAAAGTACAAGTAAGTTGGTTTTATGGCCTATAAGACTTTTACGGTACACCAAATTTAATATGGAGAATATTAAAATAGTTTGACATACATAAAACTGTGCTCAAGATTTGCTACTTTAATGTATCTATAACTATTATACCTTTACAATGATTTATGGAAATTTGTAATCAGTGAATGAATTCGACAGATTCTAAGAATAACAATCTTTAAACTATCAGTAAAGCTACACTAGTTATCTTGATAATACGATGGAGTGAGTTCAATAAAGTTTAATTACTTCGATTTGTTTTTATAATTTTAAATTCTTATTATATATAATAATTTTTTATATGATTACTAATCTTTTAAATTTAACCTTTGGTATACTTAAATATCCTACTAATATATCATGAATATCATGATCGTCTATATTATAATTATAATTCATTATCACCAAAAAAGAAAACCATTTTATTAAAATATAGTTATGGTAAATATAGGGGATATATAGCTAACGCCTTTTCTGTTTAGAGAAAAATCTGCATAGTGAACTTATGTAAAACATTAATTGTGATATTGATATTTTTTACCTCATAATTTTTATTTTATATATGTATATATGTTATTGTATGTTATTTTAAGTTAATTTCTTAGTGACTTTTCAAAATAGCATTTAGCCATTAAAAAATCTTGATTAATCATGACCATTTCTCCTGCATTTAGTTTTTTTCTTGGTGATAAAAACGGGAAATTTTTTTTATCTCCGGATATAAAATACAAAAAGAAATTAAATCATTGAAATTGTAAATATGTTCAGTTACAACTAAATAGTAAGAGAACTAATACACTTATACATTAGCTATGTAATAGATATTCTAAGGAGAAGAAAATTCAATTGTTTACTGGCAATTGGATTAAACAAATAATTTCCAGATTTTACATATTCATGATAACTCTTATTCTCTCATTGCCGCAGATAATATAATTTTCCCACGAAGAGATCTACTATCTTATCTTAACTTTATCAAAACTCTTTCCTAATTTTCAGTACACAGAAACAAACTAGTTTATATATATATATATATATATATATATATATATACATATACATATATATATATATATATATATATATATATATATATATAAGTTTCAAATTAATGGAAACAAGTGAGAGTGTTTAACAATTTTATTTAAATTGTATAGTCTTTATAAATGACTTCATTATTTACCTCTTTCTGGAACACTGTTAAAATGACATATTTTTTATTAAGACGAAACTGTCTATCAAAATAAAATTCATTTAATTAAAACACGTATCTAAAAACAAGGGAAACTAAAATTGGTAATGTAAAAATCTGGTGTGTAGCAGTTGTGGCTTGTCGTTTAAACCGTATGATGACTAGGTGTGTGAGCAGCAAGATGGCGGACGTGGAAGTGGTGGAGTTGTTGTCTCTTACGACAGAGACTGCAGTAAATCTCAACTTTTCCTTGGAGGAATGGAACACTACGACACCTACCATATCGGCCAACAGAACCCTGCAATACATCAATGTCACCTCGGAGCTCCCTATAGAATATGCTCAACCAATGTATGGGTGAGTTGGAAATCCTGTAACTGGCTAACATCATTTATAATGTGAATAAGCACAATCGGAAATAAAAAAACACGGAAAAAGTATATTGTTTACATAATTTTAAAATGAATATTTTGCAATCACTTAAAACTCAATTATTGCCTTTTATTTAAATATAATACAAAAAATGAGAATTTATATTTTTTATTACATGAAAATAAAAACATCACTGAAGTAATCAATACCTAACAACATTTTGAACTACCGCAATATACGCACTGTATAGCTGTAAGACTGAGTACATTTTAAATCAATCACTATCTCCTGTATTATTTTCTAGAATTTGATTGACATGGTAAGATTATCCGACAAACAGAGATGAAGTGATTTTTTTACGATTGTAGATACGTGATGCCTTTCCTGCTGCTTATCACGATTGTGGCAAACACGCTGATAGTGGTGGTGCTGAGCAAGCGACACATGCGGACGCCGACCAACGCCGTGCTGATGGCGATGGCGCTGTCAGACATGTTCACCCTCCTGTTCCCCGCCCCCTGGCTCTTCTACATGTACACCTTTGGCAACCACTACAAGCCTCTGACTCCCGTCGGAGCATGCTACGCGTGGGCCTTCATGAACGAGGTTATACCCGCGCTCTTTCACACAGCCTCCATCTGGCTGACGTTGGCTCTAGCGGTGCAAAGGTACAATGCACAAACCTGCTATTATAACTGTCAACTGTGATAGATCGAGCTGTTGATAAGCTCAGTTAGAAGGTGATATTCCACACAGCCTCCATCTAGCTGACGTTGGCTCTGGCAGTGCAAAGGTACAATGCACAAGCCTGCTGTTATAACTGTCAACTGTGATAGATCGAGCTGTTGATAAGCTCAATTAGAAGGTGATATTTAATTATGGTGATGATTTAGTTGATTTATCTATAGGCCTATCACCTCATGCAGTATAAGTTGTTGGTCCTATGTTATGACGTCCTCGACTATGAATTAGAAATCAAGTCCCTTTCAAAACTTCTTTCTCTCTTATTGAGTGTTTGTTCAATGTATTTTCAGACAAAGTCTTTTTGTTGAGAGTGTTAAGGCATTTTAGCTCAAGGGTATGGTAAAGTTATTATTTAACTATATAGTATTTAAAATTTATTTAAACATAGCATTTTTCTCTAAATCATGTAAAACGCTATATATTGGTAATAAACAACGATGCTTTACATTTATGTTGAATCAATCATTCATTTGTAAATAATAATATTATTTAGTGTAAATTGTGTTTATTTAAAGTTGCATGTATGTATAACGTCAAATAATGACAGAGTCTTTTTTTACGGTAGTAGTTATTCATAATGGTTGTGTTCGATATTTGTAATTGAGTTAGTTCGTAGTCAAGAACAACCGAGAGGATGCTTCACACATAGAACACAGCGGCTTTTGTCTGCAAGAGATCAATACAGGGATGTAAATATATTCACCAGGACAGAGCGTGGTGTAATGCTGGGATGTTAATTAGTTTTTGCTGATGGCGGTGCAAGTTCTATTAGGACTGCGAGGATTGATAAACCCTTTAATCACACCATTCCGCGCATCCCTTGCCTAGATTCGTGAAAATCAAATATTTAATGGACATTATATACACCCACACTGGCAATTAACGTCCATTCGGGTCATCAATAAATACAATTTATTCTCAGTTTATCAAATTATTAGCACTTTGGTATAAATGAAGTTTCCTGTAGAGTTACATGTAAATCATGATTACCGGTATTAAATTGTTTAAATCTGTTGTATGGAAGTTAACTAAAAATACAAAAAATTGTGTATTCTGTATACGTTTATGCATTCCTTATCAAATTTGGTGGTTGTAAAAGTTTGGTCTTGTAAAAATATTTGCAAAATGTGTCATTTAAAAACAAGACGACTGTCTTGGCTTGTCAGAGATTATTATGCTGTCTCTTTTTAAGTAAATACGAGTAAATCGTATTTACCGTTTCAAAAACTGTATATGTTATACTATTTTTAAGTACCTAACTATAGATAATATTTTTTAAATATGTTATTTACTTGCAAAATAAAAAAATCCATCCCTAATTCACTAACTAGTTTATATGATAATATTACCACGCTAATTGACCGGTCCCAACTAAAGATAGATGTTAACTTTATGATACCATTTTGTCGTTATGAGTTTATTAAATGAATATCAGATTACCAGATGAAATACTTTAGTCAATATATTAATTTAAAACATTCAAAATAACAAACCCTATAAAATGCAGTATTCAATCAACTCCTTATAATATATTTAATATCCATGTAAAACAGCATTTCAATGTTTCTCGCTTATCACAGTTTTATGTTTCCTCTATGTAAACTGATGGCTAATAAACATATTTTCCACTAAAATTATTATTACTCTCTCCCCTTATACCTACTATGTATTTAGAGAATATGGAGAAAATATGGTTTTCGATTTTGAGTTGATATTGAATATACTATCCGTTTTGAGGCCCCCTGAATTCAATGCGTGTGTGAACTTTAGCAAAATCTCTAAGCTATTTTTGTATTTTTACAAATTTTTAAGGGTAGTTTACCCATAAAAGCACATAAAATAAAATTTAAAAATGCAAATTTCTCAATTTTTTTATTTTGATAAAATTTCCTAATCTTAAGCTTTTAAGGACCCAAATATTATGACACCACTCATATGTCTGTGAAACTAACTGTTCAATGGTTATGGGGTTTTAAATTAAAAAAAAAATTATTGATAGCACAAGAATAATTTATTTTATAAATAATATGACTTTCATAGTTAATTTGGTTAAAAACTTAATAAATTTGTATATCGAATCATTAGTGTACTAATCAACGGTTCAAGAGAACAATTGAATTTGAATTCCGTAGTAAACGCATTACATTGCCCAAGAGGATCCAATGTCATTCTTATGGAGAACCTTGAAACATGAGTTTTCATTTTATTTGCCAATAATTTTCTATGAAATTCGGCATGCAGTGTAGGGTCATATTACCCAACAAAACCTACTCAAAAAATTAGAAATATTCTGGGTGATGAGGGGGGAGGAGTTATTTTCCAAAAAATTTCTACAAACAACACAATATGTCAACTCAATTTATCTCGTTGTTAGTTTAAAAAATTAAACAATGATGTTTATATAAATAACATTTTAAATAATATTTACATAGTATGTAAGTAGATAAAGTATGTGTACGTTGTAGCGGCCACTCTGGCCGCCATAACAAAACTATAACATTTGACTAGAGCTTACAGGAAAATGAAATGTGCCACGCCCCCGCCGCCAGAACCTGGTGCACCATGCCTCGATTACTCAAGTGCACCACATGGATAGAATTCTATACTCCTGATCAAGATGTGTTTGCAGGTACATCTACGTTTGCCACGACCCCGTCGCCAGAACTTGGTGCACCATGCCTCGATTACTCAAGTGCATCACATGGATAGAATTCTATACTCCTGATCAAGATGTGTTTGCAGGTACATCTACGTTTGCCACGCCCCCGTCGCCAGAACTTGGTGCACCATGCCTCGAGTACTCAAGTGCGTCGCATGGATAGCAGTCCTTGCCACCCTCCACCAGTTCCCCCGGTTCATTGACAGAGTCTATGAGCCGCTCACTATCTCCTGGGGTGGTCAGGATGCCGTGACCGTTTGTAGGGTAAAGAATCTTGCACTTTATTATGACTCAGTAATTCTTAAATAACATGTACTCAATCACAAAAAAATCACTTATGCACGGTCGTCAGTTATTTATGTGTTCATTAGGGCTTTTATAAATATCACTGAGCATTCCCTTAGATATATTTAGTACCCAGTTATTATGTAATCTAATAGTTGAAACTAATGTTGTTTTGTTAGACTTAATGAGCATTATCGTATTTTTAAACGACATTATACGTATCATTTATACAAGGTGTCCCATAAGTAAAGTTCCAAATTCCGGGAAAAGGTTCTATGGGTAAAAATAAAGAAGAAATTTAAGAATAATTTTTTTTCAAAAGCGTTTGGTTTGCCAGTTATCTACTATTTTGTATTTCTCACAAAATAATTGTTACCTTCAGTATTTTTCAACCATTTTTTATAATACTCAGTAAGTATGTTAAAGGAAAACTAACGTAGGAACAAAATTGAACTTGGTCTTATTTGAATCTTCAAAATTTGGCCATTTTAAAACTTTTGCACTTTTCCGTCATTGTAGAATAAAAGTTTTAAATGGCCGCCATTTTGAATTTCCAAATTAGACCAAGTCGAATTTTTTTGAGTAGTTCTATTTTATTTAAACATACTTACTAAGTTTTATGCCGATAATTATTATTTTGTAAAGAAATAGAAAATGGCGGATATCTAGTAAACAAAAAACATAGCGTTTGGAAAAACATTTTACTTGATTTTTACCTACTTTTTATCCATACATCTTTTTCCCGGAGTTTAACACTTTAATTAATCATGGGACACTCTGTATATATATATATATATATATATATATAGTGTATAAATATAGGTGATAAAATAATAAATAGTTTGTTAACGAGCTATTACATTAACTATTAGTATTATGACTATTTTTTTCAATGTAAGACCGACACTCATCAAAAACAGAAAACTACGATATAACTTGAGTGATGATAAGAGATGTATAGGATAAGAGTAATTTTTTTAACCACTAGTTTTGTTTATTTAACGTGAAATTCTTCTTTTTATTTTTGTCTTTAACATCTAATTAACAGGAAATTGTTTTTATCCTAGATAAGATTGATACAGCAATATACACTAGTATGAGCAAAAGACAATTAGTTACAGGAGAAATAATTTAAAAGGTGTTTTCCCAGTTTAACAAATATGTTTTTTGTTATTTAGGAGCGGTTCGCCTACTGGGTAGAGCACTGGCTATCTCTGGATGTGTACTTTACCGTGTACTTTGGGTTCCGAATCATATTCGTGCATATGGTGCCGTGCATCAGCCTCGTGGTGCTCAACGTGTTGCTGTTCCGTGCTCTGAGAGACGCTCAACTCAAGCGGGACAAGTTGCTCAAGGAGAACCGCAAGAGCGAGTGCAAGCGGCTGCGGGACTCAAACTGCACCACGCTCATGCTCATCGTCGTCGTTACTGTGTTCTTGTGCACCGAGATACCGCTGGCTGTCGTCACGGTAAGTATACAGCACACATGTGCTACAGATTATGAGAGGCAATAAAGCGAGTCCCGGCGGTCGTGGGGAAATCTACAGAACCACGCTCATGCTCATCGTCGTTGTCACTGAGATACCGCTGGCTGTCGTCACGGTAAGTATACAGCACACATGTGCTACAGATTATGAGAGGCAATAAAGCGAGTCCCGGCGGTCGTGGGGAAATCTACAGAACCACGCTCATGCTCATCGTCGTTGTCACTGAGATACCGCTGGCTGTCGTCACGGTAAGTATACAGCACACATGTGCTACAGATTATGAGAGGCAATAAAGCGAGTCCCGGCGGTCGTGGGGAAATCTACAGAACCACGCTCATGCTCATCGTCGTTGTCACTGAGATACCGCTGGCTGTACCGCCGGATCAGTAGGCCTAACTAAAATATGCCGTGATTGATTGTAATTGTGATTGTTGATATTATTTTTATGTTGTTATAATGAAAAATTGTGTTATTGATGACGTTGCCATACAAATAAATCTGTTAGTCAGCAATAAACGATTCTGACTCTGGAGTAACACTTTTAATCCGACTTATGAACAAAATCTTTCATTACACTGCAATCATATTAAGAAAACAAATTGATTTACTATCATTTTCAGACTGACCTCTAGTTTTCCCGTTTGATTCCCTCAGTACCGGTACAATCGCAGAAGTAATACCGTTTTGACAGCTGATTTCAATTTTTACAACCGACACTGGCAGTATGGTTAAGGCTACTAGCGCTGAGCGCTTAGTATAGCTCAGCGCTAATAGCTTACTATAAAATATTTACGATTTCTGAAACTAATGTGTCTAGTAACTAATGGTAACTAGTAGTAATGTGTGCAGAAACTAAATACTAGTGGCGGTAAAATTTCCAGCTGATTTTCCCGGCGTAGGCCAAGAAAACATTACTTACCATAGTCGCAACTAATGTTGAAAGCAGCTAGTTCCGGTTAAGTATAATAAACAAGTTTATTTTTAGACAATATTAGTTCATGACAAAAATAAAAAATCAACTTATTTTATCCTGCCATTGAGGTAAAGTACTAGAATTTGAAGTGTTTTAATAGAAACTGACTCTCAAATCCCTTTAGATAAGATTTCACTATTGAAATAATTATTCAGCAGTTTTTTAAGTTAAATATTTTTTCATTGATATTGATGTATACAAAAAAACAATATGAATTTGTCCACAGTGGTATATGAGCATGGTATATGGTATAACATACATTAGGTAGGGTTTAAAACTGCTTTTAAAGCCAGTTTTGGCTATAATTTACAATAAAAATCTAGTCGTGTTACAAAAAAGTAAATGTTAGGATCCCATAAAATAATGACAATACGGCTTCACTCTTAATCTTGGTAGCCATCTTAGTGGCCACCCTACCACATGGACCGCATGTACCTATTGTGGTCGTCGTAGAAGAAGGTTAACTTTGATATATTATCTAGATGTACCACAAATACATTGAACCGTCTATACTAAATTGCAGTTTATCTATAGGATCTACTGTAAAAATCAACTTCTTATAGCCACATTTAGGAACAAGAATTTTAAAACCAACGTACAATGATTTTTGCAGGTGCTTCACGTGATATCTAGCAGTATCAAAGAGTTCCTGGACTACCACCTAGCGAATGTCCTCGTACTCTTCACCAACTTCTTCATTATTGTCAGTTACCCGATCAACTTCGCCATATATTGTGGAATGAGTCGTCAGTTCCGAGAAACATTCAAAGAACTGTTTATCCGAGGAGCCGTGCAGGTAAGGGACGACCAACGTCCCAAAACAGTAAAACTAATAGATGTCATTTGCTGGAGAACAAGCAAAAACAATTCTAATAACTATTAAAGTCATTTGATTTATTAGATAGCTAGCAGTTGGCTGGTCTTTGAGTGAGTTGTATGACTCAGTGTTGGGCAGAAAAATACGTATTATTATGACAAGTCCTAAATATTTACAACATATTCAAAAAAGGAAAGAATAAGACATTTATCAAAAGGAAAATTAGTTTTTAGCTAAATTTATCGGTGTTCGTATTAGTTTTTAATTTTACAATAGCTTGTGTATATTTAGTAAAACTTTGTATACATTTAGATTAAATTTTAATAAAGCATAACTTTTGAATAGGTTTAAATTCAATGAAAATGTAAATGAACTAATAATGAATTTAATTTGACATTGTAGGCTATTTAATTCTGTTACGTCATTTCCATATACCACATATTTAGTAAAAATCCTGATAATGTTAATCGAAACTAAGCTTTTGAGAGCTTATTTCGTTATGTTAATAGATTTTAGGAAATTTTAGAGTAAACCAAAATCTTATTTAAACGTTAAAGACAAATAAAAAAAATGCAGTAGCGTCGGTGCTCAAGGTTTTACGGAGAAGCATTACAAAAAAAGACTGACACATACAGACAGAGAGATAGTCAGGTAGGGAGTCAGTCATACAGACGGATAGAACTTCGAATAAGACCAAATGCGGTTTTGTGGGTTTTAAAATGTAAAATATCCAAAATTATCATAATACCAACTGTTGTGCACACAAACCCCGGTCTTGATTTATGAAAATAATAGTATATATATATATATATATATATATTATACTATTCATAGTAAACAATTAATTTTTACATTACAAGGTATGCAGTATTTTTTTTCTAGAATGTCTTATAACAGGTTAAAGGATCATCACTAGATGTATATTATATAAAAAAAATCATACATTTAATGAAATATTTTTTGTTACATATTTTGTAAAAATGAGTACCTACCGTATAACTACTCTTTGTAGTTAGGCAGCCACTGTGGCTGCCTGGGCAAGGGTGCCCAGGCAGCGGTAGCTAGAAGATTATTGTTAAATACTCAGCTGCAAATGTTGATTAATAGATGTGAGACGATATTCCAGTATCCGATATTTTGTAACCGCTACTGGCTTTCAGAAATTTAACTGATTCTGAAAACCAAAAATATTGGTTACAAAGTCTCTGTCAGTACTGGAATTATTAGTTTGGTTTGTTATATCTGTCTCAAATAAGAGTGAGACAAGATACTCGTATCTGATACAGAGATTAAAGAGACCGATATATGAATACGAATACCGGTAATGCAGAGGGAGCTTTTGCTGCAGTCTAGTGGCTAACGATTGAAATCCAATCGTAAATAAATGAACGCAAAGAAAATTAAGTAAGCTTTGTTTTTTTAAAGCTAGTGCCTAGCTCAGAAAGTTTTATGGTTTGTAATTACGAAACACAATTACGTTATCTAAGTAAAATATACAAATTCATTGGTTTGATTAACTAATATATTACTCTGTTACATTCGGTACCAACGAGACTGTTTCTGATTAGGCATAATATTGCTCAAACCCAATGACGCAACGATGGCACTTTATACTAAGTCAAACCGAGGCCCTGGACCTGCACCAACGAGACTGTTTTGTAGTTAGGCAGTCACTGTATTGCTCATCCATAGGTGGCGCGCCGCAACGGAGGAGGCAGCTCCAGGTACTCCCTCGTCAACGGGCCCCGGACCTGCACCAACGAGACTGTTTTGTAGTTAGGCAGTCACTGTATTGCTCATCCATAGGTGGCGCGCCGCAACGGAGGTGGCAGCTCCAGGTACTCCCTCGTCAACGGGCCCCGGACCTGCACCAACGAGACTGTTTTGTAGTTAGGCAGTCACTGTATTGCTCATCCATAGGTGGCGCGCCGCAACGGAGGAGGCAGCTCCAGGTACTCCCTCGTCAACGGGCCCCGGACCTGCACCAACGAGACTGTTTTGTAGTTAGGCAGTCACTGTATTGCTCATCCATAGGTGGCGCGCCGCAACGGAGGAGGCAGCTCCAGGTACTCCCTCGTCAACGGGCCCCGGACCTGCACCAACGAGACTGTTTTGTAGTTAGGCAGTCACTGTATTGCTCATCCATAGGTGGCGCGCCGCAACGGAGGTGGCAGCTCCAGGTACTCCCTCGTCAACGGGCCCCGGACCTGCACCAACGAGACTGTTTTGTAGTTAGGCAGTCACTGTATTGCTCATCCATAGGTGGCGCGCCGCAACGGAGGAGGCAGCTCCAGGTACTCCCTCGTCAACGGGCCCCGGACCTGCACCAACGAGACTGTTTTGTAGTTAGGCAGTCACTGTATTGCTCATCCATAGGTGGCGCGCCGCAACGGAGGAGGCAGCTCCAGGTACTCCCTCGTCAACGGGCCCCGGACCTGCACCAACGAGACTGTTTTGTAGTTAGGCAGTCACTGTATTGCTCATCCATAGGTGGCGCGCCGCAACGGAGGAGGCAGCTCCAGGTACTCCCTCGTCAACGGGCCCCGGACCTGCACCAACGAGACTGTTTTGTAGTTAGGCAGTCACTGTGCCCCTCGCCCGGGCAGCAGCAGCGAGAAGAGTTCCAGCACCGTGTAATCCTGTTACATATCCTGAAACAACTGTGAATTTGGTGACCGATATATTGACAATCTGGCATATCCATTGGAAAGGTGAATCGAGGAATATCTGAAATTGTCAAATATTCTTTACATATTAACTTATTATTTCATAGATATTATACTGGATGTTATTATCTTTACTCAGGGAAAATTTAAGAACTGATTTGATACTTTCTAAAATAAATATATAAAACTATTCAATAGCATAATTTAAATAAAATGCGACCTTTCACGGACAAACAAATATTACATGATGTGCCAGAAGTAGGAGATTGGATCTACATAGGAAACAAATACAATTTGAAAAAATCTGGAGATTAGATCACTATATAACGATAATATATATTTTTGAACAAAAATTAATTACTAGATTATAAGGTTTTAATACCTGCTAACTTCAATTCAAGAATATATAATAGTCATCTACTCAATCCGGAAGCCAAATTTTTTAAATGAATTAATTAACCTAAATATTAAATTTCCACCTAATAGTTTAGATGCACTAATGAATGTTTCTAAATTAAACGGGCCATTTAACTCATAATTACTTTTTAAATTGTTTTTGACAAAAAAGTTGCATATATTTTAAATTGAACAGTGTTTTTTGTATTCAAACTTTCTTGACCAGCCCTGTAAATTGATTTATACAAAAATATACTGCCATCATTGACACTTCGCAATTTATAATTTTCATGGAAAATAAAGTTATAAGTTTTAAGCTATTTCAGAAGATTTAATCTTTGCTGCTTGATTAATTTATATCTACGTTACGTTCCATTAATTAAAGCTATCTCAGGTGTGTAAATTGAGGTATTAAAATCATAGTAATCAGGTGCCATTTTATAAATAATAAAGCATTTCAAGTGTGATTAACAGGATTGAGCTCTGTTTGACAATCCCTTCATCAATTATGTTTAATAACTGTATATGAGTGTATTCTTACTCCTAATATTTGATTATCACTTCTGGTAATGGTAAAAATTTGTAAAGGGATTGAGGATATTAATATTATGCTCTCGTACTTAAAATTAACTCAAAACTCATAGTCATATATTATTTTTAATTTCCTGAGTACAATTATCCAAGAAAAAACAAACCAGTTCTTTTCATTTCATTCCCATTGTATTATAGCTTAAATTATGTAACTATTACATGTGATATCAATAGTTGTTGTTGATAACGTTTTGGTTTATCTTAAATTTACAAATGTAATTTCAAAACTACTACCAGCATACTTGTGTTCTAGCCTTTAAGTTTTAGTTAATATTTGTGATTTCCCAATCATTAATACATCACACAAACCTTGAAAGTTATGTAGTAAGCCTATGAAAGGTTTAGCTGTAACAACTTCCAACACATTTTCAGGTAAAGTAACAGAATGTATTTATTCTTAATTAAACTTTCATTTATACTTTGAATACTTCGAATGAACGCAAACTAGATTTTTAATTTCACTATATTTTTGTAAATTAGTTTCTTTTGCAATGTATTTTTCAATTCCCTTTCAATTTCCCTTTGACTGTAATGTAAATACATGCTCATAAGTGTAAATAGAGTGTAATATCTTTAGGGGTCGTACTAATATGCGTTGAAAGACTGTTGACTCTGAATACCTCAGCAAACGTGTGACAAAATGATATTAAAAGACAAACTATTAGGTGTAATGTGTCGTTCTGCTCGGTTGCTCTACCCTCTACCCTCTACCCTCTACCCTCTATCTAAACCGTGATGGGGAAGGCAGGTTGCGCCTGAGCCCCTTTGTCAACCTACCTACCTCATCGCAACCCTCTCCTCTGTATCATACTGCTCGCTACGCTTCTAATGTTTATATTTTAATATGAGTGTTTATATTGTTGGAAAGTGTCATTAAATTCTAGGCGTCTGTTGTAAATCGTTCTATTGTAATGTTATTCAGCCAGTAATATTTTAAATAAAACTATGAAATTCAGTTATCTTGTGTCATTGATCGCGTATTGAACCTAATACAGTTGCATTATCCTATTTATTTTATAGTTATGAATTCAAACTTTTGATATGTAATTCAGCAGTTAAGAAGATTGGATAAAGTTTTCATTTTAGTTTCAATGCTATTTACATATTGCTGTGGGCAATATTTAAAGTTAAAACTCGTGGAAACATATTGCTTGTGTTGAAATACCAGGTGAGACACCTAAAAAATTTTTTTTATACTATGTACATGACAGCAAACTTCTTATGGGGGACTCCCCTTTATTTTTTTAATTAATTTTGAATCCAAAAAATATGGCCGCCATTTCCCAATATGGCCCACAACTTGAAAATTGCCTGTAGAATACCCAATATTTTACGGTGGTTTTGGATGGAACAAGTAATTTAAAGACGTCTCCACTCTTGATAGTTTTGGCCTAAATTTAGCCCTTTGCGACCTACTGTTAATATTTTTCATGAAAAATACTAATTATCAGATTTTCATCCAATAAACATATTGAAAATACAGCTGATCAACAATGCAACATTTGTTTTTTAATTTAACAGCCCTTTAAACTAAATGTGTCGTTGCGTGCAAATTTGGTTGTTAGAACGTATTCACTACTATTTTTCATTTTCAACTATTACTACATATTTTTTTGCATCATAGATTTAAATGAAAAGCGGAAAATATTTTGTATTGTTGATTAGCTGTTTTTCGCTAAGTGTTTATTGCATGCAAATCTGATAATCGGTAGTTTTCAATAAGATCATTAACAGTAGCTCCCAAACGGTGATATTTACACTAAATATTAAGACTTAGAAAGTTTTATAAGTACCCATTTGATAAAAAAAGCATGAAATATAGGTTGTTCCATAAGAAATTTTTAAGTTGTCAGCCACATTTTTAGTATTCGAATTTTAATATGTTCTAAAAAATAAATGGGAATCCCCCATGATATTTTTCCTGTCATATATATATACAGGGTGTTCATTAAGTCGGGGACAAACTTCGAGGGGTGGTAGCACTCATCAAAATAAACAAAAAACTTCCTATAACCATATGTCGAAAAATCCTTTGTTTAGCCGCTAGCCGCCATTTTGTTTTTTATACAAAAAACGTTTTATATCAAGAACCATTTAAGATACAGAAACCAAACTTTGCACACATATTTATTGGCCAAAGAGAAAAATATTCTCAAAGTATCATTTAGTTAGGTTTTATATTTTTATCTCATGTAGAATCTATAAAGTTAATGGTTTTTTTGTTATTTTAATTAAAAGATTTTTAACCACCACCATTTTGAAAATATTAAAGAAAACTAAATGATACTATGAGAATATTTTGTTCATTGGCCAATATATATATGTGCAAAGTTTTGTTTCTGTATCTTAAATAGTTCTTGATATATAACGTTTTTTGTAAAAATAAAAAATGGCGGCTAGCGGCTAAAGGAAGGATTTTTCGACATATGTTTATAGGAAATCTTTTGTTTTTTTTATGAGTACTATCACCCCTCAAAGTTTGTCCCCGACTTTAATGAACACCCTGTATATATATAATTATATATATAATTATTATATATATATAATTTAGGGCTACTTTTAGTAATGTAATAAATAATAAAACAATTAGTACCCTTCGAGTACATATATATATATATATATATATATGTATATACGTAGATAAGGTAGCTAAGGTAGTAGCTTTTTAGCTATTCGTTCACTTTAGATGAGACATTCTGTATACTGGCGTAAAACAAACGTATAAAAACTATTTTTGATAATATCTATTTTAATATTTTACGTATGTTTAGTATAGGTAAATATGTTTCAGTATAGTTTATAGTTTATTAAGCATATTTTAGGATAAAAGAATTCCGAGAGACGTAGGTAACCTCAATTACAAACTCCTCTCCTGGAGAGTGTGAGGGTCTTTGTTAAGTGAAGAGCTCTTCGCGACTCAAACGGTCGTGTCTGCTTAGCTCTCAGCCCAAAAATATATTACAATTTTAGCAGTATTATAAATAAAAAAATAATTAGTTCCTTGTATTTTTAGAAGCTCTAAAAATATTAATATTTTAAAGATATTTATTATTATTACCTTCATGCCGTTCTACGTAATATTTTTTATGAAACCCTCTACATGTAATGGTGGTGGATAGTAAATATAATTTTAAGACTTGTTCATATTTTTGTCATTTTTTAATTTCTCGATATTTCACGAGCCACAGAGGGACAAAGTCAACAAACAATTTTACAGTATTGGGATCATCTTTTAAACTATACATCCTGATGGTAAAATTTAAATGAGTAACATTGTATTAATGTTGAAGACGTTTAAAAACAAGTAGTTAAGGTATTTATAAATACTTAATACTTTCCAATATGGTGGTGACTACTTATGTCACAATTAAGGTAACATTAAACCACTGGCAATTATAATTAGATAGCAGCACCCATTATTTTTTCTTTATCAGTCAAGGCATATTATATGTTATTTAATATCTTAGTATATCTGTGACTCACACATGGTTACTAATACAGAGTGAATACAGTTCAAAGCTCTATACCCCCGTTGAGGTATTGTTCTTTGGTCAGAATAAAACATAAATATTATATGTAAATAGTTCAGCGGTCCTTAGTTGCCACAGAGCCACCATTTTGTTTGTTGTTCAAAATCGATGTTTTCTATTAAACTAGTTTGCCGAATGTAGGAAGTTTTTCTAGCAATACCTTCACAACAATGAAAAACTTACTCACATCGGACGTACTAAAACGGATTCAAGCCACAAAAACTGGCATATTACTGGCATTCGTACCTCACATTAAAAAAGTAGAACCAAATAGTGTCAAAATCAAAATATAATCTGTTGAAAGATTCAAGTTTATTTAATATCATGAAATGAAACTAAGGTACAGACAATATTTAAAAAAAACTTCACGACTTGGATAACGGGGTTAGAGCGGGTGGTGCCCGCTCAAGTAATCGAAAAGTGGCCATCAGATACGAATCATCGGCCACTATCAATGAGCATAAGAATTCAAATGTATCATATTTATAACTAAACAGCAATTTATTCTTAAAGCCTAAATAAGTAATAAGTATAATAAATTGTTATGACCTCTAACAATAATACAAAGTTTTAGGTAGAAAATTTTTTAGGGATTATTATACATATACTTGTAATTTTTTTGTCATGGAATATAAATTAACTGCATAATCCACATGGTATGGTTCATATTTTTTTATATTCGTATAACATAAATCATTTTTATGTTTATAAATTTATAAATAATAATTATAAATAATGTTTATAAATAATTTATAGGTATGAATCGAACAAACATTCATTGAGATATAATACGATTTCAAATAGATACATACTCCTATACTGTACTGGAGTAATTTATCTGACTTGTAGAGGCTAAAATGGCATGTTCCAAGCTGAGTTTTACTATTTCAAATTGATACTCCTAGACTGTAGTGAAGTAATTTATTGACTTGTAGAGGCTAAAGCGGCATGTTCCAAGCATAGTTTTACTATTTCAAATAGATACATACTCCTATACTGTATCGGAGTAATTTATCTGACTTGTAGAGGCTAAAATGGCATGTTCCAAGCATAGTTTACTATTTCAAATAGATACATACTCCTATACTGTACTGGAGTAATTTATCTGACTTGTAGAGGCTAAAATGGCATGTTCCAAGCATAGTTTTACTATTTCAAATAGATACTCCTATACTGTATCGGAGTAATTTATCTGACTTGTAGAGGCTAAAATGGCATGTTCCAAGCATAGTTTTACTATTTCAAATAGATACATACTCCTATACTGTACTGGAGTAATTTATCTGACTTGTAGAGGCTAAAATGGCATGTTCCAAGCATAGTTTTACTATTTCAAATAGATACATACTCCTATACTGTACTGGAGTAATTTATCTGACTTGTAGAGGCTAAAATGGCATGTTCCAAGCTGAGTTTTACTATTTCAAATAGATACATACTCCTATACTGTATCGGAGTAATTTATCTGACTTGTAGAGGCTAAAATGGCATGTTCCAAGCATAGTTTTACTATTTCAAATAGATACATACTCCTATACTGTATCGGAGTAATTTATCTGACTTGTAGAGGCTAAAATGGCATGTTCCAAGCATAGTTTTACTATTTCAAATAGATACATACTCCTATACTGTATCGGAGTAATTTATCTGACTTGTAGAGGCTAAAATGGCATGTTCCAAGCATAGTTTTACTATTTCAAATAGATACATACTCCTATACTGTATCGGAGTAATTTATCTGACTTGTAGAGGCTAAAATGGCATGTTCCAAGCATAGTTTTACTATTTCAAATAGATACATACTCCTATACTGTACTGGAGTAATTTATCTGACTTGTAGAGGCTGAAATGGCATGTTCCAAGCATAGTTTTACTATTTCAAATAGATACATACTCCTATACTGTACTGGAGTAATTTATCTGACTTGTAGAGGCTAAAATGGCATGTTCCAAGCATAGTTTTACTATTTCAAATAGATACATACTCCTATACTGTATCGGAGTAATTTATCTGACTTGTAGAGGCTAAAATGGCATGTTCCAAGCATAGTTTTACTATTTCAAATAGATACATACTCCTATACTGTACTGGAGTAATTTATCTGACTTGTAGAGGCTAAAATGGCATGTTCCAAGCTGAGTTTTACTATTTCAAATAGATACTCCCATACTGTATTGGCGTAATTTATCTGACTTGTAGAGGCTAAAATGGCATGTTCCAAGCTGAGTTTTACTATTTCAAACAGATACATACTTCTATACTGTATCGGAGTAATTTATCTGACTTGTAGAGGCTAAAATGGCATGTTCCAAGCATAGTTTTACTATTTCAAATAGATACATACTCCTATACTGTACTGGAGTAATTTATCTGACTTGTAGAGGCTAAAATGGCATGTTCCAAGCTGAGTTTTACTATTTCAAATAGATACATACTCCTATACTGTACTGGAGTAATTTATCTGACTTGTAGAGGCTAAAATGGCATGTTCCAAGCATAGTTTTACTATTTCAAATAGATACATACTCCTATACTGTATCGGAGTAATTTATCTGACTTGTAGAGGCTAAAATGGCATGTTCCAAGCTGAGTTTTACTATTTCAAATAGATACATACTCCTGTACTGTACTGGAGTAATTTATCTGACTTGTAGAGGCTAAATTGGCATGTTCCAAGCTGAGTTTTACTATTTCAAATAGATACATACTCCTATACTGTATTGGAGTAATTTATCTGACTTGTAGAGGCTAAAATGGCATGTTCCAAGCTGAGTTTTACTATTTCAAATAGATACATACTCCTATACTGTACTGGAGTAATTTATCTGACTTTTAAAGGCTAAAATGGCACGTTCCAAGCATATTTTTACTATTTCACATAGATACTCCTATACTGTATTGGAGTAATTTATCTGACTTGTAGAGACTAAAATGGCATGTTCCAAGCATAGTTTTACTATTTCAAATAGATACATACTCCTATACTGTATTGGAGTAATTTATCTGACTTGTAGAGGCTAAAGTGGCATGTTCCAAGCATAGTTTTACTATTTCAAATAGATACATACTCCTATACTGTACTGGAGTAATTTATCTGACTTGTAGAGGCTAAATTGGCATGTTCCAAGCATAGTTTTACTATTTCAAATAGATACATACTCCTATACTGTATTGGAGTAGTTTATCTGACTTGTAGAGGCTAAAGTGGCATGTTCCAAGCATAGTTTTATTATTTCTAACAGATACTTTCATACTGTATCGGAGTAATTTATCTGACTTGTAGAGGCTAAAATGGCATGTTCCAAGCTGAGTTTTACTATTTCAAATAGATACTCCTATACTGTATCGGAGTAATTTATCTGACTTGTAGAGGCTAAAGTGGCATGTTCCAAGCATAGTTTTATTATTTCTAACAGATACTTTCATACTGTATCGGAGTAATTTATCTGACTTGTAGAGGCTAAAATGGCATGTTCTAAGCTGATTTTTACTATTTCAAATTGATACTCCTATACTACACTGGAGTATTTTATCTGACTTGTAGAGGCTAAATTGGCATGTTTCAAGCATAGTTTTATTATTTCAAATAGATGCATACTCCTATACTTTATCGGAGTAATTTATCTGACTTGTAGAGGCTAAAGTGGCATTTTTCAAGCTTAGGTTTACGGCGATCATATTCTAACCAGAGGTTATCATTGGCTCATTTAGCCAATCTCAATTTAGGTACCAATAGGTACCTAGATAAATAGATAGATATTTATTGGTGCATTATGCACAGCATTTAAGTAACAAGTACAGGTGCTTTGTCAATCATTACCATGTCGTTAATTTGCATATTATTTCAAAATATAAAACTGCTAACTATAATCCTAAACTGTTATCTAAAACCAGTTAGTCCAAAACAATGGGCCAACATAACAATGAGACTAAACAATGAGCCTAAAAGTATTTTCTATCACCGGTAATATTTAAGTATTGCCAGTAGTTTTGAAATTTGCTTGTTTCGCACTCTGAGCAAATTATCCATTACAGAAAACCATAAAGCGTTTAATTAAAATTTAATTAGCATTCAATTTAAAGCGTTTAATTCATAGTATTCATGAAACATAATTGCGCTACACTGTCAACATTACCTTTTAGTTAAAGGGTATACAGTTTATGCCATTTAATGTTGTATAAAGTCATATCAGATTCCGAAATTTATAATGTAAAAATAAATACTAAATATCTACTGGTTTTATTGCGTCAAATCACACCATCAAAGCTGGCTAGGTTTTGGGTTGTGTGGCAACGATCGGAGATAAGGAATTTTTATTTTTTGAGTTATATCTGAATGTATTCGAGAGTTTAAAAATACCTTATTTTGTTATACCTTTGACAGTTTCATGACAGTTGAAAAACACGTTAGTCAAGGAATTCTGACATGTGTTTCCAAGAATTAGCTCTTATCGTAAACAACTGCAAACGTGTTGAAATGTACTAAGTATAATATATACTGTATATGTATATGTATACATATATATACGTACTTTTAATTAATTAATTATTTTTTTAATCCTGGCCCTTTAAAGTTCTCCCTTTAACAAAAAACATGTCCGCACGTGTATGTTTATATGTATCGGTATATTTTAAACTGATTTGTGAAAATTTTTACTATATTTTTCCACACGAAACTATTATAGATTAAAAGAAATTTTAAAGCTATTTCGAGAAGAGGTCAATATGATGTTGAACAATGGCACAATTAAGACATTTTAAAAAGAAAATAATGGTGGTCCTACTATTAATTTCGTTAAAGTGTTTATAACATTATTTACGGACTAAAAATTAAATACTACAATTCATTATAAAACTTTATCAATAATAAATTAGCAAAATATTATGTAATGATAAACCAATAATACTTCATATTACTGTGCAAATTGAAATGTGATGGACATAATTTCTGATAATGAACAAAATCACTAATCTATTCAATCTAAAATCCAATTTGCTCCTTTACATTACAGATTTCAATGACGTATTAATTTTCATTGTCAGACAACAGCTTAAATGTTGCAATAAAGTTATAACAACGGGGATTGTTAAAGTTGTCTTCCAGTTGACGCTTTGCTCGTTTTAACGAGCACCTTGTATGTAGTTCTCTTAGTGGTTAGTTTAAGTAATCGTATACTAAATTGTATATACGACTTTTTTTACTTAAGGAAAGTGGCCGATTATCTGGCTCATAAAAATATTTGTTTATTTTTTCCTGATTAATAAATGATTAGTTTATTGTACTATAATTAATATAATACTGTATATATATATATATATATATATATATATATATATATATATATATATATATATATATATATATTCAGGACTATTTACGTATAAATTTTATCACATGTTATATTTATTATTTAATTAACTCTTGGTATGATTGTTATTTGTATTATATTGTTAAATAATACTTTTAAATATAATGTTTTGTACTGCTATTTTGATTTGGCATATTCATTGTAAAATTGTGTATATATGCCCAGTAAGGAACTTTAACTTTAACTTGGACCAAAAAATTTATTCATTCGGTAAATGTAAGAAAATAAGCCATAATATAATATAGTAATATTTAGTTAACATTTTATGTCAGGAAACTGTTAAATGATAGTTTGTATATATATATATATATATATATATATATATTATATATATATATATAATATATACAGTCCTGAACTATGGTTTTAAAATGTAGTATTTCTATTTAGAGACAGTTAGTATTAAATTAAAAAAATAACATAATATACCCAAAAGGAAAAATTACTTAATCTTTGCTAAAAATGTTCGTACATTTTAAAATACTCCAGTGTTAAGAATTTTCCTCATTTGGCAACGGAATCTTTGGAAATCACGTTCATCTTTCAACGAATATTGACAAACAACGGACTACTGAACAATGCCATCAATCAATATTCAACATATTTATTTAAAAAAGTTAATGTTTCAAGAGTATAAATTGAAAGAAAAGTTCATATTTAGTGGTTTTTAAAATATTTGTTCGCAAGATGTTATCCGTGGTAATTTAAAGATGGTTTTCAGAGATTTCTTTTGTAGCTTAAAAACTGATTTTTGTTTTACAGCTTTAACTACCCCCAATGGAAACTACATATGAAACATGTGGATGAATAATACCATAGTAGGCTGTAATTTGAACATCAGTGGAGACAAAGCGAGATATCTAAGAACAATTTATACCTGGCTGAGTTGTTTACAAACGTGAACGTGAAAATCATCTATATGAAATTAAAAAAAAAGTTTTCGTCTATAAATAATCCAAGGAATCGACATAGGATTTTTCAAAATTTACTTCGTCGGAAAGATGGATGTTAAATGAGTTACTGTGTGTATGAACTCTGATCACTCAACGAGTGACTTCTTTGAGACCTTTGCCTCTAGTTGGTTCTGCTCTAGTCAGACGGGAAGACAATTTCGCCGCAGAAATGTGTTATATTCTAGATCATCCCTTGAGGAACTTGAAAAGGTGAGACATGTGTTGTCAGCATGCAGGTACACGTTTGAGTCTCGTGCACTAACATGGAGCTCATTAATAAATAAAATAAAAACAATAGGACCAAGAATAGATCCTTAAGGAACACCTCTCTTGATACAACCTTTTTATGAATAAAATTGCAATTCCTAAATGATTAGTAGTGGCGATTTTGACATACTGCACACTTTTCCAGTGATACATGAACAAAACCATTCGAGAGCCCCTTCTCTGACACCGATCGTGCTCATGTTATGGAGAAGCAGTCCGTGGTGTACAATGTCGAATGAAACTTTTTGAGATCATTGAATGAAGGCAGATGAAAACCTCCTCTCATCAAAAAACTGTTTTCTACGCAAAAAATATTTATTATAAAACGTGTCTAGCCGATTACAACATGGCAAATTTAACGTTATGTCTCAAGAGAATAAAACGATAAATCTGAGCATCAATAATTTAGAATAGTATTTATGCAATTCTTAAGAATTTTAAATACCTTATATTTGAATCCATCCGAGACTTAAAAATAGTCTCATCATATACCATGTTGGTATGATTTGATTCGGCTGCAAGAAAAGCACTACTACTTCATTGGGTTGGTTTCATTGTTCTACCAAAGCTTTAGGTAGGGTCTTAGAATATAAAATATAGAATTATATAATCTTAAGCTTAAAGTTCGCCCCTTTAATACCCTTAGTAGACCATTGGGACTTACGCCCCGTGTTCTTATTGGTTGTCTCCATTCGACGGAAATGATCATCATCACTTGTTATTACTCTCTGTTGCCTAGCAACTAAATTATCTGGTTCTCATAGTTCTTGTTTACTCTAACAGATTGCAGAACTAGCTTGTTGCCATATAGGCAAGTGCCACAACAATGCTATAAAGTTTTTGAGTTTTTTAAACGTTTTTGTGGAATAAACTTTTTAAGTTTCATTTTTCATTCATTTTGATTCATTATTTAGTTTTGCGTGTTATATACTGAACGAATATAAGGCATAATATTTATTGAAACGTCAAGTTTTTTTATACATCTGTAATAGTGAATGGGTTTTGAGAGTCCCGAGAGACTGCAGGATATGAATTCTGTATTTCATTTTACGTTTTTTTACTTTACTTTTTTATAGTTGATTAGTTGTTCTGTAAACCTGGTAATGTATCAGAGAAACGCTGTAAATAGAGGCATATTTATTTATTTATTATCTGACTGACTGTTTTCTACATTTTGTTTACACTTTCCAATCTCAAAGTCTGTTGTTACTGTTGTTTGGTTTTGTTAGTATTTATTTCTGTGAGTACATACGTATAAGCCTTTAAAGAAAGTGTCTGATATGGCAAATTTGTATCTATAATATGAAAGTGGATCGCAAAATGTGTTGGTAAGCGTATAACTCAACAACGCCTGGACCAATTTGGCCAATTCTTTTTTTAAGATGTTCATTGAAGTCCAAGGATGGTTCTTACGGCGAGAAAAAATTGAATAATTGCCGGGAAACCCTAAAAACAGCCCTTTTAAAAAGGATCCCATATACTATGGAACCAGAACTTTGTTTACATTATAAATATTTTATTTTCAACAGCTGATTGCTATACAGTAATATATCTGTTAATTGAAGATATACACGACAGATTGAAGCAATTGCATTTGTTTATGTTTTTTTTATTTTGTTTACATTTGTTTTTTTGGTTATGCGAGTGACTTAACAGTTTACATTTTTAACTGTGACTTCTTATTGCAAATTTTGATACTGTGTTACGTTATTTTAGTTTATAATGGTATGGACTTTTGCACTCACTTTCCCTACACTGCCATTAACTCTATTCTAAATACTAAGGACTGCCGACAACAACCACGGGCTTGACGTCGAGCTTCGACGTCAAGAGCTACAGAAAAACCTGCAGAGCGAGAAGCACGACTTGAAGAGCTGCATGGACGAGCTTTGACGTCAAGAGCTACAGAAACACCTGCAGAGCGAGAAGCACGACTCGGATACCTACGTGGACGAACTTCGACGTCAAGAGCTAAAGAAACACCTGCAGAGCGTAAGCACGACTCGGAGACCTGCGTGGACGAGCTTCGACGTCAAGAGCTGCAGAAACACCTGCAGAGCGAGAAGCACGACTCGGAGACCTGTGTGGACGAGCTTCGACGTCAAGAGCTACAGAAACACCTGCAGAGCGTAAGCACGACTCGGAGACCTGCGTGGACGAGCTTCGACGTCAAGAGCTACAGAAACACCTGCAGAGCGAGAAGCACGACTCGGAGACCTGCGTGGACGAGCTTCGACGTCAAGAGCTGCAGAAACACCTGCAGAGCGAGAAGCACAACTCGGAGACCTGCGTGGACGAGCTTCGACGTCAAGAGCTACAGAAACACCTGCAGAGTGAGAAGCACGACTCGGAGACCTGTGTGGACGAGCTTCGACGTCAAGAGCTACAGAAACACCTGCAGAGCGTAAGCACGACTCGGAGACCTGCGTGGACGAGCTTCGACGTCAATAGCTACGGAAACACCTGCAGAGCGAGAAGCACGACTCGGAGACTCCACTTAAGTCATAAAAGATTAGATCTTCAATGAGTACACAGCCTGTTAAAAAATGTACAGATTGATTACTGTTTTTATTTTTTGTTTGATAAATATTTGCACCTCTCTGATTGAGCACTTACCTAATTTTTCGTTGAAATTATCTTTCCACAGTTAGTCCCCAGTTAGTAACACCTACCGATACCTATTTTCCTGTCTCTATGTTTTGTAAGGAAAATTTCCCCTTCCTTCACATTTTCCTTCACAATTTTCTTCACAGCTCACGAATCTCTCATTAACCACAAATTTCTAGGTGTAACTTTTGATCCCTCCATAAAATGACATATTTACGTGCAAAACATCACCCATCGTACCCGTTCTGCTCTATTTGCCATTCGCATTCTTAGATCAACTTTTAGCAGGACAGTTCTCATGGACGTCTATAGTGGATATTTCGAATATTCAAGCCAAAAAATTCATTCTGAGACTCATTTTTGGTCTCTGTCCTCAACATCCCAGTTAATATTTTTTTTTTATGTGGGCATACTTACAGTACATTTAATATACATTCAGCTAGTCCTCATTCTGACCTTTGTTAACAGGAACCAATTCCTATATCTAGGACGTTTACTAGCAAGCAAGAAATGTAAAAAATCTCTGCTATCCGAGCGATAGAACTGCAGCCTTTGAGAGGAGCCCGTTTAACAGGGGTATTACATTTTCTTAACAAACTGACTATGGCAATAAAAACTCAAAATTCTCTTTCCCTAATTAAGAGACACAAAGCTTTCTTGTTCTAAAAAGCTGTTTACTCCGTCTCAGAATTGTTAAGTCTCTAAGGGGCGTTAAAGGGTGAGTTCAACTTAGGGACTTTGTAAGTTTTGAATATTTACAAAAGTGTACTTTTGTTTCTTCCAGTCTCATATTTTATCTTGGGGTCACTCGTGTTACACGTTACTTAATTTTATAGCAAAAAGATATATAGAACAACTGCTAAATCAAATTACACTGATCACTGTGAGCCATAATTCATTAGTCTCACAGTAATGACAGTAATAATGAACTTCTATATATGGAACACAAAATTGTACATTGCGGAGTTAAATGAAAGAAAAATATATAAACTATCTACTAACATACACATATACAATCTAGCCTGAGGAAAAATGGTTGTATTTACTCCCCTGTGGAAAATCTCTATATATAAAATTGAATGAATGTATGTATGTATGTATGTCCTTTATGCGTTGCCAAACTACTTATCCGATCGCCTTGACATTTTAGGAAGTTACTCTATATGTGTCCGGGAAGGTTTTAGTGAAAAATATTTCACACAGCTTTATTCACCACGTTAATAGTTTACAGTTTTGGGGGATTGTGTATTTATATTTTTATTTTCTAACTGATTGAAAGTCACGTGTTTATATGTTGGAAAAAAAATAATTACAATGTTGATATATATTTCGTTTATTATAATAATCAGCTGTTGTATATCTTTCCTATAAAAGCCGTATTACAGTTAGGTTTGGTTTGGGTTTGGATTGGATTTGAAAATTGTGAATTAATCAACTCAGATTTATTTGTTTTACGGGAATGTTAATAATATGTCTTATCGTTTCAGTATTGTTATTTACTATGCTGCGACCCAGAATATATAACCTTTCACAATGAAGCCGTAATGCTATTCGACTTCAGAACATGGCCAATCTTAAAGTTAACATGTATTTACTGTCAGGCGTTACGAAGTTCGCCGGGTCAGCTAGTCTCTATATTTAAAATTGAATGTATGTCTGTCTGTATGTATGTATGTCCTTTATGCGTTGCCAAACTACTCATCAGATCGCTATGAAATTTTAGGAAGTTTCTCTACATGTGTCCGGGAAGGTTTTAGTGAAAAAATAGTTTCGAAAACCCCATAAGTTTCCATTTTATGGCATTTTAAATTTCTAATGTTAACCTTATGGAGAGTAAGTTTGTTTACAAAATGTCTACAATGAAAACATTTGATTTCTTAGCTACAGCTGATTGGTTTACTTTCCATTAGCAATATGGTTTACTATCCAATGCCATCTGAATCATTCATTAATGTTAATCTATGAAGTAAATGTGTACTGTAAGAAATGAACAGCTTTATTCACCACGTTAATAGTTTCGGTTTTGGGGGATTATGTATTTATATTTTTATTTTCTGTCTGATTAAAGTCACGTGTTTATATGATAATTACAATGTTTATATTATTACGTTTATTATAATAATCAGCTGTTGTATATATTTCCTATAAAAGCCGTATTACACACGTATTACGGCCGTATTAGCCGTATTAGGTTTCATTTGGGTTTGGATTGGATTTTAAAATTGCGAATTAATCCATGCAGATTTATTTGTTTTATGGGAATGTTATTAATATGTTTTATCGTTTCAGTATTGTTATTCACTATGCCGCGACTCAGAATATATAACCTTTTACAATGAAGCCGTATTGCTATTCGACTTCAAACATGGCCAATCTTAAAGTTAACATATTGTATTTACTGTCAGGCGTTACGAAGTTCACCGGGTCAGCTAGTAGGTTATATAATGGATATGTCTAAAGCAAATGTTTTCAGTTCATCTAAACAGCTGTTCTTCTTTTATATTAAAAACTCAATTTAATAGCTCTGGTACTTAGTCTCCATGGAAACCTGTTACATATTTTCCATCTTACAAATTACCAGCAGCTCCCCCCAGAGCTAAGACATATCTTTGTCAAAAAGAAGTTTAACCTACTACACCACAGATGACCGAAACGAATTACTCTTAAAAACTACCTGTATAACATTGTTCAAGTTTGATATAGGTATAGCCAAACTATTGTTCTAACAGTTGGGCCTAAACTGTTTTTATGGGTGTGCTTTTTTATGGAAATTATCTATTTCATGACAGATAAAAAACCCCGCTTAATAAAAATGGCACAGCACTCCCTACCGTTGTACTCTATGACACGGTCATCGAGGAAGCTCATTTTGTTGATTATCTGGGGGTGAGACTGGACGGTGGGCTCAGGTGGAGTGAACACGTAGATAGACTGGCAAAGCATCTTGCCACAAATATATTCGTATTAAAAAATATCTTCACACTTAATAATATATCTCTTTCAAAACTTGTTTATTTTGGCTTGATGGAGAGTCTGATTAGGTACTCCATTATCTTCGAATACATTGGACTTAAGCTACTTCATCAAATTCCCCCTCACATAGCCCAGATAAATAATTTCAAAAAATTCAGACACGAGCTCAACAAATTTTTAATCGAACAGTGCTATGAACTCCCTTTTTATCTTACCTAATCTTATTCTCAACCATACCATAAACAATCCATAGCCCAGCCAAATTAAATCCTGCTAATTCATCATCCATTCTTTTCCTCTTCTCTGGCTACTGTCTTGAGAAACATGACAGCATCGACAAGATGTGCCCATAAAGGAAAAGGAAATTTTGACTGGTTCCATGCCTGGAAAGCTCAACCGGGACGACGCGGGATATGTTGCATGTTGTATGTTAAATGCAATTAGGTATATTACTCGTACAATGCCTCAATAACTTATGGTATAAAGCAATCACCTGTGGGCGTAGCTGTGGGACATCAGGTAGGTCTGTCTCACTGGCATCACCCAGGTCCTTTACACCTAAACCTGATCTGTCAGAAATTCCAATTGGTTTGTAAATTCCTCATCGGTTTTACCAGTAAAATCATTTAAATACTTATTACATTATATACTACTTATTACTTATTATATTTTAACTTCTCGTTTGACACTTGACAGTGACACTTTTATAAGGAATATGCTGTTAAAAGGTAATAAAAATATTAAAGAATTGTCTTTAGTCCATATGAACAACAAAAAGCAGTCAGCTGTACAGGGTGTCCAAGAAAAACGTTTCAGGACTTCGGTAAGTGATTAGGTACATTAAAAGGAAGAAAAAGGTTCTAATGGAGCTATGGTCCAAAACGCTTATTTTCTAAGATTCCGCAATTTTGTATTTTCCACAAAATATTTTTATTTCAAACAATTTTTAACGGATTATTTTAAAATTTGGAATATGTTTTATACTAGTAGACTACTATTATAAAAAATAACTAGCAGGAAACAAACTTAAAAAATCCAAAATTGTGGCCATTATAATTTTTAAAACTAAAATAGACTTTGTTAACGATAAAATTTAAAATGGCCGCCATTTTCGATTTTGAGCTTGGAAGTCTATTAGTGTAAACACATACCAAATTTTAAAATAATCTGTTTAAAAAATGTTTGAAATAAAAATATTTTGTAAAAAATACAAAATAATATATCTGATATCTGAGAAAATATACCCAATCACTCACCGAAGTCCTGAAACGTTTTTTATGTACACCCTGTATAAGCTCTTTTTATAATACCACGAATTCCACAGATATGAGTAAAAAAAACAAAGACAAATATTTATTTATAAATTTATGATAGGACGATTCGTCTGTAACATTTTGACTCTGCCCATCACTGTTCTTGATTCTTGGTCCATAACAAACGAATGAACCATGAAGTAAGCGGTAGCCCCAATGTAACCAGCTCATAATTACCGAAAGAATCGTGGCAGATAGGAATTTTTCAGTGCTGTCACCTCACCCAACAGAGCATTCCTGTGAACTTTAGACCGTTCCTGCCAGGCTCGCGAATATAAAATATAAAATAGTTTACTTAGCTTTTTGGACTAATTTCACAGTCCCTGCATAATGATAATAGCAAAAAAATAATAATATAAAACGACAAATACATATATAATAAATACTTACATAATAATATTGAAAACAAAGCGAAGTAATCTTTATTTTTCAAGAATTTTCGTTTTTCGTATTTCCGTGGTTTGAAATAGAAACAGATATGTGAGTCATTACATACAATCTGTAAATCAAAATTTTACTGGACAAAACTATAACCTTACAATTATACTTACTTACAATTACAGTACTTACAATTTATATAATACAATAAATTAGTTCTCCTCCAATATTTAATTTTCATTCAAAAATTAACCGATTTGAAGTCACGTTTCAAATTAGTTTCGTGACATAATTTTAAATACATTTCTTTTCACCGTTAATATGAAAAGAGTGATGTAATTTTGACTCTGTAAAAATTATCGTACTCGACAATTATTTTGATTTTGGTCGCAAAACAAATCTAACAAGCTTGACTTTAATGAGAAAACTCTATAAATAATATAATAAGGAGTTAACGATTTTAATAAAATCATTCTTAAAAAATTAGATTTCAGTTAAAATATTAAAATTCAAGACTTGAATATTTACCAAAATAGTTTCATAGCTAAAGAATAGCAGCCTTAAGAGGATTGGAGACATGAAATAGTATATTTCGCAACTAGGGCCGAAATTGATGCTTTGCAAACCCGAGATCTTTTGAAGTTCGAGACTTGTAAAGGTCGTGGGTCTGCTAAACATTTCCGGTTCGATGTGTGATCGATACTTTTTACCATACTCTAGCTTATAATCATTACAATAGTAACTTATCCTATTTATATTTTTATATTCAATTTTTTTATCCTGATAACGTTTTCAAACGAAAATATTCTTTATAGGTCAATGACCGAAAATTTTAATTTTTCAAAGTCAGTAATTTTGTAATCAGTAACTCTATAGGATTAGAAGGCCCCTGGAGAGCTGGTCAGCAATTGTGGCCATTATGACAAACCAAACCTAACTGTAATATGGCTTTAATTATAATATAGCTGATTATTATAATAAAGATAATACTATGTATAAACATAGCAATTATTTTTATTTGGCCAACATATAAACACGTGCATTTTAATCAGACAGAAAAAATGCATAATCCCCAAAAACCGTAAACTATTAACGTGGTGAATAAAATTATTCATTTTGTACAGCACATATTTACTTCAAAGTTTTACATTAATGAATGATTCAAAGGGCATTAGATAGTAAAACAAATGCTAATGGAAAGTAAACCAAACAGCTGTAACTTAAGAAATCAAATGTTTTCATTGTAGAAAAATTGTAAACAAACTTACTACCCTTAAGGTTAAGATTAAACATTTAAAACGCCATAAAATGGAAACTTATGGAGTTTTCTAACTTTTTTTGCTAAAACCTTAAACCGGACACATATATGGCAACTTCCTAAAATTTCGTGGCGACCGGATGAGTAGTTTGGCAACGCATACAGGACAAACATACATACATTCATTTATATATTCAGGATTCAGGAAAATTGAATGCAAGAAGAATTTGTTTCAATGTAAAGATAAAAACAATTATACTCGAATACACCTGTGAACACTGTGTACATTGTTACTCGTTCGGAATATCGATGAGTTTCAAGGACATGAAGTAATGGAACTTTGTGTCTGCACACATACATCTTAGATAACGGAGCTACTGACTACATCGCTATTTGGAATCAGATTGAAGTTCATCAGTTCATAAATAATTTTTCACAAAACATAACGGTTCAATGCAGATAAATATAAAAAAAGTTCAGTTAGCTTTTAAATACTTGTATTTAGTAACATAATTTTACTTATTTAAGTATTCTAAAAATCTTTATGGAACATTTTTCTTACGGAACGGAATTTATTGAGGATTTCTAGTTACATTAGTTACATTTTAGTTAGCATTACAGCACACCTATCGTCATTTTGCAAGTTGAAAATATTCTTATAGTTGAGTAGTTCAAGTTAGTTTAAGTAGAATATTTGAAGATCTAATCTGGCCAAACTACACAACTTCCACTGACCTGATGGGCACGATCACGTCAGTGTGGGTAATTCTTTGCATCTCTTGATTTTTCTTTTAGTTTGTCCTCATAACTTTTTCGGAATTTCGTGAAAGTTCAAACACCATTTAAATGAAAATGTGTTTTTTATATTGGAACAAACTCGGTCTAGAAATTTTGTGATTTGGCCTTTGAAATGAATTACGCTTAAAAAATTATCAGCACTACTACGTAATTAAACTTTTTCAATTTGTGTTTATATTTTTATGAGTCATCAACTTTTTACTCTAATTTCTTTCAGACCGCATTTATTTGGCACTATGGACCAATTCGGTTATGCTAAAATTACTATCCAGTGAGGTTTTTTATAATTACTCCCATGAATAATTTTAATTCATTAGCATTAGTCTTAATAAGATTAACTTTAAGGGAAGTGAACATAACAGTCACAGGGTTTTCCAGCTATCAGCCAAACACAACTATCCTTCTATCTCAACGCCTAGATGAAACAGATTGCAATTCCCTTTGCTCCTTTCGAATGCAGAATTGTATAGGCCTACTAATCTATGTTTTAATAATATAGGAATTTCATATTCTCTTCTTAGTATCAAGGTTGTAATATATAATAGCGCACATATTTACAAGTATTTTAACGGTCCGTAATGTAACATAATCAATTGTCAATGGATATAGAGGGGGTGGCAACACTGCCGTCGTGGCGTAGCCATCTCTACTCATTATTTCTCATTTAGTTTCAATTTTACATGTTCCGAGTAACAACTTCTAGTTTAAAATGAGTTTCACCAGTCTAGATCGGTTTGTATGAATAGGTTTTTCCGTCACATAGCTAAATATCGGAAAAAGACATAGACATCAGGACCAAGAATCACCTTCAATACGACAGCCATTTTTTGCAGAGAATACGCTTTTGACTTCCACCCAGGCAGCGAAAATTCACTTTATTTCCATAAATCTATACTTATATGCCATTAACCTAGTTTCTATTCCACTTTACCAAATCTTTTCCTAACGTTTAACTATATCTTTAAAGCGTAATTTTGAGGTAGGTGCTAGATACTAAATAATCCAACTGCCTCGACAAACTGTGTTACTTGTTTTCAAAGTCGTGAAAGTTGCCCGCTCTTAAATACATTTAACGAAATAAAAAATAAATAAATCTAAAGAAATAGTGAAACAAAAACAATTACAAATAATCAACAGAAGTTCCCTTAGGTTTTGCAATATCATTAAACAAGTTAGATATAAGTAGGCCTAGAGTCAAATTTTAGTTTGAGTGGAAAATGTCTTCAGATCTGATAGTCATGGCCGGAGACTTAGGCAAAACTAGAAAATAGGCTAGATAGTTTTAAGGTGGGGGTTTCGTCAGAACTCTTTCCTGGATCTCCTGTACACCACTATTTTAAGAAGATCGATCCTACAAGTAACCAGGTCGATACAAAAGAAGGCCGACTTAACATCCTGTTCGGTGGGGTTTTGATATCACCAGGAACTCTGTGGACAGTTTGGAGGACGATCTTAGCGTCATCTTCGGGTGTGTCAGTGCGTCTGATGAGCCTAATCCAAGTAAATGTTTAGCTGTGATCGAGATGTCTTTTAGATTTGAAGACATCTCATGCAATGATACAATCAGGTATCAGAACTCTAGGCTTAAGGAATTGTTTGTTAGGTTGGCTTTACATTCCAGTGTACATTTTATTATCTCGTCAGCACTATACTAGGTAGGACCTTCACTTAAACATGTGAGGGAAATATGTCACCACTAATCATGTATCTGATATTTTTAAGTAAATGAAGACTAATTTTTTTGTATGAGATCTGTTTCTGACAATGTAAATAGGCCTATATATTCTCAAACATATGAACTGCAACCTTGAGCATAACTCCAGTTTATTACACCAATCAATACAATTAAGTTTACAAATCTGAATGTTCAACGAGGCTTTTTTTCAAAAAGATATCATATATAAACTTTCATAAACCTATGGAGGATAAAGAAAAATTAATAATTTACGTATAAATCAATATTTTTGAATTAAACTTAGTATTCACCTTCATGTGGTAAGATCTTATGCTTCAAATGCTTAAAAATCATAGTTTATTTGTTTATCATGGCAGATAACGTGCATACTATTTTCCCATGTTAATCTTATAAAAATAGGCAAACTCCTTTAATTGTGTACAGATGGTTATGACCTGGTATGAACTTGGTATAAATGGTCAAAGTAAAAACCTTTTATGCTAGAAATGCCTACTTTCAATGTTCCTCACAGCAGAAAATCTGCATACTCTTTCCCATTTTATTCTAATGGAGAATAGGAAAATGACTCATATTTATCGACAGATATTGACAAAACATGTTATATATTATAACTATTGATTTGGAAATCACTTAGTACGCAGGTCTGCTGCGTCGAGGGTATTTAGTTTCAGTTTATTAGAGTTGTATAAATTTATAGCATAAGTCTAGAAAGTAAATAAAGTAAAATAACATTATGAAGAAACTAATTAATTATTGTTCTGAATTTCCGCCGAAAGTGATGTCGATTAGCACTAGACAACGTAGGCCTACTGGGTTTATTACATTTTACTACAAACATTTGTTGTTCAAAAATATACAAAAGTCTGAGTTATTGAGTGTTAATTTTAAATTTTATAAACAAATAGTATAATAGTTATTTGCATTGAAAAATATACACCGGGTGTCCTGCCTAAAGTGATCCAAAAGCTAACTTTTTCATTTTATGTCTGACAGTAAACTTATAATGGTAGACCCCACTTATATTTTAATGCTGCTTTTAGGTACGTACTTAATTTTTTGTTATTTCCCGCAATTTTTATAATGTGGCCGAAAACTTAGTTTTTTCTAACGGGACACCTTTCATTTTATTATGATTTTAGATAGAAAACGTGATTTTAATAATGTTTTATTCTTGACATTTTTTCCTAAACCTTACCAATCAGGTGCTACAGGAAGCTTTAGTTGCACTTTTGCTAAGAGAATCAAGTGGTTGAAGTCACTGCAATGCAATCATATAAATTAAACAAAACACATGTTCCCTGTATAAAGGGAAATTAAATTTTCAAAATCTTCTAGCACCTGGTTGGTTAGGTTTGAGAAAAAATTTTAAGAGTAAAAAGGCTTTAAAATCATGTTTTCTATGTAAAATCATAATAAAATACAGGGTTTTCCATAAGAAAAACAAAGTTGTTGGCCGTATTGTAAAAATGGTGGGAAATTAAAAAAATAATAAATACTTACCAAAAGGCAGCATTGAAATATAAGTGGGGCCCCCTATAAGAAGATTACTGTCAGACATAAAATAAAAATTTAGCTATTGGATCACTTTAGGCTGATCACCGGTATATACATTTTTCCATTCCCTTTTTTAGAAATGTAAGTTAAAGTCTTATATAGTATGACTTTTTGAAAAGGTCCATTATATAGTCTATGGGACCACAAAATGAACATATTGACTCTTATTATTGATAAATTAAATATTAAGATTAAAAAAATATCCCTTTATATCTGTTACTACCGCTGCCCCCACCATCGTGATTCTCTTCTACCACTTCCACACCGGCAGAGGACATGATAAAATATAGTATTTGGTGGGACACAGGTAGTAAGCAGGTAATGACAATTTATTATAAAAGTAATACCCCCGTCGCAGCAGACCTGCGTACTCAGCGAATTTCCAAATCAATAATATAATAATAATAATATATGACAAGTTTTACAAAAATATGTCCATAAACATGATAATTATTTGCCTATTCTCCATAAGATTAACATAGGAAAGAGTGTGCAGGTTAGCTGCTGTGAGGAACACTGAAAGAAGTCATTTCTACCATGAATAATTTGTATCTTAACATTTATACCAACTTTCATTAACATCTGTCCATAAATAAAGGAGTTTGCCTATTCCCTATATGATTATTATGGGAAAAGAGTATGCAGGTTTGCTGCCATGATAAACACATAAACTATGATTTTTTAAGCATAAAAGGATAGATCTCAACCACATGAAGCTAAATGTCAAGTTTTATCTAAAAATATCGATTAATATGGGAAATATTAATTTTTCCCTATCCTCCATAAGATTAACATTGGAGCTTCACAATACAACGTACTGTGTTTAGATTTTTTAATATCTCGGTAACCGTTGGAGATAGAGAAAAACTTTAAGGAACTTAATTGTGTAGTTTTTTAAGCTGATTCCAATGGTGAAATATAAAATTTTTAAAAATTACATGTGAAAAACGCAAAAAACCCCATTTTGGGGTACAAAACCCCCCCAAACAACCCGTTCCCATTGACCGATATGTCTGGTTTACGAACTCGTCCGAGCATTTGTAGGAATACACGTCTCTACCAAATTTGGTCTCGATCGGACCATTTTTACGAGAGTTATCGTGCTAACAGACACACACATATATATATATATATATATATATATATATATATACATATATATATACATATATACACATATATATATGTATATATGTATATATATATATATATGTATGTATAAAAATTTTAACAACTATTGTTTTTGGACTCTGGGCACCTAAAGAAGAAAAAATAACATGGTCCCGGGCTTAAGTCTCACCATGAGACCTACGGTAATAGCTTCTTCCCTATGGGAAATTCGCTAAAAAGGCTTAGATCAGATGGATTGAATCTAATTTATTTACAAAATGTAAACAATAATCATGTTACTTTTTAAAACATATGACATTTGAATTGTAAAAGTATTTAAAAATTATTAAAGACAAATATAGAAGAAGTAACAAATATTAAATATTATTCAAATATTATAGAGAAGAAGTAACAATATCTATTCGTAGGCAGATAAGTTAAAATAGAACTGATAATAAAAAAAACTGTTAGTCATTTTCTAACAAATGTAAAAGAGACAATGTGTGATATATGATGTCAATATCCAATATTGGTCATTGTCACACTGAATGAGAACCGAGAAATGTAGAATGTCATAAGAAGACCGCTGTTTATTCTATGTAAATTTTCACCGTGCCTTTGTGTTAGTTATGTTGACATTTATTCTCTTTATTGTTTATATTCAATGTTAAAAATAAAATTCAAAGGAATATGTTGTATTTTGTACAAATAAAAAAGTTGGATGGAAATATATATTTACAAACAACATGTAAACCAACGTTATTTTTATTAGAATATTTATAGAATCAACAATAATTTGGAAATCGCAAAAGAGTTATACATTTTATAGAATAATAATTATAAAATAAATAAAAAAAGGTTTATTTCCACCAAACAATTGTAAGTAACTTCAATATTTAAGGAGATAGTTAGTAATATAAATATATAAAACTAAGACGTGTTAGTTACGCCATTTACAACTCGAGAACGGCTGGGCCAATTTTAATGATCTTTGATTTTTTGGATTCGTCTCTGCTCAGAGTATGCAATTGGCATAGACAGTCATGTATTTATCCTTAGAGGTAAGCACTGGCCTGTAAAGTTTGTATATGGTAAGCTTATGAGGAAAAGACGTGATGCACTTTGATCATATTATGTCTACATCGATAACGTGAATATTTTATTAACAGCTGATTTTGTCTTACTTTATTTTCACCAGTCGACAGCTAACGTCATTTTCACTGAATGATAGTGATTGTTTTGAAACATTCATAGATTACTGGTTGGTTGGTTTGACCAAGTCTAATTATTAGTTGTATTTTTGTTTTTCGCGAATGTAGTTAATGAATGCTAGATTACTCAATTTGTATTATAAACAATGCTGCGATTAAAAAAAACTAATATTTCCTATAAAAGCCGTATTGAAGTTAGGTTTGGTTTGGGTTTAGGTTGGATTGGATAGTTGTGAATCAATCCACATAGATTTATTTGTTTTGTGGGAATATTTACTAATAGGTCTCATCGTTTCAGCATTGTAATTAAACATACCGCGACCCAGAATATATACTTTTTGACAATGAAGCCGTAATTCTATTCGACTTCAGAACATGACCATTCTTAAAGTTAACACATATTTAGGTCTACTGTTAGCCATTACGAGGTTCGCCGGGTCAGCTAGTATTTAATAATCTGTTACAAACATGTTGTATGAATTTATATTTTAAGTTCAATATGCAAGTTACTAGTTTACTAAAGAAAAATATTTTATTCATTTTAGTAAAAATACTGTACCAAACCGTGTGACCTACGCTATTTTTATTTTCATGTTGATTTAACAAGTGTATGTTGAATGTCATTGAATCTTTATAGACCAAGGTCGTATTTATGCAAGGAATGGAGGTTGAGTGTCGTGACCTCTTGCATGAGTGAAGACACTAAACAGAAACATGTGGTATACCAAGGCCGTGTTCATGTAAGGAGTGGAGGTTGAGTTTCGTGACCTCTTGCGTGAGTGAAGTCACCAAACCAAAACGTGTTTTATATTCCGGTCTTATTGATAGTATGGCATGATGTTGCTTGAGGCACCTTTGATACTTTTGTGGACGGGGAAATATCGCACCGCAGCGTGTGATATTTATATCTTAGTCGTGACTCTGGTCAATAGAAGAGGGTAGGTCACATTTTTCACTCGAAATTGCCTTTCTGCTTTTTACTTTGTCCGCCTCGGTAGAATCTAGTTAGCTTGTAAGATTTTCGTTTTGAGTTGTTAAAATTTGTAAATATACTGTCAAAATAACAATATTACCTAGCACAGTTTTCCCCTCAAAATAATTCGAAAACTTATAATAATAAAAATAAAAATAATAAAAAAAATAAATGAAAAATAATATGAAACTGAAAAATAGGATGAAAATAAAAATAATGTTTCTAAATTTTTTGAATACAGTATTGACTCATTTAATTTAATAGTCAGCGTAGGTTTCATTTTATGAAACTAATAAGCACAATATTAACACATAATTCTTTCTTCTAAATTTTAAACCTAAACGTATGTTTAATTTTATAGCGATTACCTTATATCTAATTTATCTAAGTTTTTTATAGATCGAACTAACTGATATAGGTTCTTAAAACTAATCTCTATAATTCAAAGAACCATATTCGTGTGTTTTAAAACACCTTTGTACAAGAGTCTGACGTCCCTTAGGAAACATTGCTACTTATTCGCTATAAAACACACAGAAATCAACTTTTAAACAATCAGGTAAGGTAACTGCTGAATAATAGGGAATGTACGTGATAATTTTATGGTCCTTGATAACAGCTCTAAAAACATTATTTTCATTAATTAAATATATTAAAAATAAGATTCTTAAGAAACCAAGTGTTGATATATGTACTGTACTTTGAAAACTTAAAATGACGTGTTACTAATAACTACTTAAACATTTCTAGTGAAAATTTACTATCGGTACTTAGTAGGTACTTGGAATGTCCCAAAGCAGAAATCTTTCATAAATACCAAGTGAATTTCCATTCGTTTACGAATTGATTGTCATTACACAAACTATTCTTAACGAATATCAATGCCAAATGAGGAAAGTAAATCGATTAAATTATTCTCCAACAGAACATGGGATCTCTCAATACATCTCAAGACATGGTAAGCCTTAGGTATATGTTTTTTTCATGAAAAATAGAAGAATTTAGATTTTTTATGATATACTGATAGACCCCCACTATAAGTTGAATGTCCGAAATGTAATCACAATGTATGATTAAGTATGTTCTTTTCTGCAAGGAACAATACAATTCAGTTTTTTTCAGAATAATTATTATACATTAACTACATGAAGTTTTATACCAAGTTGTTTTATAATATTTAAAGCAATAAGCCAGATATAAATTTTACCTTTTCCGAAAACGATTAATGTTATGGAAAAACAACATACTATGTTTACCAGTCTCAGCTCAGTAACCGATTGGTGTAGTGAAAAGATTAAAAATACCTAATAATTGTGTTTTTTTTTCAAATAGTGCTAGTAAAAATTTGTTTAGCAAATTATATGAAAATCTCCCAGAAACCCCATTTAGGGTAAAACCTTCAGATAGACCGATTTTCCTGGTCTCAAAAGCTAAACTCAAAATCAATCCTTTACATGAATGTAAATACTAAACAAAATGCGAGGCTTCAGACCACAAAAACTAAGATTCAAAGCTAGGCACACTTAATATTTGCAATACTATCGTGTGTTTACTTTATTTTTTTTGTTGCCCAGCCTTTTTCTCATATAAAAATGGCGGTCCTTTTCTTTGAGGTAAATTTATTAGCCTACATGGGCCAAGGACTTTTAGTTTTGATTTGATGAATCAAATCGTGGGAAATACCAAGTAAAGAAAATGGCAGTCCGTGAAACGCGTCACAATACAAGAGGGACATTTCTGATAAGAAAGAGGCGATCCAACACAACACAATATGAACAGGAATGATAAGGAAGGGGCCATCTGACACAGTGCAATAGGTCTCATAAGAAAAAGATGATCAAACACAATACAACTTGAAAAGTTATGATAAGAAAGAGATGATCTGTTACAGTACAATATGGAAAGGTCCAGAGGCCATCTGACAAAGTGCAATAGGTCTCATAAGAAAAAGGTGATCAAACACAATACAACTTGAAAAGTTATGATAAGCAAGAGATAATCTGTTATAGTACAATATGGAAAGGTCCAGAGGCCATCTGACACAATACAATATGGACAAATCTGATAAGAAAAAGGCGATCTGATGTAGTACAAGATAGTAGAAGATGGGCTGGAATGATAAGAAATAACTAATTGGAAACTCTGGGATGAAAAACACTGGACACAATACAAAATAAGCTTTTATTTCATCCTTTTGAAATAAATGTACCAAAATCTTTAATCGTTGTGCAATAGTAGTTTATGCATCGATTGTATTATGAATGATTTAAAGCCACGAGTGAGATATAAGCTGCATACACTTTCATCTACGACCAACAATATTAGTCTTTTAAAAGAAAAATTTGTATGTTTCTATTGTTTTACAGTATATTTGTATATAAAATGAACGCACATTATATTCACTTTTTCACTTAAAAAACTGATTATATTACTATATTACTTAATATATCACTTAAACATACTGGCTATATGTTTTTTGATGTTTTTTAGATTTTGCAGGTAGTAGGTTGTTAATTACAACATTAGCTTTTGCATTTATCACTCATTTTAAAATAGTTCAAAACTCACATTTGAGGTTAGCCACTAAAACGCGCTATCTCTATAGATAAATCAGCTGATTTTGCATTTCATTACATCCATAATTACATTACTTCCTAATGCTGAGCTCTGATTGGTCTAGAACCTATATTGTTATGAAAAATCTGTATCGTTATGAGCTCATAATGCAACATTTTTCAATTTCCGTTTGATAGTGAGCCTTTTAATGATGTAACTTTCGATATCTCTATTGGTAATTTTTCAATGGTCGTAGATAATAAATTATATTTTAAAAATGACTTAGACCATTTTGAAATATATCAAAGTTATTTAAATAGAAAAAAGTTATTATTTATAGTAATTATATATTTTATTTATTGACCGTTAACTTATTATGGCTACTAATATAATTACAAAATTAATAATGCAAGAGTACCCTTTTATTTTCATTATTATTATTCTGACACGTGTTTCGGATTACCCCATGGTCACAGTGTTTATTTAACCTTAAAAGCAAAATATATCTTAATAGAGTCGTGCTTATGAAGTCAAATGTTTATTTTTTTGATGAAGTATGGTATGTTATTAGTTCGAGAATAATTTTAAATTTTTATATAATTATTTCTTAGATTAAAAAAAACTAGTTTCTTTTGTTGTTTGCGTTATGCTCAGTATGTTGTCTTAGTCTTCAGTATAGTTAATGTATATGTATAATTATTCTTTAGGGTTCATTTCCTCTCCTTTATTTTCAACTGGTAGAATAATTCTTAAGTTATCTTCTAATTTTCCATAAGTGACAGATCACACTTAGCATGTGATCTACAAATTTTGATGTTTGTGAAGTTTGATTATTTGATTGAATGGCTTGTAAGTGTTCTTTGTATCTACCCTTGAAATTTCACCCCTTTTGACCGATATAACATCTTGGACAATCTTTATATGTAATTTTTATATTCCTGATTGAGTGTACAAATTAGTGTTTTTGTTGGTTTTCTTGTTGGCGAATCGTTTTATCATGTGAAATACGTTGTTTCTAGTTCTGCGGCTGACCTTTAAATTTGTATGTTGGAATGTTTTTCGTATTTCTTTGTTGAGAATGGAGCTATGAGGCATGTAAATGAAATATTTTTCCCTGTCTTTTTTGTTCTGTGATGGTTTTTGTTTTGGTTTGTGGATGATTTTATCCACTATATTTGATTTATATCCGTTTCTGATAGCCAATGATTTTATCGCTTTTCTTCTTCACAATCTTATTCAAACATTGGATTGTTTAAAAGTCTGTGAATCATTAAATAAAAACTAGACATTTTCTGTTGCCATAGATGGATTGAGTTTTTGTTGTTTGAGTTTGAGTTTTTTGACATAATCAAATATGTCTTCGTTGGTTTCCTGGAAATGTTGAATCCATATTAACTACCATTTTAAATATGGTTAAATCTATGAAATTAATTTCTTGTTTTTCATCATTTAAATGGTAAATTTCATTTTATCTGAAGTTATATTCTAAAAGTTCTTTACATTTATTTTCTTCGCCGTCAAAGATACCCAAAATGTCATCAACATATCTATACCACTAATAACACCTCATACTTCGTCAAGATAAAAAAAACACATGACTTCAAAAAACACTACGCCGTTTAGATATATTTTGCTTGTAAGCTATTTATATATTATATATATGCATATATATTTTAAGGTATTTTGCTTTCGGGGTAATTTCCAAAACACGTGTCAGAATAATAAAAATAAAAATAAACGGGTACTCTGGCATTATTAATTACATAATATGATTTTGTTACTTAATTTACTATAACATGCAAAATTGTTACATCTTCAATGCATACTTATGTAAACTATGTAAAGTATCTGGATAATTTTTTCAAATACCTTAAATAAAATATTGAAATAATAATAATACCTATACTCACCAATGGAAAGCTTATTTGGCAAGAGAATATTCTCTAATAATCATAAGGGTAGTGCTCCATTGAAATAAAAAATTGATGCTATATTCGAGAAGTGTGTTATGATACAAGAAACGACAATACTCCTCCTATGTAGGACATATATGATTCACAGCTGGACGCCGGGCTCCCTACCAGTTCAATCATCTCGAACATTACAAATGTATGATACAAATACATATATCGATTTGTAAACCATAATTCATAATAGAACTAGTTTTTTAGCAGAGTGTTTAAGCATTAGAATTTGAATGCAAAGATTAACTTTTTGAAAAGGAAAATTGTTATAGGCCTAACACTATTACCTTCCTACTTGCTTAGTTATTACTCATTTCATTAGCTTCACACATACAAAATGTACTTCTTGTTTTAATTAAATAGTTTAAACATACTCACACAGAAAATTTAATTTTAATGCACATTGTTTTCCACCCATATTAATATTAAATTTATATTCATATACATACCTGTATTGGACCACATCCCTTTGTAATAATATTATATGTAGGGGTTTTTATTAGCGAACGAAACTTAGTACCTATACCTAAACAGTAATAATAAATGGAAGTATCAATAAAAATATTATTTGATGACAAAACTGTTTGCTCGGATTACACCAGATTACTCCCCTACAAAAGAGGATTTTTAAATAACGCTTAATTTTTTAATGGAAAGATCCATCACTCGACACTAGCGTATTACAAAAACTTAATATTTATGAAACCATTAATACTTTTAGACCTTCAAAGGCTAATAAACGATTACATCGTACAACTCTATCCTTCATCATGTATGACCATTATACAATTGTTACGTTAATGTCAGATTACTAAAAATTCCTAAATATTCGGAATTTCGAAATTATCATCATCACAACAACCATCACCTCATTGTCATTGTAACTATCACTTTGTCACCAAGCCAACCACCTTTTTTTATCATTATGACCACTTCTTTATAATGATAAACATCACTTCGTTTTTTTTCTAAATGTAAAAACATCATAATGGTTTTACATTTTCTCGCTTACTCAAATTGACACCGTGGAACCCTTCTCCTTGTCACCATGATTATCACCTATTCGTCACCATTGTAACCGTTAATCCTATACTATTAAAACAACCGGCTCTTCTCCATTGCAACTGGTTCCTCGCTACTATGTTAATTGCTTCCTTGCTACTCTGGAAATAATGATAGTTTAAATTAATATTGCTTAGGACAATTATTTTATTAAAACTTACATTGGATAATATTTACTTAATTGGTAATATTATTGAACAGTGACTTTGAAATTCAAAATCATTATCTGCATAAATAAAAAAATTCCCAACAATAATCATTACCATACAATTATTTCATCTTAGTAAGCCTATCAATTTAGATATACTAGTTCATCAATTATACAGTTTACCAAGATAAAAAATGTAAGGTATGGTAAACAATACAGCACCTCAACACAACATATTCTGAACTAATGTTGTTACGGTACTGCGCATTAAATAACACACTAATAAAAGTTTTTACTTAAAATCAACTCAAAAATTATAAGTGTAAATATACAACCAGGATTTAAAAGCATGTATTTCATTACGTTTATCTGTATTTAATCCAAAACATATCATATTCATATTAAATAAAAATACCAATTTTATTTAGTAGATGAACTATATAAACACCATATAAAAATTAATGTTAACATAAAACGTTTTATGTGAAGTGGTGATATAAAACTCACTTATTTAGTTTCAAGCTTATTCTTATCCAAGAGGGGCTTTTCCTAAGGACTAAAAGGAATATAAACGGTCCATTCTAAATGAAATTGAATGGACTGTTGACTAAACCAACAAACCTGCTCAACCGCAAACCTCCTCTGACCCGGCGATTGTCTGGACTTTGGTGATAAAACAATAACTTTCTTGAAGCCTTTGTCCTGCCGTGCACTGACAGCTCCGTTATAAGACCAATTCAGAAAAACTCTTTTAAATTTGTCTCAGTCTTTATTCTTACAGTAAAAATATTGTGCATAAATATTTATATTGGTTATTTTAAAAATAACCATGCAACCAGTACTTAAGAATTCACTTAGTTGACAAGTAAAATATCCGTTAATTACGTTAAAATCCTTAGCATAAAAAAACTGTATAAATTCCATATAATATTAACAACATACACTATTTTTAAGTGATTCCTGAGAATTAAATTTTTTATCTCTTTAAACCTGTTTTAAGTTTAATATAAGTATAATATATATGAATACAGTATATATATATATATATATATATATATAATATAATAATTATATAATAATTATAATAATGATATAATGATATAATAATTATATCATAGTTTTATTAGTTAGTTAAATTATTATAAATTATTGTTATTAAATTATTAACAATTACTGTTTCATTACACACACAGGCACGCTAACACACGCACGCGCTCACACACACACACACACACAAACACAGATTTATATATATATATATATGTTTAATCTATATAGTTCACCTTTAAGGATTACTGTTATATAAAGTAAAGTTAAAATAATTAACTGAGTATCCTTGACAAACATTATTTTATTTTAACATCATGTTTCAACCTTTAAAGGCCATTTTCAAGTTAATTCAAAATGATAATCTAATATAAACAATATTTAAATCACATATGTTTAAATTAAATAATTTCAATTTAATAGATGTACAAGTGTTCTTGAAGAAGTTAGTTAAAAACTGTTGTATCTATATAAATGTAAAATGTGATTATATGTTTTGTTTGAGTTTTCAGATTTTTTCAAAAATTGGATTGTTTTTTGTTATGTGGCTGTTCAAAATGTTTTTAGGGTCAGTTTTTTGTCCTGAATAAATGTAATAATCTTCTTTTGAATCCATGATGTGTCCTTTAGTTGTGAATTCGAGTATTTCCAGATTTTCTTCCATGTTCTTGTAATTGTGATTATGTGTTAGTAAGTGTTCTGCAAAATTTGATTTCATGGTGGTTGTGTTGTTGCTTCTGAGTGCTTGAATGTGTTCTCTGAATCTTTCTTTGAATGTTCTTCCTGTTTGGCCTATGTAAAATTTGTTGCAGTCTGAACATTTTAATTTATAAATGCCTGATTGGTTGTATTTATTTTGTTGATGTATTTTATTGTTTGTTTTATTATGTATCATGTTAAATGCATTGTTTTGGGTTTTGTAACTGATTTCATAGTTAGATGTTCTAAATGTTTTTCTTGTTGCCTTGTTTAGTATTGAATTATATGGTAAACTTATGTATTTATTTTTAGGTTTTTGTTTTTTATTTTGTTTGTTTTTGGTTTTCTTTATGTTTCTAATCATTTTGTCAATTATTTTAGAGTTGTATCCATTCTTGACAGCTAGAAATTTAATGGTGTCTTTTTCTTTTTTATAATCTTCTTTGTCCATTGGGATGTGTATGAGTCTATTTACCATGGTTCTGAATCCTGCCATTTTGTATTTCCAGGGATGATGAGATTTAGATGGTATTACAAGGTCTGATTGGGTTTGTTTTCTGTAAATTTTGTATTTGTGTCTATTATTTTCTTTTCTGATGGTTAAGTCTAGATAATTAATTTCTTTGATTTGGCTTTCTTTTGTAAATTGAATTGTATCTGATAGTGAGTTTAAATATTCTAGTAGATTGTTGCTTTCGTTTAAATTTCCTTGAAAAAGACATAATATGTCATCGACATATCTTATCCAATATATTATTTTTGATTTAAATGGGTTTATGTCATTGTTAATTTTATTGACCTCTAAGTAGTGCATGTATATATCTGAAAGTAGACCCGATAAAGGTGAGCCCATGGCTAGACCGTGTATTTGTTTGTAGAATTCAGAGTTGTATTGAAAATAATTTTGCTGTAAACAGTTTTTAGTTAATTTGAATATGTCTCTAATTTCTGAGTTTGATAAAGTTCCACCTTTTTCTAAGTCATTTTTGAGAATGTTCAAGGTTTCGATTGGTGGGATATTTGAATACATATCCTTCACATCAAATTAAATGAAAATGCAATCATTAGGAATTTCAATATCGGAGATTTTACTTACCAATTCCATGTTATTTTTTACGCTATAACTTTCATTCCAGTTTAAATTAATTTTAATCTTATTATTCAAGAATTTACAAAGTTTATAAGTGGGTGAACTTCTAAAATTGACAACTGGTCTAATAGGTATGTTTTCTTTGCGAGTCTTGGGTAGTCCTTTTAAATTTGGTGCTTTAGGGTTAGTTACTTTTAAGTGAGATTTTATTTCTTTAGAGATTGATTTGCTATGTGTTATTAAACTATTAGTCGATTTCAAGTAGTCTTGTGTGGGATCTTTAGGAAGTTTCTGAAATTTGTTATTAGAAATGAAGTTGCTTACTTTATCGTCGTAATCAGTTCGGTTAATAATCACAGTGGTGTCTCCTTTGTCAGCCTTTATAATCATACAATCATTATCTTTTATTTTTGAAGAGATTGAGTTAACCAATTTTAGATCTTTGTTTGAAGATTTTAATGTAGTGATTTTTCTCAAGTTCTCATTATTCTTTTCTAATTCGTGTATAAAATTGTATTTCAATGGTTCTCTATTATCTTTTTCTATGTTCCTTATTGAAGCGTCAATGTTAAAAAGATCATTTGTAATATTATTAATTTTGAAATCTAGATTTAAATTATATTTCAATGATGTTCCTAGGAATTTAGTTTCTTCTTCGGAAAATTGTATGTCACTTAAGTTTTTTACTTTGGGATAGAATTTTTTAGAGTTTTCTAAAATATTGACATTTGCTGGTTTTTGTTTATCTAGAAGATTTTGTAGTTTTTTTACCTGGGTTTCTTTTTTCTTTTTTAGGATTGGTTCAATCCATCTATTTATATACAGCATTATTTCTTCCAAAGTTTCTGGATGGTATCGGGATGAGACGTTAAATGAAGCTTCATCTTTAAGTCGTTTTGTGTTGTTTAGTTTTTTGTATAAACTGTTTATTTCTTCTTTCATCCAAATTCTTCTTGCTGCTTCTATAGCCTTAGTGGCAGCTTTGGATTTGCATTTAGAATGTATTTGAATATAATTTGGAACTACATCACGTTCTAAACAAGTTTTGTTAAACCTTATGTCTTCATAGATGCATTTTGTTTTCAGGATCAGGTATTTGTATCTGTGAACTTCTTTTTGGACGTTATTCATGATTAAATTTGATCTATATAGTTCACCTTTAAGGATTACTGTTATATAAAGAAAAGTTAAAATAATTAACTGAGTATATTTGAAAATTATTTATTTTAACAATGTTTTACCTTTAAAGGCCATTTTCAAGTTAATTATAATGAAACAATATTGTTAATAAATTAATAACAATAATTTATAATAAATTTAACTAATAAAATATGATATAATTATAATATCATAGTTTAAATCTAAGTCCATCTGTTTTTATTATGATATTTGATTATTATGCAAATTAAATTAGTAAAATTAAATATATATTAAAAGAAAATACGTGTATATAGCTTATTCATTACAATGAAAAATATTATACTATATTTCTATTTATAATTATAAACAATTTTGTTGATATCTCATTAATATAATGCAAAATCTGCCATTGTGAATAAGGCGTGATTGTCAATTTTTAAAAATTAATAACCAACAGGTAAAACTAACAAATAAATGCTTAATAAAATAAAATCAAATCCCAAGATCCTTAACAGTTGGAGGTATATTTTATTATTATATAAACAATTTTTTTTTGATACCATTTGAGGATTTTTGATGTTCTGAGTATTTTATTTTTAACAGCTTAAAATAAATAATATGTTTAAAAATAATTAAAATGAAAGAAATTTTTCTTATTAAGTTGGAGTGTTTATTGGGATAAAAATATGCATTGTATTGTTTTTGAGAATTAAGTTATATGAAAACATAATTAAAATAGCTAAAATAATTACTACTAGAATCAACATAATTTGTGAATTGGAAAGTAACATAAAGCTATTCGTAGCACAGAAGATTGTGTTTTAGAACCCCAATTTTAATCCTATGGAGAAAGAGAACATGAAAATGTAAAGTATTATTAAAAAAAATCTGGTTTAAATTTTGTATTTGGTGGCACTCAAAATTCTCGATAACTTAGAA
>CM041786.1:57817213-58002213 GCA_023375725.1 Nephotettix cincticeps | reverse complement strand
TTTCATTACTGTTTGCTATTGCATTACTATGACTGTCCTGTCCACTCAATAGTCTCCTTCTTGGGCTTTCACTACTCAGTAGGCCTACCTGTTACAGTCAAACGCCTTCATACCCAGTTTTCTAACGTTTCGATTATTGGTTTAACTTAAATTAGTTACTTTCCATTTCCATTTCTTAATACCAGTAAAAATTTCCTAAAGTTAAGTTTCCTAGAAAGTAGCAGGATGAAATCGAAAAATTGGAAAAGTCCCAAACACGCAGCCAAATGGCTCCGTCGAGACTTACAACTCCTGCAAGGGTCGAACGTGTTTTCATCTCATCTTGAAAAAATACACTCTTTATCACATTTTCCCATGTTATAATTTAAATAATTAGAATCTCCATCTCTTTTTAATTTTAGTTATATGTATACTTCTTGTGTGATTTTTATGAACAAGAATAAGTTGAGTATTTTCTAAAAATTTAGTATAGTATCAATATTTAGTGCTTAGGTTAGTTGACTATAGCAAGAAAAAACAATAACAAATGTTTACAACCGTATGAAATAATTTATTTTTCTGATTTAATCGAAAGGTTGTAATTGCAATTTGACCTTCTTGTGTTTTCATGGAGTCCCCTAATGATGTAATATACAAGATTAAACTCATCTATAATTAGGAGCACAGTTGTCCAAGCCCTGACTTGCTCCGACCATGGTCTCCTCCCTACACCTCAGCTGTCTGAGCTCCATTACGTAATTACACAAGCCACAATTTTAGTTAAATTCAATTTCAATATCCTCATGTAATGAAAAATGTTTTTCACGTATTAATTAATTTAAGTTGTTATTAAAGCATATGTCTTTATAGGATACGCAAAGTGTTTAAAATTCTATAATTGAAATTGCATTTTCTCCTGATCAATCAAACTAAGATAATAAAGTAAATATTATTTCAAAAAAGTTTCTCTCGTAAAGACTGTTGGAGACAATTATTATTGATACTGTGACAGGGTTTGTTTCTAATTTCCATGATAATTCAAGCCACAGTAAAAAATCTTCCACTCCATTTCTCTCCTAATGGTATAATTAATTAAGCTTATCGTTTCCACAGATACACTCGTAATTTTTCATCACGAGACGTCTTCAAATAAACGTCCTTTACTTTTTTCAATTAATATTACGATAAAAACTCCTCTTCTATCCATTAAAAAAATCTACGAACTATAAACTATCTGTATTGTTGAGCCATTTATTTGTATAGAACAATAGTTTACTCCAATTATATTTATATATTTAACCTTCAGAACCAATTTTTATGGGGGAGAATTTGTAATAACTCTTTCTCATTCTATGAAATAAATGTAAATATTTGTTTGACATGGATATGTTTAATACGTATGTTTATATTGGAAAATTTAATACTGTATGGGATTTTACTAGTTATAATCAATTTCTAAATCAATTTCATAAATAGAATTTTATTAATAACAAAATAAAATTAACCTGTTTGCATTCAGTGTTCAAAAATAGGTATACCTACATGAAAGAGTGCTTGGCTTAGTACCGAATGTGTTTATGCTGAGAAACTCGCCTTTTGACTTATTAATATGTCAACGCAATCTCAATAATGATAGGGAATTATTAATAATGAATTAATAGGGAAACATTAATATGGACAATGCAAATGAATGGAGTCCAATTATTTTGCAAATACAGTAATCTAGGCAATAATAGTTTTAACTTTAATAATTTCCTTTCATAGTTTTAACCCTTCATTTATAATTTTATCATGTTAAATACAATTCAAAATCTTGAGATTCTAAACGTTTTTGTTCTCTTAAACAATAATCTAAATTAAATAACGTAGTTTAGTTTCTAAATTTCAATAAGAACTCGATAATCATCCATGTAAACAGTGTTTATTTACGGTTTTATTGGGTATAATTTATATATGGAAAATCACCGAATATTAAAATCCAAAAACAATAATACAATTTAATGAACAACCAAACTATAATATAGCCTAGTACGTTAAAATATAAAGAGCTATGAATTGTAAATATTTTTCTGGGCAGTAATTTCATAAAGAGTTTAATTTTTACTAGCTCAGGCAATTCCCGACTGCTTTGAATTGTTGTACTTCCTTTTGTGAAGTGTTCGGAGGAATTCCACGATTTATATCTAAAGATAAAAACTTTAAATTAATTAATTGAAACTATAAAAACTAAGTTATATCTTTTTATCATTAATTTAATGAAAACATTTCGTTTAAGTTTTTAGTACACAAATATTTTAAATGACTGATATGTATATTTTCTGAATACTATAAAAATAACGAAAAAATATATTTTTCAAGATAAAAACGAATAATATTAAATTCAATTTATATGAACGATAATTCTAATGATAAATGAGACAAACATGCTAATTATAATAATTGCATGATATTAGGTATGTGAATATAAAATAATATTCATAACTGGTATATAATGTTAAATTTTGATCAGTTTTGTTCATAAACTATTCGATCGAAAATGAACGGAGTTTTTCCCATTGGTAGCTACTCGTATAATATCCACAGTAAAACTGTTCAAAAATTACATTTTGAATTTGTTTATTGATATGAGCACATTACTTGTAATTTTGTAAAAAAATTAAATACCTAATAAATAAATAGAATAATTTTCAAATAATATTTCTTATCAGAATCACCTTTACAATTACTTGTACTTTACCACTCCAGAAACCTATATAATCGTAAAACTATTAACTGAGCTTTTCAAAACAGTCTAATATCCACCAACGTATGTTTAAACTAAAAAAGTTAAATACCCCTTTCTTCTAAATCGTAATATTTTAGACTTAACATAGCGTAACATTCTCTGATTTATACCTCAAATTTTAACAATTGTGTTAGTAATAGCATTCATTACATAATTCCTTTGTAATTTAATTTACCTTGGTATCATACGCATGTAGCGTTACGAAGGAACCTAGGCCTATTCATTTTACGATAATCAGTTTAAGAAAAAATATTAAAGTTCTTTAGCTATCGCTTCAGTGTTAGCTATTGCCTATATTTTTATTATAAAACTTTTGATTGGATGGATGGATTTAAATTATGATATATATGTTAAAATGATAGTCTTCCATCAGAGAGAAATATAATGAAAATTATATGATAAAAATATTTGTATTTACTTCTCTTTGGGAAATAGGTTAGATAATGGATGTATAAAGTTAATGTTTTTAGTTCATCTAAACAGCTGTTCTCATAACCAAAAATGCAATACAATAGCTCTGGTAGTTTCTATGTAAACGGGATATAAAACTTCTGCCGCACCTTTTTGCGTTATACAAATCTGCTAGCCCCCCCCCCCAAAGTTTAAACACATCCATGTGAAAAGTATAGATATTTACTTTTTATTTTTTTAGATATTTTTTATCAATGAATTATATTCCGATGGTATTCCTACAACATTGCATTCCTACAACATTGCACTAAAAAACATCAGAAACCAATACATAAACTAATACTCGCATGCCACAATACATTGTCACTGCTCAGATGAGCACCTATCCTGGTTCTTTCTCTTAGGATATTTTATTATTTGTTCTGGTAAAAAAAGTTGTGTAATATTAATGTCCACACTCAATCAAACACTGTAGTCAAATTAATTTTATTGTTGCAAACCTGCCACATTATCACTTAATGTAGGTAATTATATTTTCAAGTATATGTAATACATGTTTTTTAACAATTGAGTGGTTGAGATAAGAACTGAGCTAGGCACTCGATTTTGTCGTTTCCGAAATAAGCGTTTTGATTTATGAAGTTTAAGACATTTCAAATCATAATCTAATATAAACATATTAATTATTTTATTATATTTAACACTTTAAATAATTAAATATTATTATATATTATATATTATTATATATTAAATATACAGTTTAAATATTTTATAATCATTTAAACACTTCAGTGTTGGGCGTCTAAGTTGAACATGAATTAGTAAAATTTTCAAAGCAAATCTGTGATTTGAGCATTCTATTGTTTCATTTTTAAAACAAAACAATTAAAGATATTTATAAAAGTTAGTGGTAACTGTACTAATGTATAGCCTTAACAAGAATATTGACGAAGGACTATTACCAAAATATGGTTAACAACATTTATTACGTAGCTCAAGCAAAAAACCAAAGTTTCAAGCAATCTAGGGTGGTGGATCAAAGCTTTGAACTCCATAAGATTTAAGGATTTAAAAAATATCCTTTTTGAAATAATGTATTTGATAGATAAAACAAATGTTAAAAATTGTACCGATAAAACTTAAACACTTACAAAAAATAAGTATAAAGTTACAATGTTAACTACGTGAATAGCCAATAATATTAAGTATAGAGCGTTGCGGCAGGAAAGAATATTTCACCGTGAATATTTGATCGTGAATAGAGTGTACAAACGACCCGCTGAGATTATCCCGCTCGTCAATGCTCGCGACGGACGTCTACTGCATATTGCATATTGCGTACTGCAGTCACGCTGAGATTGCCTTGCTCGTCAATGTTCGCGACGGACGCCTACTGCATAGTGCATATTGCGTACTGCAGTCACGCTGAGATTACCTTGCTCGTCAATGCTTGTGACGGACGTCTTCTGTATACCGCATATTACGTACTGCAGTCACGCTGAGATTACCTTGCTCGTCAATGCTCGTGACGGACGTCTTCTGTATACCGCATATTACGTACTGCAGTCACGCTGAGATTACCTTGCTCGTCAATGCTCGTGACGGACGTCTTCTGTATACCGCATATTACGTACTGCAGTCACGCTGAGATTACCTTGCTCGTCAATGCTCGCGACTGACGTCTTCTCCATAATGCGTACAACAGTCACGCTGAGATTACCTTGCTCGTCAGTGCTTGTGACGGCTGCTTCTGTATCATATTTATCGTACTGCAGTCACGCTGATTATTGCTCGTCAATGCTGACACGCAATGCTACTGCATTTTTCTGACGTACTGCAGTCACGCTGAGATTACCTTGCTCGTCAATGCTCGTGACGGACATCTTCTGCATAGTACATAGTGTATATTGCGTACTGCAGTCACGCTGTGATTATCTTGCTCGTCTAATCTCAACGTATGCCTTCTCCATATTGTATACGGACGCGACATTTGATTACACTGCCTGTCAAAGCTCATTACGGCTGCCTTTATCATATTTTATCATGCATACTGCAACCACTTTATGATTACCCTGCTCGCCAATGCTTTTGTCGGATGCTTTCTGTTTTTTCCATACTACGCACCACTGTCTTATTGTCATTACCCTTCTCGTTCGTGATCGCAACATAGGCCTAATGAATATTGCATATTACACATTGCTGTCAAACTTAGATTTGTTTCTCTACTCGACAATGCTCGCGATTGAATTCATAAATATTGATTATTGCCCGCTTCAGTCATGTTCAAAATTGGTTCTCGGCTTGACATTTTTCGCAATGGAAAACTATTCAATATTGGGTATGGTGCACTGCTTGAAGTATGCTTAGTCACGCTTAAATTAGGCCATCAGCTCGGTAATGCTTGCGATAGAAGACTCTTGCATTTGGGTAATATGCATATTATGCTCTCCAGATTAGGTGCTGGGCTCGGTAAATCCCGTGATGGAGGATTCCTACATATTTTCTATGACATACAAAAGTCTTACAGGCAACTCGCTATTTATGATTATAACTTTTATTCTTGACTGTAATTGACTCATTAATTTCATTATAAGCGTTTCGTGTGTGCCACAAATTCTATAAAATTATACGTGAAATATTACGTGTGAAATTACCTTATCGATGCGTGTCCCAGAAAGTTTCATGGTATTGGCTCTTTTTCAGTTAATGGTTCAATTAATAATGACATTGAGTTTGTTACCTGTATATTTAAAGATATTAGATAATTGTTGGCTACAATTAGACCGATTTTTTGTTTCATAAAAATATTTGTTAAGCTCAAAATTTCAAGAAAAATATTTGAATGTTCTGTGCGCAAAGTTAATTTTTTATCTGGGCAGTTTCGGGAATAAAATAATAAATATTAATAAAAATTAATTATAATAAGGGTTATATGAAAGTAAAGACATAATGTGTAATATGAAACATTTTCCATTAAATGTATGCAAATCGATGAATTCTGGTATAGTCAGAATATTAAATGTTACATATTTATATACTACGAAAAATATAATGAATACTTTTTGTCGAGAGATAGCCCTACTGGGTTTCCGAATAGGTGAAAGGAAATTGCCTTGTGACCTGTATAACCGATCGGAGAACCTGACTTTAGTTTTACTCTACATATACATAAATATATTGTGTATTTTATACTCCGCAACCCCAATTTAAGCTGTATTTTGTATAATCACTGTATCTATCCTTTTTAAGTGTAGTTCACCCCTTAAACCCGAAAATATTTAGAATGTCGCCTTTGAAACTAGCTCAAACAAAGCAACAACAAGTAACAAAGTAGTATCTTTAAGCATTAGTCTATAACAAACGGTTGTAGAGCAAAGTGTAATTCCTGTAAATTTGAATCGACTGTAAACTCAGTTTTGTCAAGTGACGTAACATTCCATGTTTTTCATATATGTTCCCTCTTGGTGTGCTGCTTAAGGTTACATCACTCAATAAATCATCCTAAAAATGTTGTTACTTGCTAATACAATAAGTTAAATGATATAATGAGTATTTTTGAAAAAATAGACTAGTAACATTTAATTTCAAAAAGCATTTAGAGAAAACAATTATCATGTTAAATCAATGTATTTTTTAGATTTACCTTTGAAGGGTGAACGTGAATGATGGATCACTTGTACAGTTTGTAAAGTTTAATGACTTATATGTATATATGTAAAGGAAGAGATACACTTGGCAATGCCAGCGAACGATAAGTAGCAATTACGAGAATCGTTTCGCAGATGTTCTCGGCTGCCATTATTTTAGTCGACCGGTAGCTGTTAGAGTTTAAATGTGTTTTATTACCAACCCAGCTCCAGCTCTCATGTGGAAAATCATTGAACACATTGTCAAATTTAACAATTTTAAAATATTAATCCTGTGGTTGCAGTGTAATTAAGTTTATTATAATATATATCTATACTGTAAAATATTCATCCAAGGCTTGCTCTACATATACAGGTTGTCTGTTAAGTCTGTCACCAAACTGTTTGGTTTCATGGCTGTTTGGGACTTTAAAAAGTACCTAGCCAGATATCCCCCATTTTGTATTTTTACAAATTAGGTTATATGTCGGTTTTTATCAATTATTTAGATACTTGGCAGGTGTCAAATAATAAAAACCCAATTTATATAAATAACAACGTAATTAAATTTTCAAATGACGGTCGTTTTTTTATTAAAATGAATTTAAATAGTTGTTTTTATATTAGGAATACAAAGTTATGTCAAATGTTATTCCCTATCAAACGAAGCCAAAGTTAATAAAATTTGCCAATGAACAGCGGATATTCGTTACTTTTAGCTGTATTAAGTGCGTGCACGTACTAGTCTCATCGCCACTCCACTCAGTTGGCCGGCCGGCGTCTGTGGTTGTAGCTGCTATCGTTGTAGTAGGCCTACCCATACACACATAAAACTGGTAAAAGGACTGAATATTCTGAATATATATTGTTTATTGACAGATTTTTGTAAATTAGATTTTATTGGATAGGAAATTAAATTTGACAAAACTTTTTACTCTGAATTATGTTTAAAAAAATAAAGCCTTATTAACTTATTTTTATTTTAAATGGCTGCCATATAAAAATAACGTTTATTCGTATTTATGTTGTGTCTAAATGGGGTATTTAATATTTAAAGACACATGCAAAGTGTAAAAATAATCGATTGAAAAATTATTGACATATAATATGTTTTGGCCAAGAATACATTTTAGGACGTACACCCAAAAAACCTCTGTTGCTTATTTTGACCAAATAAACCACAAACTTTAGCTTAGTGACGGACTTAACAGACACCCTGTATATATAGTGGAACGAAACACTCACACATGCCAAATATGGTTAATAGTTACGCATATTAATATGATTTATTTTAGAATTAATTGAATGTTAGTTCCTTAGATCTAGAAATGGATGTTATTTTAATATATATTATTATTAATAAATATAAATTAGGTAAAATCTTTGCTTCTACTGTCTTAATTAATGACTGTAGAAACTGTCCTTCTTTAACTAACTGTGATTTAGGATGACTAAATAACTAAATGATTTAGGAAATAAACAACTCTGGTTGATTAGAACACAAAACAGAACGTCGCCCAACAACAAAAAATGCAAAGTTCACGACATATCCCTTGATGGACCAAAGGTGTCTGGTCAGCAGTTATAACACGTTGTCCCTTCCAAACCGGTTGGGTTCATTAGCTATCTAGCTTTATGCCTTACTTGTACTGTGTAAGCAAAACTGAACCACACAACATCATCCGAGTGTTTACTCCATATCTGTACAAACAGTAGCCTACGGCTTGAGTTGATGTCGATCGTAGTATGTAGGCCTACTGCTGTGGTGACTGCATAATTCATAGCTATCGTCGCTACAAAGCCGTGCGAATTATCCACAGAGCCTCTCCCTCCACCCAGCTTTACAAGTTTACAACACTACAGTTGATGTCGATCGTAGTATGTACTGCTGTGGTGACTGCATAATTCATAGCTATCGTCGCTACAAAGCCGTGCGAATTATCCACAGAGCCTCTCCCTCCACCCAGCTTTACAAGTTTACAACACTACAGTTGATGTCGATCGTAGTATGTACTGCTGTGGTGACTGCATAATTCATAGCTATCGTCGCTACAAAGCCGTGCGAATTATCCACAGAGCCTCTCCCTCCACCCAGCTTTACAAGTTTACAACACTACAGTTGATGTCGATCGTAGTATGTACTGCTGTGGTGACTGCATAATTCATAGCTATCGTCGCTACAAAGCCGTGCGAATTATCCACAGAGCCTCTCCCTCCACCCAGCTTTACAAGTTTACAACACTACAGTTGATGTCGATCGTAGTATGTACTGCTGTGGTGACTGCATATTTCATCGCTATCGTCGCTACAAAGCCGTGCGAATTATCCACAGAGCCTCTCACTCCACCCAGCTTTACGAGATTACAGCACTACAGTTGATGTCGATCGTAGTATGTACTGCTGTGGTGACTGCATATTTCATCGCTATCGTCGCTACAAAGCCGCGCGAATTATCCACAGAGCCTCTCCCTCCACCCAGCTTTACGAGATTACAGCACTACAGTTGATGTCGATCGTAGTATGTACTGCTGTGGTGACTGCATATTTCATCGCTATCGTCGCTACAAAGCCGCACGAATTATCCACAGAGCCTCTCCCTCCACCCAGCTTTACAAGTTTACAACACTACAGTTGATGTCGATCGTAGTATGTACTGCTGTGGTGACTGCATATCTCATCGCTATCGTCGCTACAAAGCCGCGCGAATTATCCACAGAGCCTCTCACTCCACCCAGCTTTACGAGTTTACAGCACTACAGTTGATGTCGATCGTAGTATGTACTGCTGTGGTGACTGCATATTACATCGCTATCGTCGCTACAAAGCCGCGCGAATTATCCAAAGAGCCCCTCCCTTCACTCAGCTTTACGAGTTTACAACACTACAGTTGATGTCGATCGTAGTATGTACTGCTGTGGTGACTGCATATTTCATCGCTATCGTCGCTACAAAGCCGCGCGAATTATCCACAGAGCCTCTCCCTCCACCCAGCTTTACGAGATTACAGCACTAAAGTTGATGTCGATCGTAGTATGTACTGCTGTGGTGACTGCATATTTCATCGCTATCGTCGCTACAAAGCCGCGCGAATTATCCACAGAGCCTCTCCCTCCACCCAGCTTTACGAGTTTACAACACTACAGTTTATGCGGCACTTAGACTTCTCAATAGCTTTTACTTAGTAGAGATTTCTAAAAAAAATTATGACATTGTGGTAAATATTTATGGCACAAAATGCAAACTAATACTTTTTATTGTTAATATTTGTAAGAGTTTGCTTCTGAGGAAGTATTACAAACACGGTTTAGCAAAAGGTTGAGACTGCTCATAAAATACGAGCCTCTCCGTTGTCAGTATTTATATCTTGTCTTCTCCAATTAAAGAACCATACTGAAGTAATAGTGCTCTTTCGTAGCATTCCATATTTTAAAACCAATCTGTTGACTCTCTTTAGATTTTTAGCTCCATTAAAAAAATGAGTTACTATACAGTGTGTCCATTTTTAATAGTCTCATAAAAACGTTAGGCTTGGACCAGTATGACTCGATAAAAGATATATAATACAAATGAAGTTATAGTTCTGGAGCTAATTAAGCTATTACATTTAAGTGAGAGAAAACAGATTGAAGTAATTTCTATCAATATACTGTACTCACATATCTTATTGCACCCTCCATTTGGAATGAATTTGTTGTTTATAATAATGCAATAGTTTTATTACATACAGTATAACAATATGCTTGCTCATATATCGATTTTGTTATGAAAGGCAATGACTCCTTTGTGACGGGGACAACTGTTTCTTCATGGTCAGATTTATCTACTTAGTTTGCCTTAATAATTTTATTCCAATGTTTTTCACATATAACTTATTCGGAAACAATTTTATAAACTAATTTTAATCTCAGGAATACTACAGACATTAAAATAAGTTACGAAAAATTAATTAAAGGAACCATTGAGAGAGTGATTAGATCAAGGAAAGTTCTGATCGCCTTTCCACTTTCGCTACTTTTCTGTAGACTTTGAAAATTGAGTTTTGACACCTTCAAGTATCTGAAGAGAAGATTAAAAGAGTTTGTATACTACTTTTTACGGCCAAATCGAAACTTAACTTAACTTGGTGAAATGTTACTGTACATGCAAAACCAACAATTAGAGTTAAATGTAATTATACTCCAATGTCCTTAGTTATTTCTAAACCATTAATAAATCTATTGTTAAAATGATAAACGATGTATTTTGTGATCTAAAAGCAACAACACGAATAGTTTACCTGTATATTGTTTGTCCATCGTTAAGGCTATTATAATATGTAGGTTTTTTATTTTGTTTAATATTTGTGTTAACTATTGCTTAACCCGATTGCTTAATCTTTGTTTTTTAAACGATTGCTTTACACGTCGAAGACATTCGTACTGTCACATGACGTGGTGGGCGATGACTGACCATCAGGAAAGGGCACATCGAACCTTTGCCAAAATTAAATTAAGCAACAAACGCGTAAGCACACCTCACTTAAGCCAAGTGGTTAATTCTTTATTTTTAGTTTAGCTGTAATAATATTTAGTAATCTAAAATGTTTATCCTACTTATCAACTGTGAATAACCTTTTAATTATTTTTTCAAACAATTTTAAGCTTGGTTGAAAATTAATTGTCTTTCTCATCTACTCAACACAACGAGTAGTGGATGACTAAATCCAACAACGGTTATGTAACTTAGAGCATCAATGTTTACTTGGAACGTACTGGTATGTTCTAAGATTCGCCAAAATGAGTAAATACTCCCGTAGCAGCAGACCTGCAAACCCTGTGAATTTCTTAATCAATAATAGTATGTAACACATTTGATCAATATCCATATTAAATGAGTTTGCCTATTCTTCTTAAGATTAACATGGGGAAAGAATATGTAGGTTAGCTGCCGTGATAAACACATAAACTATGATTTTTAAGAATAAATGGGTGGATTTTAACCACATGAAGCTAAATACAAAGTTTCATCAAAAATTTTTGGTTTGTAAGGGAAATATTGATTATTCCTTATATTCCATGAAATTAGCATTGAAGCCCCAAAATACAATGTACTGTGTTTAGATTTTTTAATATCTTGGTAACCGTTAGGACAGAGAAAATCGAAAAACTAAATAGTGTAGTTCTTCAGCTGATACTAAATAAAAAAATAAAATTACATGTGAAAAACACAAAACCTCTATTTTTAGTACGAACCCCCTCCCCCCCACCAAATACCACTTCCGATTAACCGATATTTCTGGTTTACGAACTCGTCCGATTGAATGTAGGAATACACGTCTCTACCAAATTAGTTCTCGATGGAACCACTTTTATGAGAGTTATTGTGTTGATAGATACACATTTACATGTTTATTTACATATATATAAATTTGTAATGTATATATTTTTGGTCTCTGGGCACTTCATAACGAAAAACATAACATGGTCCTGGGCTTAGCTCTTGCCATGACACCTACAGTAATAGATTCTTCCCTAAATTCGCTAAAATGATTTTTCAAATTCATGGAGCCCTCGTAACAAATAATATTACTTTTTGCTACGAGTACGAATTAGATCTACTGTATAACTGTATCAACTGTATCGTTGCCAAATAACTGCCTTTCATTTTTCTTGGAATTTTACAGAGAGCTATGAAACCGTTTTTGTGTTTTTCAATTTCTTGACAGGGAAGCTTGTAAAATAAGTTTTGCTTTAAAAAATATAGTTGGTGTTAAACTTGTATGTTTCACAGTTCCTATTTATTTAAAACCTAGAATGTTATTAATTGGTCTTAGAAATAACGTTAAGTAATATAAGGTTGTTTTATATATTTTTTTAATCCTAGTTTTATACTTTGTTTGAAAAAAACTTAAGGTTTCTTTACCAAACTAGTTTCCATATCGGGGCCTAAGTATTTTAGGTTTCTTACTAAAAATATACTCCTAAAAACCGTTAGATTCTTTTTAAATTTATATTTTAGGCTATTAAAATTTGTTTGTATTACAGTATTTAAACACAACATGCATTCAAAACAAACCAATCAAATTTCATATCTTGAGTCGGTAAATCAGCCTAAAACCATTTGCAAATTAATTTGGCTTTACCTATAATTTGTTTAAATACGAATTATAATTGTATCATAAAGTTTTATGATGTTATTTTTATAAATTGAACATCTAAACTAATATTTCTATTACAATAATTGTGTAACCTTTTCGTGCGACTTCTCTCACAACCACGTTCGTAACAACTTTTCTGGTACTTCGTCGATAATCCTGTTTCCGTTAACCTTCATGAACTACAGTCACATTATAGTTTAACATATGCTTTTAAAATTGTGTACGGGTTATCTTTTAAAAAGTTATTTTAAATAACCTCCACTGACAATTACCTTTTTGTGCTTCTTAAAATAATGTTTTCCATTTAAGTCATCAATTTTTCAACATTCAGGAGTGCCTTCAAAGTACATTTTATTTTGTAAGAGAGAAATAAGATCATTAAATACCAATATCACATAATTACATACAGTATGCAGTAGGGTGGAATTATTGGTTTACTAAGCTCGACTAGTATTACCATTGTATATACTACTTAAGTGTATACGGTATATGAGGTTACGTATATAATCAAAGGTATAACTAGGCTTCTGTCGAACTGACCGTTTCCTTCCGAATGCGAAATACAGTCCGCAGCAGTTTGAACGTGATTCACAGAAATAAAAGCGGAGCTTTTGATCCCTTTACAATACTCGAGACTGCGGTCACCCCCCTAAACTCCCCCCCGCAGCCTCCCTCATCACCTCATATCCCACACCCTGCCACGACACGTTCAGACTCTTTCATGTGGTATGTGTGTGAAATATCCCGCTTCATGCGTTGTATTAAATAAGTTTCATCTCACACGATTTCGAAAAAAAATTCTTCGAACTTTACTACGAAGCTGTTTTTTATGTTTGACTTAGATTAATATTTTGGTCATATAGGCTAATATAAACAGTGATTCTAAACTAATCTATTGACAGTGAAATAGTTATTGCCGTCGTTTTGGTGGTTCACAAATTGGGTTTCATTTTTTGGCTTCTTATAATAGCTAATAGCTGGTTATAATATTTGCTACTAAAACTACGTGAAACTTTAAAGAAATTATATTTTTACAAACTAATCATGGCAATTTTAAACCCTAGTACAACAAAGGCCTACGTGTTTTTAGGTAAAGTTTTTTTTAAGTTAAAAGTTAAAAGTAAAAAATATTTATAAGGTATTTATAAGTAATAATATACAGTATATATGTATAGGCTAATATATTATAATTTATTGTAATAGTTATTTTCCATTCACTCAATTTGTATTGATCGTGTAATATTAAGTCTCATTTTTATGTAAAATGGTTACAACCTTAATCAATAAATAATTATTTATTTATTAATAATTAATATAATTACTGGATGGGAACAGATATTCACAACACTTAAAGTCAAGTTAAAAAAATTAATAAGTCAGTATAAAACAACCATAAGATAAAATGGGACCTTTCACAATGGTTATGTGACAGTTATAAATAAATAATGGAAAATGGGGCTTGAATAAATAATTAACTATTAAATTTGTCCCTCATACTTTTGGGGCTCTCATTGAAAGTGTTGTCCTAATTTCATTGAATATATCTTTAAAACATCAAAAAGGCAAAAATCACAATTAAATTAGCTACAGTTTACGTTATAATGTAAAGCCGATGTAAAAATGTTGTGTTATCAAATCTTTACTATTAAAATATTATATTCAAATAAAAATTTACTACCTGCAGCCTATAACTGATTACGGTTTGGCTTTAATTATGAGTATAAAAACGCTTGCAGATTAATTATTGTCTTGATGTGGAGCTGCATTTTTTGCATCGTTAAATGCAAAATATAATCACAAATTCTCTGCCTCTCTTTAAAAATGGATAAGGCGTCCGGTATATTAATTGAAACTATAGTATACACTGTGCACAGAGTCAAATCATGATTCTGTCATCTTGACGACTCACAAATTACAGAAACACTTTCCTTTCAACGAGATAACATTACCGTTCTTTTTATTAATGCAAGTTAATTTTTTCAATCATACTACACAAAAACAGAACATATGCCTATAAGTTAATGATATAACGTTTGCTATACTAACTAGGTTGAAATAATTTCCCGAGTTTTTGACTATATCAAATAGTAGTAAATAAATACGCCTAGTATTTATTCATTGATAATCCAGTAAAATATAGTTACTTTCAGTTGATGGTATTGTCAAGTTTCAGTGAAAAGGTTCATTAAGCATACGCATATAATATGCCAACTAAAGGGAAAGTTTAGAGAACTTGCAAAACTGAAGGTAAAGTTGTTGGCATATACGTTTACTGACAAGCTTACAAGGTTCGGCTAATTCACGTGATGTGAAACGTCCATGAGCCATAATGGCGCTAGCACAAGTTTGTTTTAGATACCCGGAAGGTTCTTCAGTATCAAGGGGCTTTGAGTGAAATAAATTATTATCTTTTACAACATGCAAATACCTAAGAAATCCTATTTAATCACTAACGTATACATTAAAAAAATTATTTATAATAGTTATTTTCCATTCACTCAATTTTGTATTGATCGTGTAATATTAAGTCTCATTTTTATGTAAAAATGGTTACAACCTTAATCATTAATAATTATTTATTTATTAATAATTAATATAATTACTGGATGGGAACAGATATTCACAACACTTTAAAGTCAAGTTAAAAAAAATTATAGTAAGTCAGATAAAGTAAAATGACCATAAGATAAAATTTTCACAATGCGTTCCTCAGTCACAAATTTGGTAAAATATTGTGTATATCTTAATCTGGGGCTATTGAATTCTTGTTATACTTATTTTTGTCTCATTCATCATGTAAGAATGATGTCTTCAGATTTCATTGAATATATCTGTTAAAACTGTTATCAAAAAGGCAAAAATCACTTTGTTGTTATATTTGTTGTTGTTTACACTTATTATTATAAAAAGCCGATGTCAAAAAAATGTTTTATTCTGCAAGCCTATCAACTATTTAAAATACATAAAGAAAAATATAGAAAAAAATACACATATATACATGATAAATATTTTAACTAATGCAGAATTTCCACATAGGAAAAACCCCGTGCGTGGAAATGAGTCGTTTTATAAAATTTTGAAAAATATAAACATAACAAAAGATAACACATAACTAAAAAAAAATAAAGTATTTTGTGAAGAAATTAACTTAGGAGACTGCTGCCTAAACTGCGATGAAGAGAAAAAAAATTTTATGAATAGTAATAAAAAGATAGTGTTTTCTGAATTGATACAAAAAAAAAATAAATAAATAAAAATGGAATTTGAATCGATTTAGGCAAAAAAAAAACAACTCTGGGAGAAATATGGAATCCCATCAACCACTTCCCCCCCATAAAGGCAATCAGATTCACATACATTCCTTCACTCAAACATACAAGCACACCAGCAAACACACAAGTCAAGTCAACAAGTATTAGTTTTTAGAAGTATGTTAGATGGTTTGCAAGTTTCACGTGCTAAAAATAAGGTTTTTGCAAAATAGATAAGGGTATTAGAGAACGTGGAAAGAAGAAAGTTTGACAACACTTGTGACAACATCAGATGGGGCCTAATCTTGGCTCGCCTTCACAATGTGATGAAACGTCCATGATCCAAATCTCCCAAGGTTTCAAGTTCATGGAAGATAAAGTTTTCTGAATATCAAGGTATGACAGGTTCTTCAGTTATAAGAGTGAAATAAATTATTATCTTTTACAACATGCAAATACCTAAGAAATCCTATTTAATCACTAACGTATACATTAAAAAAATACTATAATAAGTTATTCGATCTTTTTTAACTGATTAATGAGTCTTATATGTGTACGAAGCCTTTATTAACTTTATTGTAGCAATGAATTATTATGAGGGATTCAAACATCTAATAACAATTCATACTAAATTCATACAATTCATCTGTGTTACATTAGTATTGGGACGGTGGCGTGTCCTGTAATCCAGTTATTTGGGAGGCCATGAATTTTGGATAGTTATGAATGGTGGTTGGTGGATGTGATATTCTCTGGTGTGGATTAACGTCCACACTATTGAAATCTACATTCATCCGCAAGGGCCATCCTTATGGATAAAACTGCTCAAAATTATTAAGCAATAGTGGTTCGGACTCCACGTCAAACTGTAGGCTCCTTATTTATCATTGGCTTTACGGCTATTGATTATGTCCTGTCTAAGGAACATATGTCAGCCTTAGTCTGTGAAAAGACTACAAGATCGCGCAGAAATCATCTTGCTCTCATTTCTCATTCATACTTGGCTTAAAATATCTATTTGGGTAGGTCACTATTTCCAAAGGTCTCTAATCTACCATTAGTTTTTCAGTTTTTTTACAACATAACATTTTACTTACTGTCGACATTGAATTAAATAGCAGATACGAAAAAAACTATTTACTTTACGAACCTGTACACATTCTTTTAAATATGAATTCAAATTATGGATACTAAGTGAAAAATTTCGTTCAGGCCATTGACCAAATGGCGGTCTACTTAAAGGTTGAGGACGTATAATTTGCATTTAAAGAGGGTGGAAGTCGTTGAGACGATGGCGCGAACGGCGTATTAGCGCTATGTGCTATGGCGCTCTCGCAACATGCCCCCGAGCTTACTGTACTGGATACTTACTGTACTATAATAACTTACTATAATCGTACTGTATACCCAAGCTCAATACAAAAACTACACCGCCTCACAAGTGTGCGATGTATTAGCCAGTGAGGTAACGTAGGCTAGCCAAAGAGACCCGACTGCTCATTATCTCTTATAGGTACTTTACCTATACTTTTAACTGAAATAACCACATAACCATTATATGTTTTAAAGCGATGCGAGTGCCGTTAGGGACAAATTTACTCCGCTAAATCGACTCTAGTGTCGCTTATTCTTTACACATAATATATGTGTGATATTTTCATGCAAGCTTCTTGAGTGACTTGTTTGATGTGACAATTCTGTTTTTCACAGGTTTAAACATTTTTAGACTTCAAAAATGACACATTTTATAAGATTATCGGATCAAACATGTGGCTTTAAAAAATCATTTTCTATTATATTATATTCTATTATATTTTAGTATACGATTTTTTAAATATTTTTCAACAACTTCACAATTTTTCACATAGGTTAAAAAGATCTGATATTCATATACGTTCTCAAAATTTCAGTTCTCCCATACTCCTTGCATGAACACATTAATCACCCTCTAAAAGGTTTCACTAAAAACTTGAAAATGTTATCCCAAAGCATGTTTATGTACAATCAACAAATAAACATTAAAAATGAAACCTTAAGCCAAGTATGAATGAAAAACAGTAATTTGATTGTGACGCGATCTTGTACTCTTGTTACTAAGAGACTGAATTTTCCTTAGAAATTAATGTTAATTAATAGCCCAACAGCCAATGGCATCTAAGGGAACTGCAGTTTAACGTTGGATCTGAATCTAAGACTAATGTGTGTGTAATAAAAATGTGGTTTTTATTGTTTAAACTGTTTATAGTTGCCACCTTTCACTTTGACTATTACCGCTTTAGACTTAAATGAACCTTTCTTTTGGGGTTGGTGTGTTTACGTTCGCCTTAAGAAATGTGATAAAATCAAAAGTAAGAAACATAATTTATTAAATAGTGTTTTATCTTCAAGGTCTACATCTACATCTACATTTAAATACTCCCACAGAATGAAATTTACTTTAAGGTTCTTTGAATTTATGTGATTGGTTTAAATAATTAATTGTTGGGATGGTTTAGAGCTTACTTGACCCAGGACCAAGCGCTAATTAAGATAAATTACCCTACACCGAACCATTACCAATATTGGGCCAATATATAATTAACGAATCATTTATACCAACAACGTTATACAACTGAAATCATACAGAAAAATTGTAAGAATGTTAAACCAGATTTATTATTAATAAAAAGAAGGCTTGGGCTTGATGATATTTTTTACACGGAACCTGAATCTATTTCAACTACATTAAGCTTCTAGTTCTCGAGAGAGAGTCTGACTTGGGTGTAACAAAATCCGTGATCAAATATTTTATGTTACGATGAATACGGTGTAAATTCAATATGTAAAATGTAATAAAACACATGGCGGTTTAAACGTTACTTATGTCTATACATAAAAAGTATAATAGAATATAAAATATAGTTTGTTTTTAAAACTCTCTGAAGAGTTTTAAAAACAATGATGAAATGAAAAACAATGATGATGATGAATGATGAAACAAATATACAGGTATAATAAGTGACAAAATAGTCTGTTACATTGTTGAAGTTAACATAAAAACTAGGAACATTATATATACACTGCAATAATATGATCACATAAATATAAGATCCCTCTGGAAAAGGCTGTAGGTGGTTGTTTTTAATTTCTGGATAATAGTTTACAAATTGATGATATCGTATTTCTTTACTCCTAAGTGAAGATCAAATAATATTTCTAATCACTAATCTTTACACATAATATTGTTATTATAACGAACTAAAATTAACCAATTATGAAAATACGCCTTGTATGAAGTTCAACTTTTAGGCAATACAAATTGATTCCAAAATTATATAAATATGAATATCAAAAAAAATAGGATCCGTTGTCTTCGAGTCTCCGTGACGAGTATGAATGGTTAGTGAATGGTCAGAATGGTTAGTGAATGGTTTCTTTGTAAGTTTGTCGACTGCTTTAAACCTTTTTGTTTTCAGCTTTATACCGGCGTAGTTCGGATTACGTGTTCATTGTGTTATGCTTTAGATATTGGTTCACCTGAAGGCGGGATTATATTCCAGATCCTGAAACATCTTAAAAATCTGTTTTACATGAAATCGAGATGGAAAGTGTCCGCAATAATAATCTACATAACAGTTATTGGCATGTTCCTGGTATTAGTAACGGTAATATCACTATTTTGCACGGATCTAATACCCATTATCAGTCATGTCACTACATTCGCAAGGGATGGGCTGCCATATAGTAAAGTTTGTTTCCCTGGAATGTACCAAAAACTAAGTAGTGACGTTTGTGTCATAAAAGTTGATTGGAGTCAATACACAAACAGTAACTACTGGAGCACTGCAGTTTCACAAGTTACTACACAGCAACGGTATTGTCACTAGTTGCACGGAGCTATACTAAGCAATAACGGTCGTCTCACTAAAGTTGAGCTGGAGCTGGGCCTCTCCACAGTTACGGCAGTAACACTCGAGTTGATCGGAGCCGACTACAGCTGAAAGGTCCCTATTAACAGTAACAGTTATTTCAATTCAGTTGCATAAAACAATAACGATTGTGTCACTGTAATTTCTCGGAGACTAAAAGAAGTAATATTGATATCATTACAGTTAGTTACAACGACCCCTACCCAGTAACGGTCTTCTACTGACTCCGATGAGAAAAATCACAGTAACTGTTTGATTAATATACAGTAGTGGAACTACGTTATTAAACGGTATCACCAATGCCATGTAGGTTGGACCAAGTCACAACACAACATATGTTTCACTGCGATTGATCGGAGAAACTAAGTAGTAAAATGTGTGTCACTGCAGTTGTACGTTACATGGAATCACTACACAATAACAGATGTCTCACTACAGTTGCACATTACATGGTATCACTACACAATAACAGATGTTTCACTACAGTTGCACATTACATGGTATCACTACACAATAACAGGTGTTTCACTACAGTTGCACATTACATGGTATCACTACACAATAACAGGTGTTTCACTACAGTTGCACATTACATGGTATCACTACACAATAACAGGTGTTTCACTACAGTTGCACATTACATGGTATCACTACACAATAACAGGTGTTTCACTACAGCTGCACATTACATGGTATCACTACACAATAACAGGTGTTTCACTACAGTTGCACATTACATGGTATCACTACACAATAACAGGTGTTTCACTACAGCTGCACATTACATGGTATCACTACACAATAACAGGTGTTTCACTACAGTTGCACATTACATGGTATCACTACACAATAACAGGTATTTAACTAGTTGCACATTACATGGTATCACTACACAATAACAGGTGTTTCACTACAGTTGCACATTACATGGTATCACTACACAATAACAGGTGTTTCACTACAGTTGCACCTTATATGGAATCACTACACAATAACAGGTGTGTCACTACAGTTGCACGTTACAAGGAAACATTGTAAAATAACGGATGTGTCACTGCAGTTGCACGTTACACGAAAACATTGTACAATAACGGTTGTGTCACAACAGTTGCACGTTACACGGAAACATTGTAAAATAACGGATGTGTCACTGCAGTTGCACGTTACACGAAAACATTGTACAATAACGGTTGTGTCACAATAGTTGCACGTTACACGGAAATACTGTACAATAACGGTTGTGTCACAACAGTTGCACGTTACACGGAAAAATTGTACAGTAACGGTTGTGTCACTTCAGTTGTACGTTACACGGAATTACTAAACATGAACGGTTGTGTCAGTTCACATGCATGTTTCATGGTATCACTGCCCCGATAGCGGTTGTGCTACTACAGTTGCGCGGAGTCACAATACATTAACGTCCATTTTACTATACCAGTTTTACGGAGCCGTTCCACCGATGGATCAGCCAATATTTCACATTTATCGCCGGATTGTCATGTGAGTCCCACTCGACAAACATCTCCATTATCGCCCCATGTCCGACTGATCTCTCCATTCTAATGGTTTGTTCCAACATGTTACGATTCATATTTTTATCCAATCAAATTTAATCTTACATTTAAATTATTTTCACTCTTTCATTTATTTACCTACAATATTTTTCTCTTATTATTACTACTTTTCACATTTAAACTTTTTTTCTTCTTGCAATTTTTAGCTATCTTTTTAATCTAAGCCACAATTTTTATTTTATGTATACTTCCAGATTAATACAGAACTAGTACAAAAACAAAAAACTACTTAAATTATATGTTTTAACTTACAAAATCATTTTACTCATAATTTATTTTCCATTTCGATTGATTTGATAATATTTAATAATATTCAAAAATCCAATAGCTACCATTTCTATATATATATATTTATAAGGTTTTTCTAATCTTTTTATTATAAATTATTTTACTATGCATTATTTTATATTTTGTTCTATTACACATTATTTTACTAACCAAATGTACTAAAAAATGTTATTTAGTGGTTTCAAAACTGAACTCAAACTAACACGATACATAGCCGTATAAGCGTATCACTTTTTCATACAACATATGCATGTTTTCTTTTTCAAAGAAGGAAATACGTTGTACAGTGTTTTTACCTTGAGTCAACCTATAGGCCTCCTCTCCACAACCCGTGGCGTATCACACATAAACGGCACTCTCAGGCTCCATTTACCTGCACTTGATTATTCAACTCACAGAGGGGGCGTTGCACAGCACTACAGTAGTTCACGTCAGAGGGCGCCTACCGACTGGCTGTTGGCAGCTCCTCGTCCCGTCGCCCGGCGCCACTTCGGCCAACATCGGCTGTCCCCGCCACCCCTCGACGCCCGGGCGCGCCCGAACCCAACCTGATACAAATTGAGTACAACGCTCGATATTTTTTATTTCTGGTTGTAAATCGCGTATGTTTTCTATCTCGAGAGAGGTTTTATTTTTTAAGACAACAAGAAATGTGATCTCGCCGGCTCCGAGGAGATCCACTTATCTTTACGCCACATAATCCCATTCTCGCCCGCTTATGATTTATCCGTGACATTCCTCACGAGTGCCCTCTATTTACATTACCCTTTTAATTCTTATCTGTGCTTCTATTTAGTGTGTTATGCTCAATGGTGCGGGAATTAAAAACATTAAGGCTCCTTTGTGTTAAAACTGTTTCTCTTCTTGCGTTGTACTATAACTTTTTCCGTCATTTATGTTTTATTATCTTTTATTAAAATTGTCGATTTTGGTAGTGGAATATATATTTTTAAAATTAACTACTGCAAGAGACAAAAGCTACATGTATACATTTCATATTTGGCCTAACGAGTCGTCACTTCGTTGGTTCTAATATTTTATTTAGATTATTTAGTCATTTAAAATTGTAATTCAACAAATTTAGTTTTACTTTTCAAAGTAATAATAAACTATATTAATTCACTAACTAATCAAAAAGGGTCGTTACATATTAGTTCGTTATAATCTTAGTTCATGAACTAATGCTAAACGTGGTTTCAATACCTGCAATCAAGAAGTTCATTTATTTAACAAATTTATAGTACTGTATTAACGTAGCAGTTTTGATAAACATAATCTAAAAAAACCTTCTTACTAAACAATACTGAATACCTTATAATACCAGAATATTTCTCCAACTACTGTAGTTAGAAGTAGTTTGAACTGAGATGAAAAATTACTACTACATCCACATAGATTTTTTTGTACGGATATTTAAGATACTTTCTGAAATGCTAATATTTTTCAGTATTTCAGTGCTTAAAATCTGTATAAATATATACATTTCTTAGACAATTCATTACTGGAGTAGGTCCAATTAAAGCCATTCTAGTATTAAATTAATTAATAGTCGGGTAAGCTTGGTAAAAACATCAATATTAATTCACCCGTCGCAGCAGACCTGCGTACTCAGCGAATTTATAAATCAATAATATAGTAATAATATTAATACATGACAAGTTTTATCAAAATCTGTCGATAAACATTATAATTATTTGCCTATTCTTCATAATATTAACATGGGAAAAAGTATGCAGGTTTGCTGCTGTGAAGAACACTGAAAGTAGGCATTTCTACCATAAACAATTTTTATTTTTAACAATTATACCAACTTTGATCTAGGCATTTCTACCATAAACAATTTTTATTTTTAACAATTATACCAACTTTGATCAACATCTGTCCGTAAATAAAGGAGTTTGCCTATTCCCTATATTATTAACATTGTAAAAGAGTATGCAGATCTTCTGCCATCTCAACCAATCTCAACCACATTAAGGTAAATACCAAGTTTAATCCAATAATATTGATTAATAAGTAAAATATTAATTTTTCTTTACCCTCCATAAGATCAACATTGGAGCCTCAAAATACAACGTACTGTCTTTAGTCTCTAATATCTCGGTAGCCGTTGGAGATAGAGAAAAACTTTAGGGAACTAAATTGTGTAGCTTTTTAAGCTGATTCTAATGGTGAATGATAAATTTTAAAACTTTTTAAAATGACATATAAAAAACCAAAAACCCAATTTGTGAGTACAAAACTCCTCTACGCGTTCCCATTGTCCGATATGTCTGGTTTACGAACTCGTCCGAGCAAATGTAAGAATACACGTCTCTACCGAATTTGGTCTGGATCGGAGCATTTTTACGAGAATTATCGTGTTCACACACACACACACACACACACACACACACACACACACACACACACACACACACACACACACATATATATATATATATATATATATACATTTTAAAGTTATTGGTCTCTAGGCACCTAAAGACGAAAAATAACATGGTCTCGGGCTTAAGTCTTACCATAGTCTCGGTAATAGCTTCTTTCCTATGGAAATTTCGCTAAAACTATTAATTCCTCTAATACTTTGAGGTACAGTAAATCAGATTTTAAAAATCTTCCAGATATTTATAACTTCATAACTTGATTTCTTTGTTACTTACATATACGGTTTATAAATCTATTTAGATTAGATTAGATGGCGACCATATTACAACGTAGGTATTTTAAGCCAAGTATGAAAGAGGATTTGTAAAGGATTTGTATTGAAGTATGTAAAGCAAGAGCTGAAAAATTACTTTGTAAAACTTCTAATAACTGATCTGGTTCAATAACCTTTTTCTTAAGAACTAAAATCGTGTGCTTCAACAATATTATTCAACTGCAACTCCAAAACTGCTTCTTGGGATTTAATCCCAAGTCCCTGAGTTTGGCACAAGCAGAGTTAACCTCACCGTTAATGTATATGTTGATGTATGTACGACGCGTTGGGTTTCCCTGCGTTTTTTTTGGATATATGATTTTTTAATTAAACATACAAAAACTATATATAGATACTCTATGTTTGTGTTATAGTAATCAACAATGATTTATAAGTATACAACAACAACACTAGTTTTCATTATTGGTTCAAAGAAAATGCAGGAAATGTTACGATACATTTTCTTGCAATCCAACATAAACTGTATTTGTTGTGAGCATTTAACGACTGCTTCACTGATGCATATTCACAAATTTGTGTCTTATTGACAGTCGGTGCACGCTTGTTTGTGTCTCAGCATGCACATTACTAATACACACTACACAATGTTTTACGTTTGTGTTCAGCATTTATATTACACACTATGCACTATTACGATTTTTTCAGCATGCACATTACTAGTACACACTAACAGTAATACGCTTGCCACTTCCTTGTGTCTCAGCATGCACATTACTAGTACACACTACAATGCTATGTTGCACGGTGCACGGTGCACGCTTGCCACGCTCCTTGTGACTCAGCATGCACATTACTAGGCTAAAACACTACACAGCCGTGCACGGTGCACGCTTGCCACGCATGTGTCTCAGCATGCACATTACTAGGCCTACACACTACTCAGCCGCGGTGCACGGTGCACGGTGCACGCTTGCCACGCTCCTTGTGTCTCAGCATGCACATTACTAGGCCTACACACTACACAGCCGTGCACGGTGCACGCTTGCCACGCTCCTTGTGTCTCAGCATGCACATTACTAGGCCTACACACTACACAGGCGATTGTTGCTAACTGTTGACTTGCACGGTGCACGGTGCACGCTTGCCACGCTCCTTGTGTCTCAGCATGCACATTACTAGGCCTACACACTACCCAGCCGTGCACGGTGCACGCTAGCCACGCTCCTTGTGTCTCAGCATGCACATTACTAGGCCTACACACTACACAGGCGATTGTTGCTAACTGTTGACTTCCATGGTGCACGGTGCACGCTAGCCACGCTCCTTGTGTCTCAGCATGCACATTACTAGGCCTACACACTACACAGGCGATTGTTGCTAACTGTTGACTTCCATGGTGCACGGTGCACGCTAGCCACGCTCCTTGTGTCTCAGCATGCACATTACTAGGCCTACACACTACACAGCCGTGCACGGTGCACGCTTGCCACGCTCCTTGTGTCTCAGCATGCACATTACTAGGCCTACACACTACACAGGCGATTGTTGCTAACTGTTGACTTCCATGGTGCACGGTGCACGGTGCACGGTGCACGCTTGCCACGCTCCTTGTGTCTCAGCATGCACATTACTAGGCCTACACACTACACAGCCGTGCACGGTGCACGCTCGCCACGCTCCTTGTGTCTCAGAATGCACATTACTAGGCCTACACACTACACAGGCGATTGTTGCTAACTGTTGACTTCCATGGTGCACGGTGCACGGTGCACGCTAGCCACGCTCCTTGTGTCTCAGCATGCACATTACTAGGCCTACACACTACACAGGCGATTGTTGCTAACTGTTGACTTCCATGGTGCACGGTGCACGCTAGCCACGCTCCTTGTGTCTCAGCATGCACATTACTAGGCCTACACACTACACAGGCGATTGTTGCTAACTGTTGACTGCCATGGTGCACGGTGCACGCTAGCCACGCTCCTTGTGTCTCAGCATGCACATTACTAGGCCTACACACTACACAGGTGATTGTTGCTAACTGTTGACTTCCATGGTGCACGGTGCACGGTGCACGGTGCACGGTGCACGCTAGCCACGCTCCTTGTGTCTCAGCATGCACATTACTAGGCCTACACACTACACAGGCGATTGTTGCTAACTGTTGACTTCCATCTTTTTTTCTCTCTCAATAGGATGCGGAGAAAAAATTTTTTCCATAAAACTTTTGAATTAGACGAGAGTGGATGCATTCTTTGTTAGGCTCACTGAATCCATAAAAGTGATTTTTGGACTGATGTGTGTCTGTCTGTATGTCAGTCTGTCTGTATGAGCACATCTCCCGAGACCACACTGATGCATACACGTCATGGATTCGTATAAAATTCGGTACACAGTTGGACTTTGTTTATAACTCCAGGCCATATTATTAAAATTTTTATTACTTTGGGGGTTTTACCCCTAAAATGCTACATAAATGAGAAAAATAGAAATTTCTTAAAATCCTCTCCAACCATTTTTCAAATTTCAAATTTTTTTAAATTTCATAGATTATAGTTTTCAGTTCCATTATTTTTCTGGCAAATCAGAAATTTGATCAAATAATCTGATTATTAGTAAATATCAGTAAAGGTTAGTAAATATCAGTTCAGGTTTCAAAGAGGTAAGAACACTTCAAAATTGTTCGAAGATTTCGGCAACACGATATCTTCTAAAATTGACGTAGGAAATCATGTGGTGGCCTTATTTATCGATCTATCCAAGGCATTTGATACCATTGAGCAAAATGAATTGGTTTTTGAGCTGTCTAAGTTTGGGATCAAGGATAATACTCTATAGTGTTTTGAATCCTACCTAACAAACAGAAATTTTGTCGTAAAGATAGGAAATAGTTACAGTGATTAAAGGGATATTAGATTATGGAGTCCCACAAATAAGTGTGCTTAGCCCAATGGTTCTTATAATATTTATAAATTCTGTGTTTAAGATATGCAAGTTCTATAAAATATATGGTTATTCCGATGACATAGTACTTAGTTGTGTCACATAGCGATTATTATGATGCAGAGAAATGTTTACAGACAGATTTCACGGATTTGGTAAAGTGAGAACACGATAAAAAACTTGTAATAAATGAAAAGAATGAAGAATAAAGAGAAGTTTTAATAAAAATAAGCCTTAGAAGTAAAGTTGTAGAAAGGGAACCGATTATAAAAATTTACAATTGCTTGTGTCTTCATAGAAATTTAATTCAAACAATACCGCGAGTACCTACTATAATACATTTTAATTACCCTGCTGTAAATTTTGTTCAAACTTTCGATTATTTAGGTATGACAATAGATTCTAGATTATCTTAAAAAGAACATACATTCAATCAGCAAAAGAATTATACATATGTGTTGCTACTATTTATAAATTTAAAAATGTGTTATGCTTGGAACAAAAAATGCAAGTATATAAAGCCTTGGTTGAATCACAGATTTTATATAGAGTCATTTTATATGGAACAGGTGCAAGGCATCACCTGAATGAGGTTGAAAGATTGCAAGAAAAATGCCTGAGTGGTCAGATTGATAATGAGTAGGGAATGATGAAGGCATATTTGTTTGGGTTGGCGAGGACTCTGTCACCTAGAAAGTATTAATGCTACAAGGTTATTACAAGCCACTTTGGAAAAGCCCATTTAAAGTTCACAATGTTAAATTAATTAACGTGACTCTGAGAGGTACAGACCGTTTCAAGCCAACTAAACCTAGGACAGTTTTTGCAGAGAGGTTACCTCAGCATATAGTTCCTTCCTTATTTAATCAACTTCCAGATTATATTTTCAATGAGCCAAATTTCGAAAAAAATTAAATATTAGTTTATAACTAGTTTATGAGAGTAGAGATATAGAAAGAATATATATTATTAGAATTAAAATCTCAAGTCTCTCAGTCTTTTCCAGAAACAGCTAGGCCTATAGAAAAGTGACAACGATTTGTGGCAGTCGGATGGTCTATGCTTGTTATTTCGTTATTTAAAGTCTGAAATATTGTTATTTTTGATCTATGTTCAAGCCTATATTTGTAATTCTGGTCTATTTTTGTTGTAAAAAGCCTATTTATTTATCATTTTGCTGTTACATTCTTCATATAGCTTATGGTTGTTATCATTGTTAGCCGGATATGCATTTTTATTTCGTTTCTAGTCATGGCGTTCAATTGAGTTATTGAATTTTGTAGCTAAGTGTATGGTTCTTTCTATTTGCTGCTGGCCTATTTTTACCACACCTATAAGTTGATATAATAATTAGTTTTTCTCCTTGTTTCTGTGTTATATTGGTTGAGCCTGATTTAATCCAAATGTGTATTTGTATGATGAACTGTTCATGCATAAGAGCCAATTGATATTTTGTTGTATGCAAACTGCTCTCACCACTTGTTACACATTAGGAAAGTAGTTTTAATTGCTAATTACTCACCACTAGGAATTTTTGTTTTTAGTTAGTTACTCACCACCACACAGTAATTATCATTAGTTGCTAGATAACAATATGTTAGATATTAGTAAATCAGTTTCACTAGTCACAACACCAAACATGGGATAAAACTTTTCACATAGGGTAGGTCTCAAATTTCACAAAATTATTTATTATTAATGTAGCATGATCCATCAGGCTGTGTTTTATGTATTCTAGATGAATCTGAATTTTAAATGCATTAAGTGAATTTAGTATAATTGTCATATCATGTCAGCTACTGCGTGGTTAGAGTTGAGTTAAACGGTGATTGTGTGTGTGTGTGTGTGTGTGTGTGTGTGTGTGTGTGTGTGTGTGTGGGGGAGAGAGAGAGAGAGAGAGAGAGAGAGAGAGAGAGAGAGAGAGAGAGAGAGAGAGAGAGAGATGTGATGTAGGTGGCAGCTGCAGGGCTGCCACTGAGGCAAATTGAGAACCATTTCAATGCTTTTTTCTTTATACGGTATATGAAAAGAATATTTTGCCACATTTTAAGCCCATCTCATCCCAAATATTGATGTTTTTATAAATCCAATGTTGTAATTATCATAGTACAATTGTTTTTTTACAATTTATTGCTTGTTTTCTTGAAATTATGGTCGTCAATATGAATTATTTGTTTCAATTATCGAGGCCACTATGTAAACTATGTAAACTATGTTGTTAAAATAAATCACTATTAAAACTGGCTAAAGGACTAAACAAATTATTGTGTTGCTACGTTAGTCTACGGCTAACGATTGCAGAGAACAGTTCAGTTTGATGTCTGTGGTAAACGCGATACGTTGTCTTAGAGAGCTCAATGTTATTCTTATGGAGAATATTAAAAAATCAAATTATTCCTTTTTTCTCAGCTGTTTTCCATAAAAATTGGTATGCACCGTTTTATGAGTCACATTAACCAATAACAACCACTCAAAAAAGATAGATATTTCCCCTTAATGGCCCAAAATTTTCAAAACAATTCATTTAACTTTCCTAAAAAATAATCAATACCTTGGTCAGTCTGCAGTTCAATATTTAAACTTATTTGTGTTACATGTTTCGTATTACGCCATTTTAAAACGAAATACAAACTTGTGTAAATAAAATCAATATAACCTGTACAACACAACATAACAAATCATAATTAAATTTAGACACCTGTTACTATTTATTCAAGAACAGACTTTTAGCAAATTTTAAATAAATTAATATTGAGTATATTATCAGCGGTCAGGTGATCTGCTTTAATTTCAGTTCAGGGCTATTAAGATGAATTTGAATAGCTTAATAACTTTCTTGTTATTTGTTAAATACATCGGATGACAATTTAAATCATATTTAGATTAACTTTAAAAAATATTAGAGCCGTATTAAAGGTTTTAGTTTTTGTTTTAATTCAAATAAGGGAGAAATTATGTGTCCACTGTCACCATTTATTTTAATATCAATGAACTAAACTCTATAAATGTTATAACATTACTCGCTTGGGGTTTGTAATAATTTATATATTCTAATAAATAGGTTATATGATTCAGTTGCATTAAGATTTAAAAAGGGTATTACGTAAATAATTTATAGACGTATATGAAATATTCGTGTTTTAAAACAAGTAGTCTTCATTTAAATTTGATCATAGTATTTTAAATACGTAATTAGTCAGGGACAAATAATCATTTCAGATAAATCATCATCAGAATCGTCAGATATATTAAAACATAAGACTCGCTGTTAACTCACATTCATCAAAGAATACCTACCGGTTGGGTCATCAGAGGATGACATAAATGTACAGTAAAATATTAACACATATTATGTGTTATGCCTATGATAATAATTATTATGTTAGAAAGAAAATACCTTTATTATTTAGATATGCTTTAATATTTATTTTATACCTTTTTTAATTGATTTTAAATTAAAAGAAACGTTTTATATAAACAAAAAGAGCATTGCAAAGAGCAACACTTTTATTTTTTATTACATATTTCAAAGAGCTGTTTATTTCATTTTTAGGCATTTAAAATAATTAGGGCATGAGGTAACAATCTTTATGTTAATTCAATACCTATCAGGGAGACATATTATCGTTTTATCACATTTCATTTCAATGCGATACCTAATCTCCATAGCAGGGCCCTCATGAAGCTTTCACATTTACTTTAAACATCTGATCGCATAAAACACCGAGGACGGCCTACGCTGTAAAGTATTAAGGTCCATTGCGTTGTAATGGGAAACTCTGTTAAATTTATTGCCAGTATCACTATAATGACCTGAATAGAGAAATTACCAACAATTCAGATATAAAGTTGAACTTTCCACCCCTGTAGGGAAGCGTGTGTCTCTAACTATTTTGTTTCGCCTATTTTCTCCACCCTATAAACTAATTACCCTAACACAAACAAAGCATTATCAGTATTTACATAAATGCTGAAATTATTTAATTTGGTCGTTTTAAATACTCTATAACTATACTAAAATATATACTAATCTATACTGATCCATATTTTATACTAAGCTATAGTTTTGATAAAATACTGAATGGTGTTTGAAATTTTCAATGTATAAAAATCTTAATACTAAGAAGAAGATTAATATATACGCATATATGTAATTACGTTGTATGCTTATATTTTCATGAGAATACACATATACAAATAAGTAGCTTCATGTAAACAACGGTCTGAACCCTTCTGTTTTGATTGCCATAGGCTATTTATATTACATCTGCTATATTCTTTGACGATGAATGCCTATTTTACCTGGTTATAATAATAGTAAAATGAATCAAAATTTCTTATTTAAAACTAATGTTAACAAACTCACGATCCATTCTCCAGCATTATCGTAAAATAAATTTGGAAATGAAACGATTTTTTATGATCAAACTCCTTTCATTGCAACAAAATTAAACCGTTATTAGAAAATGCAATGTAATAAATGACCACAGCTACATATGGCATCGCTACTAAATCTGATTGGCCAAAATGCCACTTTGAAACCTTTACAAGCTTTATATTAAAATTCACCGCAATGTTAAACTTTCAGGGCTGTTGGAGTAAATGTTGCTTAAAAGAGAAATTTCGACTTGGCGATGGAACACTGAGAGGGGGAATGAGAGATTCCATCAGGAGGAAGCGCGATAGAGGGAAAGATGATCATCCAGGGAGGTTGGGGCGGAATATTCTTGACAAATTTATTCAGACAATCCATTTTCGGTGTTGGTTTGCCGAGTTTGTAAACAGATTTACACGTTTTAAGTGGAACGAAGGATAATTCTATCAACCTTTTAAACATCATTAATTTGTATTTTATTTTAGTTTTAATGTTTACTTATGATTAGCTGTAATTTACGTTGATTGATTGAATGAATGAATGATATAGATCATTCTTGTTTACTCTATTTGTGTTAAAATATTTTTAAAGTATTAAATTAAAGAAAGTGAAAATATGACAATTTATGTTCCTTCATTAAAACTACGAGTACCTGGGAGTGATAGGTAATATTTTAGACATTATAATATCCCTTGGGAGGTGTGTGTTAGTATCAATTATGAGACAATATGTTTCTATTTACTTTTTATGGTTAAATCTTAGAATGTTTATGTATCAATATACACCTATCAACAATTCAGGGTGAAATGTATTTAAGTAGTCATGATTAGCATACAAGTATACTCAAAACTAATGTTGATAGTTATTGTTGATCCACATTCAGAAGCTCTGTGAAAAACAATATGTTTTGAAATGTATTTGTAAGTGTATTATTTATGTAATAATGCGTGTGCGTGTGTGTATTATGTGCGTGTGTGTGTGCGTGTGTGTGTGTGTGTGTGTGTGTGTGTGTGTATGTGTGTGAGTGTGTGTTTGTGTGTTTGCACACGGGTGTGTGTGTATTTTACTATAGTTTAGGCTATAAAAAAACTTTGAAAGAACTAGGTTGCACAATATATCATAAACTATGAAACCATCACATAATTTTGAAACAGTTAATCAAGTCAATAGTCAATTTTCATGAATTTTGTTCTTAACCAATATGTTTGTTGGATCAAATCTTTATCTTCACTATTTATCATGCTGAATTATTTGGGACAAAAAACGTATTTTAAGTACATAACTCTAAAGAGAACTCAGAATCTAACCTTTCCAGACACGACAGTCTCGGCTCCAGGATGAACACTTTTTAAAATTGTTAACATCCAAAAATGATAATATAATCAATAAGTTATAGCTTTATAATTTTGCCAGTCAGTTTATTCTTAGGAATGAATCAGTCAACAAATAAATTACTCATCCTGTATATTTTTAACTACTTTACTATTTGAGATATTATTATGACGAATAATTAATTATTAGTCTCCGAAGATCTAATGTTGGAAAGTTGCCTGAAATGTTCGCAGTAATCACCTTAATACATCGTGATATATTTATTTTAAAGTTTTTCTGTATCCCACAAGGACGTATCTATATATTTTACTTCCACTCGATACATTAGTCAAACCAGTGCTTTGTTCTTAAGAAGAAAAAATATTTCGAAAATTACTTACGTATTTGTCACTGAAACGCATTGATAATTATTTAGTAAAATTTATTTACCTTTAATTGCCTGTAGATCTTAATGTTCTTATTTTCCCGATGTATATTTCGCTAATTAGTGTAACATCACCACAAATCTTGAGTGTCAATAAATACTATTAGAATAATATATTGTTCAAATTTTATATGTCCAATATTTTCATTAGTATTTTCAAACCACCCATATAACCAGAAAATATCAGCTTTAAGATCTCTAATATACAGACTCATCAACTACAATCTATCACCTAAAGAGCACAACAAAGAAAACAAATAATTCAAAAAATTGATACAACCATTTTAATCATACACTCAATGATTTAAAAAAACAAGAACAAAGCCAGTATAACAACTAGATAAGACACCTATGGCCTCGACAACTATTCCACTAATACCAAACATACATTCATCACCAGAAACTATACAGACAAAACCTCAGAAAATACTGGGAAAATATTTGAAAAAGCAGGATATGCCCGGCATACAGAGTGAAAATCAACACAATACCCAACTACAAAATCATGAATCGTAACAACCAAAACGAGAAATAATAAATGTGTCCATAAAATCACATGCAAATATCCATGCAACAAACAATATGTATAGTACACCAATCGATCCTTATTTCAAGACTCAAAGAACACAACACTAGAACGAAACACCTTTAAGGCAATGATACCCACCAAATAACATTTCCATAATCTTTAACAATTTTACACAATACCAAATCCAAATCAATTGCAAAATTCAAGAAAGCTACAAAATATAAAAATGCATCCAGAATTTTAGTAACATCAATTTATTAAACAAGAAAGAAGATTATTTAAATTCAATATTATCAAAATTATTAACAAAATTTGAAATACAACTACAACACATTCATGAAAATATTGAACATATGAAATTTGGACAGTAAATATTTCAATAGTTGATTGATATATAGTGTTTGTATGGAGGAGGTATAGCTTAGTGGGGAAAGTTAGCAAATGGAGAGTACGGGACAATTTAACTTGAGAAATGGCGCGCTATAGGCGTGCTGAGAGAGAGAGAGAGAGAGTCACGCGGACACGCACTGATGTGAACACACAAATTAAAGATGTTGTGACTCACCATTGTTCCAGAGGGTTTAGGGGTTGACATAGAGAATCCCAGCGTAGACCATGGACCTGGATAGATGTGGGCTGCCAGCAACGGAGGTCTCAGGACGTCTATGGGTTGGCGGCTGGACTGGATGTCGGCAGTGATGAGGGACGCTGGGGGAGGTGTGCGCACACAAGGGGGTGTCACTGACCATAAGGGGGTGAAGGGTCACCAGGGGGATTGCTGGATATGATGCAGCACTGAAGAAGAATCGGTGGCGGCACTTGAGAGTCGACACGCGCGAGTAACGCACTGTTCACGACGACACAGTTATGAGAGTAGGGGCAATTAAAAGCACTATTACTTTATTATTGAGTTACTTTGAGACAAATAACTTGAGAGAGGGATCGCACTGTTATGGGAGATAAGTGAGAGAGGTTAAGAGTGTTAAAGTAATATATTACGAGCGACGGCATAGTCGCACGTCACCCGGAGCGCGTTCGAAGGCTACTAACGTGGGCTAGTAGAGGGGATAGCGTCGGTAACTGCACATGGGTGCCTATAGGGGTACATTGAATTGAAGATAGAAATAGTCACGCCATATTTTATGGCCAATCAGATCGAAGCGTCAACCCCTCCACTTGCCATGTATGGGTGTTTGTGTAAACGTTTTGTTAAGAATATCTGAATTGATTTGAATCTCAGATTATTCTATTTTGACTCTGTACATACAAAGGGTATTTGATATTGAATTATTTCTTTGAAAAATACATGATAAATGTGGAATGTCTCTTATTGTTGAAAATGATTATTAAACTAAAATTATGCTTAAATACTAAACAATAGTATTTATTGATACTCGAGATTTGAACCCTTTGATGATTCTACACTAAGTAGTGAAATGCACATCGGGAAAATAAGAACATTTAGATTTACAGATTAATGGTAAATACATTTCATTATATGTAAAGGTCTAAAAAACTGGAAATCATAAAATATTTATAATTATTCGTATTTGTTTACAAATATGTTTAGTTTGTTAATACTAAATATACAAAAAACACATTCTAAACTTGTAGTGGATTTTTAAAAGTTGGTAAATCTGATTGAGTTCTTGACTATGTTTAGTTAAAAGTAGATTTATTTTAATGCTACTCATAGAGTAACCGTTCGCTGTAACTTAAATATTTCATCTCTTATGGCAGTGATTGTAAATGAAATTAGTCTTAGTACAATTTTTCTAGAGTAAAATTTCGAGTAAATATAACTTCCTTTTAACGTAGGTCCTTTTTTATTTCGATGCACGGATTTTGATTATTATCATAATTTGCATATTACTATGAGTAAATATGTATATTTTTAATGCTAAAATAATAAAGATTGTTTTAAGTTACTGATACGAAATATTCTTGACGGAAGTAGTTTAACCTCATACTTTCCTGGATTATCGACCCATAAGAAACCCTTACTTCTAGGGCACAACATCTTGCCCTAATCTGTTGCTATCTTGTTTCTAATAGTTGTCCACCATTTGTTGTCTACCATTGTTGTTGTTTGCTGATATCATTGTGAGCTCTAAAGTGAGGGAGCATCTAGGGGTTGTGGTTACTAGTAGTCTAGTTTTTGACCATTACATCCCGTTTATAATAAAATTCCACTTTTTTACAGGAACATTCCACTGGTTTGAAATTACATTTCAATGAAACACGGGTTCCACAAGGTTTAAGGAATACGTTATTTTAGCCCCGAAATGTGTATTAAGACTAATTTAATAACAATTTTATTACTTACCATTTCACAGTTCAGACAAATATATGAACTTAAGAACCTACCTGTTCACTAATCTAAAACCAACTGCTAGCTTAAATTGAAGTAGTGTAATATAATTTACAGTAATCTTATAATATGGGAAGTGATTTAATAAATGTTATAAACTTGATCTCTAAATGCAAATTTAATTTGTGAGCCACCGCCCGTGATTGAAATCAACAGCTGAACTCTGTACATCAGTTTCTAAAAACCATTATAAATAAATACTCTGAAACTTAAAATTTGACTATTAACAGTAAACTTTGTTTATTATAATAATGTGTTTATATAAATACAGGGATGTGATGAAGTTGATCCTGGTGGTGAACCTCCTAGCTTGACAAGTACAATTATACCGTCGAGGGACTGAGCACTCAGTACTGAGTAGGCCCACCATTGCGCACACTCGATCAGGGAACACCAATTACCAATGATATTTTTTTTTATTCTACTATCTCAAGTTTACCAAGCACTATCCTAATATTTCCCTTCTATTTGTGGCAGTCATAGCTGAGTGGGTAGAGTACTGGCCTACCACCCAATAAACCCGGGTTCAATTCCCGGTCATGACACATGAAATTTAATTTCTCAGACGGCCACCGTGCTCCGGAAGGCACGTTAAGCCGTTGGCCCCGGCTACATAAGTAGTGGTTAGGTCACGTTAGAGGCAGTAGTGCGACCTGAAAACTCTAACATTAGACCTTGGCCAGAAGGTTACACGGATCTTTACTTTACTCCCTTCTATTTTTTAAGCTACTAAACTTTTTGTGGCTAATAATTACTGCTAATCTTGTTTTACCTCCATAATTTGTATTTTTATTTTCTTTTGTTTATTAAACTAAACTGGGAGCTTAAATATTTCAGCTCTCAGGTAAAATTCTAAAATGTTGACGAATATTTCTTCTCTAAATACTACAAGTAGTATGTACATATCTCACTAGCTGTACGTAATGTCCAGGCGAACTAGCTCACTTCAAAGTGGTGACAGCACACGCCAGCCTAGGTGGCCCGCCGCACCGTAGCACCATATACTTTATTCCGAATTGAAATTAATTACTTTATGAGATAGCAGCAATGATTGGGCATTTAGCGAGACTAATAATGAGTTATAATTTCTGAGGAATCACACATTTTGTGTTTGTTGTAAACATAAAACCACACGTCTAAAACAGGACTGGAACTCACTCTCTAAAATGAGCATAACGATTTCCACAATCGGGCAAACACTTTTTTGAGCGATTGAGCGATGATTTTTGAGCGTTTCATTAATATAGAGACTACTATAAGTCAATATTTCTAATTTTAAAAAGTATTTACCTTTCATTTTCAAGCGACGTGAATAATAAATGAGAACATAAAAACTACAAGCCTAAATTTAATTAAAATATACACATTGGACTGACCATTTGAAGACCTTTATTGGTATTTAACACACAGTGTGTCATAGCTTTATTATATTTTAATGGAAATATAAAATAGTGCCTTAAAAAACTGATATATTTCAAAAATATTATATTTCAGACAAATAAGTTTGCAAATAAGTACATAATTTTGTAAATAAAAGTTTACAAATATAGGTTTTAAAATTAAAATTTAATTGCGTCGTGAAAATTAATTTATTAATAATAATAATTTATGGATTACTCTATTTTACCTTTTATTTATTCATTAAATCGGCTAGGTTATACTATTGTATAATAAATTCTACAATTAATTTAAAAATACTGTATTGTTATAAAATATTTCACGGTTTATTTTATGTTGTTGACTATACAGAGTGATTCAGTAAACAACACTGAAAGAATGAATGGGGTATTCTACTAGTGAAAACTAAGTTTAAATAAGCCTAAAAATAGGTTTGGTAATGATTTGTTAGCAAGCTACGATTAGCGAACTTTGGACAGATTTCAGTGTTAATTGTAGAGTAATTTATGTAAAATGAACTGAAAATGAATAAAACTGGTTCGGCAACTGTAACTAAAGTAGCGTTTGAGAGAATATTAAAGTAAAATACTCTATTTTTTAACTTAACACCATTTCAAATATTTTATTGTCAATATATAAAAATAATTTTCCTTCTCTTTTTTTAATTGACTTCATTTTCATTATGTTGTTTAGAGTTTAATTATATACAGGTTTTGTCCAATTGATTTATTTGAATATTGCTAAAATAACAGAGTTATTTCAGACCAAACCTAAGAAATGTGTTATTTTGGTAACGATTTTAGCGTCTTATGGCGGTTTTCTGAAAAAAACACTCAATTTAAAGTGCCGGGACTAGTTTGATTCAATTTTAAAGTTTATTTTATATTAAATACATTAAGTTTGACATTTCAATTAACGTCCAAAAACAGTATGGCCTCATTTGAACTGAGTCTGTGAAACCCGTGAGAAATCTTTCGCTAGACGTAGCTCACTAAAAATAACCGTGTATAATAACAAAATGTTATTCAGTGAAAAATGGAGTATATACTGTAAGTAGAAAAAAGGTGTGTAAATGTAGTGGAGGTTTGAGAGCATAACCTGGTGGCGGTAACAGCCCTCGTCGAAAGCTAGCTCGATTAATGTCTTTCGGAAACCCGTAATGCAAAAAACGGTTTAAGATGAGATACCTTTTACGGTATTTTGTATATTCAAATTGCATGCTATAAAACATAGTTTTTAGGGGGGTTTAAATGCTTACAGGCAGAATGTGAGACTCAACCCCACTAAAAGCTCCCCTTCGTCACCAAGGGAATAGCCTAAAACAGTTTATCACATTATCAAGGCTGGGTAAGCCTTGATATGGGGTACATAGTAACTGGCCCGTTAGAAACTATTTTCACAGCTAAACAATAAAGCTGGCGATTAGGTTCCAGTTCTCTTCAGAACAGAACATTGTTTCTGCAGGGCTTGGAGGCCCAACGTCAGATACTAAAGAGACTCGTCTGTTGTGCCACCTGCCGCAAGAGAAGATGCTCTGCGGGATCGGTGGCACTTGGACATTACAGGCAGTGTGGGCTGTCGTCCGTACCCATGGTGTTCAAACACCTCCGGAAGTACCCGTGGCCAGAAAGAAATTGGTTCACGTAGTTCCCCACCTCTCCATGCTTCCTTGGCCAAAAGCCTGGCGAGAGAGTGAATATTTTAGGGGTTATCAGCAAATCTTGCTTAAGAGGATTATTTTAGTTAATAAATACATATACCTTAAATCTGACAGGATGTTCCATAATTAGAAAGAAAGAAAGGAAACCGTGATTCATTACAAAATAAATAAATAACAATTTTAGTAAATTTCCAATATGTATTTTTGGCTCAGCAATAGTCCACAGTATTGTCTGCTGGGGTGGCATCTTCGCCTATAACTAAAACAGTAATTGTTTACTCTAATTTATAAACAATTCATATAATTTAACATAACACAGAAAATGTTTCACAATAAATACATTTGGTTATGATTTCCTGGCTTATAAAAGAACAAAACAAAACAATACATATTCATGTATATAAATTTATAATTTTACCTATTTAATTTGAGTTAAAATTTAATTCTGAAATAAATGTTCACCTCATCTTTCAAGCATTTATTTAAAAATCCCAATGCAAGCCATCCCGTTTATCAATTGATAAAATTAGTTTAAATAGATTAACAGTTCAGTATAATTAGTTTAACAAGTATTTTACATTCTAAATTTAAAACACTTAGAAACGTATAAAAACAATTTTCACCACATATGTAGAGAGGTAACATTTCGTGCAACACTAGGCTTGTTCGGAGCTTAGAGTGAAAGATAGGGCTGTAATAACGTCCTCTGGGACCATTATCACACTCATTATATTTTACATCATATCTAGGCATATATTCAAACAAATAAAGTATATTAGTTTTAATTTTTATATAGCCATTGTATAATTTTGCTAGTTGTGTAATTTAATACAGAGAAATGTGTGACATATATTTTGTTAAATAGTTTGAATTTAACGTTTCTAGACAATCGGTTCATAAACAAATCATATTTCTTTTCCTATTCGGATATACATTTTTTATAGAAGAAGATGAAGTTCAGAAAAACGATCTTATACTACAAGGCATACGTAAGTCCAAACAAAGTATGAACAAAAGTGATAAAATAAACTTTAGATACAAGCATATTTTTCAGTTACCTAAAAAAGTTATAAAATAGTTTTATTTCTTCAGTTATATTACATCAAATATCCACTTTCCCTGATTTCAAAATATACACTAAATAAATTTAGTAACAAGTTGTAATAACGAGTCTTGAAACTGCACCTATAAGTTTTATATACTTGAATGTTACCAACACAGATTACAAGTAGTTCATATGACAAGTGTTCATTATTGAGCAATTTATTTTGGCGTTGATATGTCTTAGCTCTGGGGGGGGGTGTTGGTGATTTTTAAGATGGAAAATATGTAACGTGCTTCCATAGAAACTACCAGGGCTATTGTGTTGAATTTTTAATGTAAAAGAATAAGACCAGCTGTGTAGATGAGTTAAAAACATTCCCTTTAAGCATATACATGATCTTACCTATTTCCCTCAGGGAAGTACATACAAACATTTTTGTCAAGCCTTAGAATTAAAAAAACTTCAGGCTTTGTTAGTGCAAATGTATATGAACAGGATGAGTGAATTTTGTAACATAATCATTAAAATATTGTTTATTTAAACCCAAACACACAATGCTATCATATAATTAAAGCTCAAAGGTACAAAAAACTTCTGTTTTACGTGATTATATGACTTCTCCACTAAAGTAGCAGCCATTAAATTAGGTGTTTGGGTAGTTTTACAATATTACATATTTAAAGACAACGAAAACATGTGTTTCAGTTAACCAGAGTTATTGGTGTTATTGTAAGTAAATTTTGTGTCTGACCGAGCAATAAAATGAGTTCCCTCGTGCCCTAAAACATTTAAATTTACCTGTTTAAAAAAAGCATTGTGGAAAAATAATCAACAGGAAAAACATTGATAGAGTGTAAATTTATATTCTTGTTTTTAAGTTGATTTATTTTATTAACATTATTAACATAAAACAAGCTCTTACAAAAATGGTCAAATCATACATTGCTGAGGCAGCTGGTTTCTGATATTGAGGCCCAATAAACTATGTGTGTTGTTGCAAATGACGAATGAGAGGAATAATTAAACTGGTGAAGGAGTTTTGTGATATCTTTTACTCTTTACTTGTGACACACCACATAATGTGTGGTGTTTCACATGAGTTTATGTGTCGAATTCTGAAATTATATCACCTACAATTACAGCATCATTTTTCCCATATGAGGCGTCTGGAAAAAATCAAATGTATTGATTTATTTATATACCTTATAATCACCACTTAGAGGAGATCTGAACATAACATCGTAGCCCTATAGAATATTATGTATAAATCGTATATCTTTCAACCACAGTTTTTTCACAACACCTACCAGTCGATACAAAAGTGTTAGGGCTGTTTTTCGGTTTTCGGTATCAATTTACCATCCTTGATAAACTTCAATGAAAGCTAAATATTCACAAATTAAATTCTTGGAAAACTATCGAAAGTTTTTTATATAAATTTAATGAATTTTTACGATGTCAAACAAAAAATATTATTGAATTTTTATCATTTACAGTTTATTAAATTTTCATAATATCAATCGCAAGTCATCTACGTACTATTATTTAAAACAGAAATATTCAAATATATCTAAAAATAGGTTTTGTTCTACAGACCCAAAGCAGATGCAAGTAACGGAGCTTGAAAAGAGAAATATTCAAATATATATATAAATAGGTTTTGTTCTACAGACCCAAAGCAGATGCAAGTAACGGAGCTTGAAAAAAGAAAAATGTCGACGTAGTGATGAGAAAAAGAGGGGAGGAAATGAGAGATTGCATCTGGAGGAAGTGAGATGGAGAGATGATCTGGGAACTTGGTGGTGGAATATTCTGGAGTCATCATCAAATAACTATGTGCAACATTTATGAAACTTTAGCTTTAATTTATAATCTATTTAAAAAAAGCCTATTCCAATCAAAATTTAATTATTAATTTAGTTCAATTATTAATTAATGTTATTTGTGTATGTTTCTTCACCACTAAGCTTTCTTATTGAAAGTATATACATATGCAGTTAGTCATCTGAAGTTCTAAATTATTCATATAAGGACACTAATAATCATGTAAGAAATAATGTTACATTTTATTTTATGAACTAGAAAATCGCTCCTCAGCTAGCATTGGGTAGGATGAGGGGACTGAAGCTCCCACGGTCTTCTAAGCGACACCTTAGGCAGTCACTAGTCCCATCAGTGTCCACTTCCCAGCTAATGGAATCAGCATTTCCGGAGGAGTAGAATTCAAAAGCTGAAAAACTCTTTGGCCTTATCTCTCCACATGGAAATGCTGCTGGGATGTTGGTTGTGGATGCTGCTTTGTAGGATTATGTCGCGCTGCATGGTGCATAAGGTTCTGCATCAACAAGAACCTCAGTACCTTTTGACGTGGATATGTCTTAGATCTGGGGGTGGTGTTAGCAATCTGTAAGACGAAATTTTGAAACATAAGAACAGTTGTTTAGATTAACTAAATACATTTCCAATCTGAACTTAAAGGTTATGCAGGTAATATTTAAAAAAATAAGATCATAGGATAAGAATTTTATTAGAGCTGCATAACCTTTAAAGTTGTTATGGTTTTTATTTGTTAAAGTATTTTCTTTATTATTATCATCCTTTTTATTTTTGTAATTTTTTTTGCTATATATGACATTAGTTAGATGACTAGAGCAATGGTAAGTTATTTAAATAGAAAAATCAAATATGACGAGATTTGTTCTGTAAAGAAGTTGTAACTGAAAACGCTCGATAATAAAAGGTAATTTGATTTATCTATTTAACTTGAAATTATATACTTTGCTTTCAATAGTTAAATTTGAAATAACATATCTGAGTTCCTGTTGTCGGTCAGTAGTTTAGTATATCAGTTACCTAAGTATACAGGCAAGATAACTAGTCAATGAATAAATATAAATAAAGAGAAACATCATTTTATGTGAGTTTTTATAATAAATAGAAAATGAAACCGTAGTTTATCTACAAGAAAACATAACCAATTACTTATACTTACTTATACCAAACTTATAAAATGTTATAGTTATTATTTTATTGAGTACTCTCTGTAGTTATACATATCTCGTAACCATATTACCAATGTTTTACTAAATGTTTAAATATATACTGACTTGAAAGTACCTTAGTTGAACTTTTTGCCGCTGCTCTTTGCCTAAGTAACATAAATCTTTTCCAGTGACAAGGGACACCAGACATTGCAATTATCGCTAACCATCTGTCTAGAGTCTAAATCTCGACCTACTATGTCAAGACTTGCTGCAGTTATTTTCTTTTACTAACAAAATAATTAAACACCCTTAAATTATAAATTAGATTGATAACACTTTTGAAATTTTTTATTAATATTACGCAGTAAAATAAAATGAACTCATCAAAAATTGATGTATGTTATTTCTGAAAAATCCAATTCCGATCTGATGGAATAATTTCTAGAAATATGTCGGTAAGTTAATCTCCTCAAACAATATTTGTTTTCGTTTTCGCTTCTCCTGGTTTTCTGTAGTCCCAAAGTGTACGCCATTGTTTTGAATTGGATTTAAATAGTTATTCAAATTCATAAAACGTGTATTATGTTTGACGTGTTTGAATCCAAATAGGTATAAATTTAAAAATTAATGAGTACTATTTTAATCTATTTAATCACAATATTTAACAAATTAAATATTTTTGTTTTCATGATATAAGATATAACCTTTGACTATCCAAATGGATAGTCAAAGATATAACTTAGCAGAATTACACTTAAATATCACGTGTGCTAATCATTATTATTATAACTACAAATTGAGTAGATACATACTAGCAAAGAAGCAAAACATTTCTTATCTTTGTGTGAAATCACACAATTCCATTTCACACAAATATGTGAAATTAACATGTAAAGATGTACAACTCGTGTGAAACATGACACAAACTTTTCACATATTCATGTGAAACTACATACTTACAATAAATGTGAAAGTATACCACAAAATTACATAGCAAGACACTCGACTATTAGTTTTGGATTATATAAATTTGTCAAATATTGTGTGTGTCCTGTTAAAATTGTCTTTTTCGATGGATGGACATAGAAAAATTAACTGCGTCTACTACGGTCTATCTTACATTAAAATTCAAATTGTTATAATTATTTAGTAAAGAAGTTATTAAAACAGAAACGAGAGTTGTATGGTCATGCATTAATGCTATTGATGTAGTGAGATAGATGGATACTATATCAACAATAGTCATGCTAGGTGCAAGTGTTGACGCTTGGGTAAGTCTTGCGGTAGTGTCATGAACCCCTGCGCGGGGGCTTGGGATTTCAAAATCTGTAAGGTGCATGCTTTGTGAAGTTTCGTTTTATTTTTATATAAATGGTGTTGTATAGTATCAGGCAGTAGATTGGATATGAATAAGGGTCGGGGTTTTTACAAATTGTTCAATCCGTGCACAAATAAATAATAACATAAGAATAACATGGGAAAAACGCGCCGATTCGGTTGCCTCTTTGCGAGTATTTATCTACCAAATTGGTTTGTTTCATGTAATATTTTCGTACTATTAGTGAGGTTTTTTTCATTTTGCAATTAATATGATATTGATTTATTAATTTACAATTTAAATATTGTCACAAAAAATAAGATAAATATCATAGCAATGTGTTATCCACAAATAAAATAGTGATATTATTAAATAAAGAGGTACAGAGAGGAAGTAATCCGCATTACGATCTACTTTTTAAATAGCTTCCGGCACGAATCACCGCCTAGGCACTTAGACCTCTTGGCTGAATCGAAATTGCATTTTGTGTCACTGACGCATATATGATTCTCACTGTTTCAGTTCTTTCAGTTTTATTAAATGACGTCTCAAGATGGTAATATATTCTCTCTGAATGTAAAAAATACAACAAATTGTATGACTCTAAATATATTAAGGCATATTAAAACGTTTGAATAATATTTAATAAATGCTTAGACCTATAGTATTTTTAAGAGTTAAGAGTTGAGTTTTGTGATACTGAAAATTAACTTAAGTCGGTGAGACATTATGCACAGTCTATTTTTAATCAAAAATGTTGATCATATGTTTCTGTGAAATTGTTTTGTATAAATCTAATAGAATATGTCAAACCAATGAGAGTACCGTATGTATTTCTTAGATGGATATACATACAAAACTGTTTAATTAACATTTTCACAAATAGCAAGTGAATCTGCGAAAACCCTCAACACTCATGTGAAATGTTCGAAATAATTTGACCTCTTTCTTCCTCATATGCCCGTTTCAACGTCGTTAATGTAACGGCATTTGTTACTTTTACCTTGTGTCACAATAACGTCGCTCTTTAGAGCCCTTTGAGCAACGTTTACGGTTAACGTTTTCAATAGGCTAATTTAATGTTGTTCATAAATTTGGTAAATACCACACTGTAAATTGAAACTCATGAAACTTATCGCCCTAAACGTATTATAATAATAAATACTTTAAAAGTAAAATAGCTATTAAAATATGTGAACATTTTTAAAGCTAAAAATTACAAGGGTTGTACTTCCTTGTTTCTGACGTTAATTCAACCATTTGCCGATGACATTGTGACCTTGCACAGCTGAGTTGTAAACAGCATGCCAGAGTGAGTTGCGAGCTGCTACTAACTGTATTAATATTCACTGTCTGTGAAACTCTCGACGTTTTGCTGGCCTCTTATTCACAACGTTCTTATATTTTAACGCACTTACAATAAAAACTAATATTTTTCTTTATTTACTAAGGAAATATAAACCTGGGATTTTGAAACCGATTTCGTCTCAAAAACATACTTCACTCAAAAATGGTAACATATAAACACAATGGACCCGGTTTACTTTTCCTGAATCTGAAGTTTAGCAGCTACAAGGGGCTAATGTCAGTCGGGATGCCTATCCACATATCAGTACTACTTGACTTTGATCAGGCAGTACAAATTTAAAAACAATGAAAAATAATCATAATAACAATATAAATACCCCCGTCGCAGCAGACCTGCGTACTTAGTGAATTTCCAAATCAATAACATAATAATATACGACAAGTTTTATCATTATCTGTCAATAAATATGAGTATTATTTGCTACTCTCCATAAGATTAACATGTGAAAGAGTATGCAGGTTTGCTGCTGTGAGGAACGCTGAAAGTAGGTGTTTCTAGCGAAACAATTTATATTTTGACCATTTATACCAAGTTTCATCAACATCTGTCCACAAATAAAGGATTTTTCCCAAACTCTATATGATTAACATGGGAAAAGAGTATGCAGGTTAGCTGCCATGATAAACACATAAACTATGATTTTTAAGCATAAATGTATGGATCTCAACCACATGAAGCTAAATATCATGTTTCATCCAAAAATATTTAATAATAAGTGAAACATTAATTTTTCCTTATCCTGCATAAGATTAACATTGGAGCCCCAAAATACAGCGTACCGTGTTTAGATTTTTTAATCTCGGTAACCGTTGGAGATAGAGAAAAAAAGGAACTAAATTGTGTAGTTTTTAAGGTGATTCCAATAGTGAGAGATAAAATTAAAAATGTTTTAAATGATATGAGAAAACGCAAAAACCCCATTTTAAGGGTACAAACCCCCCCCCAAACTACCCGTTCCGATTGTCCGATATGTCTGGTTTACGAATTCGTCAAATGCAGGAACACACGTCTCTACCAAATTTGGTCTCGATCAGACCATTTTACGAGAGTTATCATGTTCACAGACACACACATATATATATATATAAATTTTAACGACTATTGTTTTTAGTCTCTAGGCACCTAAAGAAGAAAAAATAACATTGTCCCGGGATTAATTCTTACCATGAGACGATAATAGCTTATTTCCTATGGCAAATTCGCTAAAATAATATCCTAAAATACTTAACGTCGAAAGGAATGAACCTGAAAGTTAATTTGATAGAAGCAATTAAAAAATAACGAATAATTGGTTCGATGTAATTGCTGTTTTCCATTAACCATAGTTTGCTTTTTTCAACTCTTCTTTTTGACTTCTATAAAACTTTAGTGTGATTACACAGATTATCACACACTTATTATGTGATATTATCAGAGAAAAATTTCTCGCAAACGGTGTATCAGAAGTTCCGGTTACTTGTCAAGGCTCAGTTATACAACTAGCCGAGTACCAGTTATACAAACTTACCAATAGCCCAAAAATTATCTAGAAACATCAATTGCATATATTTTACCTCTTGCTTTTAATTTTAAATAGTAAATAGTGAAGTAAAATTCTAAGTTGAAGAAACTGTAGTTTATATTACTAGAGTAGAGAATGTTTCTTTCACTACCTTCATTATTTAATAGCCAATGTTAAGTCAATAATAATATTAATAAGTAAATAGTAGTCACACTAAATATGTTAAGAGTATAAACAATGTTAATTGCAAAATTTAAGCTTTTAAGACGCACAATTGGGATGCTTCGAAAAGGGCGAGAGGCGTAAACCTGTCAGCTGAAACTTAATACTGATACTGCAGCGGTATTCGAACACCGTAACAGTATCCAATATCAAATTATTGTACTTAAGAAAAAAGGCCATTTTTTATTTTCTCCATGGTTGTATAAATTTTAAAGTTGATAATTTACCCTGTCAAATACAGCTCTCTCCCAATCAGAGAACCATTAAAGAGGTTCTCTAAATATAACCTGTGCTTCCCAGGAATCATACTTTACTATTATAATTAATGATAAAAATGTATATGGTTATTTCATTTTGTTTCCACATGTTCAGCTGTCAGTTACTTTAGAGATATGTGGTATGGTGTGATATGGAATATAGTTAAGCTTTGCTTGTGTTTTATCGTAATTTCCTTACAAATACTATTCCGTACAGCATCTTTCCTCCTGACATGAGGAGGTGAACAATTATTGTATATGATGATACCTTATACTGTATAATAATTACAATAGGCCACATGGATCCACCAAACTTAAATAACTCTCTTAAAATATGTTTTTAAATATTTTTTGTTTAATCCAAAGAATATTTTTCGTTTTGTGTAGTATAATTATCATTTTTCAAATATAAACCACTACTAGTATATTAGTCTTATTTGTTTGTTATGATAAAACTAGCTTTATTGTTAGGTAATAAGCAAACTCCCTGTAGGCTAAAGTACCTTGAGTTCTCTAGAGTTAGAGAGTTGTGTCGAGCAGTGTCCAAGAAATGCTTCGAAGAGTACTCCCTTCACGTGAAGGATATTGTCCCGGTAAATCCTAAAATATTCTGGAGCTTTGTGAGAAGTCTTCGTAGGCAGGACTCAGTGCCACCCCTGCTCCGCCTTGATGGTGCTTCATCTTCGGATGCCCAGCAGATGTGTAAATTTTTGCCTCATTCTTCTCCTCTATCTTTACCCCCCCAGTCGGCGGACTCTCAGTCGGAGTATAGACTTGATTCCTTGGGATCTCTCTCCTCTGTTGCCTTCACCACCGCCGAGGTCACGAAAGCGTTGTTGGAACTGGACAGCTCCAAGGGTTGTGGTCCTGACCTTATTCCACCTAGTGTGTTAAAAAACTGCAGAGGCATCATTGCTGACCCCCTAACTGCATTGTTCAATAAATCTGTTTTTGAAGGCGTGTTCCCGGACTCTCTTAAAGAAGGTTTTGTAGTGCCGATTCATAAAAGTGGCTCTAAGTGTGATGTTAAAAACTACCGGCCTGTTGTTATACAGCCAGTCATAGCCAAGGTGTTCGAAAAGCTGGTGCTGACTAGAGTCAGCCCTTTCTTTAAAACAATTATCTGTCCAAATCAACACGGGTTTTCGCCAAAAAAGGCGACCACAACTAATCTTGTCTCTTTCCAATGTCAAATCATGTCGGCCTTTAGGGAGCACTGTCAACTTGATGCGGTATATTTAGATTTCGCAAAGGCTTTCGACAGAGTGAGTCACAAACATCTCTTAGCTAAACTTCATGCACTGGGCATTGTTGGTTCTATTTACGAGTGGTTGTCTAGTTACCTGTCGAACAGGAGTTTGAGGGTTAAATTTGCCGGTGGCCTGTCATCTGAGTTTACTGCCACGTCTGGTGTGCCCCAGGGGTCTCATCTGGGTCCTCTGCTCTTCAATATCTTTGCGAACGACATTGTCCGTGGAATGTCTTCTCTTTGCAGACGATAGATCTCTTTGCAACCATTGTTTAAATGGTTGTCCATTGATAAATAAATAAATAAATAATACACATTAACATGTTAAACATTTGTTCACTGTACTTTAAGAGTAAAAGTACTAATAGAAGTTTCTTTATTTGTTAAAAATAACAAAATATGTATTATGTTAGCCATTGATGTCTACTAAAAGCATTTATACTGTAGTTCAAAGTTTAATTTCTATTATTCCTTTTATTTTTGTTGAAAAATAATGTATTCAAATTGTGTATTTTAAGCCTAATTCGCTGTAGTAGCCACACGCTACTATAAGACGCGTGGAAAAAGCTAATTTTCAGTTTACTAACATATATTAGCAAACTGAAAACTAGATCTTTTCCACACGTAAAATATGCACTTAAAAATTTAGGCAGTCTAGTAATTTTATCAGTCTGTAGCATTTATGTTTATAAGTATAATATATAGTGAGTCCTTTGTTTGAAATTTATTATTGGTGATGGTGGATTGATATTATTTAGATTTTTATTGCGGACATTTTCCATCACGATTTTATGTAAAACAAAGTTTCACGACGTTTCGGGATCTGGAATCTGATCCCGTCCAAAGGTGAACTAATATCTAAAACATAGCACAATTAATTAACACATAATCCGGACCAAACCGGTATAAAGCTGAAAACATAAAAGTTTAAAGCAGTCAAAAAAACTTACTAACAAACCATTCACTAACCATTACACACAAAAGAAACCAAACACGTCCGCTCGTCACGGAGACTCAAAGACAACTGGAAGGAATGGGCGTGTCCCACCGGAACCAGAAACAAAATGGCCGCCGCCAAAACCCTAAATCCAGGCGAAACACGTCCAACAGTATTTATTATTATTATTTTATATTCAATTGCAAATCCACAAAAAAACATAAATACATAAAAAATGAATACCCATTTACTGGGTACAAATCCCCCAAACTACCCGTTCCGATTGACTAATAGGTCTGGACTACGAACTCTGGACTGGTAATCTTATGGAGGATAGGGAAAATTTAATATTACCCATATTAATCAATATTTTTGGATAAAACTTTATATTTAGCTTCATGTGGTTGAGATCTATCCATTTATGCTTAAAAATCATAGTTTATGTGTTAATCATGGCAGCAAACCTGCATACTCTTTTCCCATATTAATCTTATAGGGAATAGGCAAACTCCTTTATTTATGGACAGATGTTGATGAAAGTTGGTATAAATGTTAAGATAAAAATTATTTATCGTAGAAATGACTACTTTCAGTGTTCCTCACAGCAGCAAACCTGCACACTCTTTCCCATGTTAATCTTATGGAGAATAGGTAAATGATTCTCATGTTTATGGACAAATTTTTATAAAACTTATCATATATTATTATTATTATATTACTGATTTAGAAATTCGCTGAGTATGCAGGTCTGCTGCGATGGGGGCATTTTAATTTTGTAGCAACATTGTAAATAATCATTCTTTATATTTACACTTAAATATTTTTATAATAACGCTTTTACATTTTACATTCTTATTTACAATATTATTTTGTAGAATAAGTGAGGAGAATATAAACTCAGAGTGCATTTAATTTGAACACTAATGGTAAATGTTAATGTAAATACTAATGGGATATTAATCTTGGCTGATTTTTTCATATTTCAAATAGGGGTATAGTTAGAAAAACTAAAGTATTTCAAAGGAATTAATTCTTTAAGACAATGCTTGTCAAAAGCACAACGGCCCATTCAGATGTTGTCATGAATAGGTTTTCACTGATAGTCTATTGTCCCTTCTTTGAAAGGTAAAACGGAGATTTCGATGAAATATCTAACACGAGATTCTCCCTCAACAGTTTAGTATGACAAACGTTACTATTACATATTGTTTGGAAATATGTCAATTACGCATACACTCTTAATTTCTAAGTATTGTCCAATTTTTAGTTCATGTTTAAAAAACTATTTCTCACTCTGATGGTAAAATTTATTTATTTTTATTTTATTTTTTAAAGGAATACAATACGTTGTTTATACTATTTTCGTTTTGTCATTTTCTTAAATACTGTGTCTATACGGATTTGAAATTTTTACGTTTTGATGCGCTAAGGTCCAAATACCGATCTTATAAACTTAGTGTGTACTCAACCTACTGTGTTACATGCCACTGGCACGGTAGATCAGAGGTAACGCTCTGGTCCAGTAAGTCTAAGGTCCTGTATGAGCATGCGTGGTCGTCACCTCTGGCCAGCCCATGTGACTGTAATACCCTGATCTAACACCTAACATAACCTAACCTGATTATTGCCGCTACGCGCCAGCTCGCTGTTTTCAATTCACCGCACAGGCCCTAAACTTATGGTGATGGGCAGATGAGGTTTAAAAAAACTTCGACCTTTTGTTAGCAAAGAGTATCATTAGGTATTAGCCAAAAGACAGAGCCGATCTTAATGACTATCAGTTTTGAAAATCAGTTTATCCCCTTTTTATGTAGTCTTTATTTTATCGATAGAATAAAAAAAATGTTTGGCTCATTACAGTATTGTCGAGCTGATACGTCACAACTAAGTATTTGTATGAAGATACACCTTTTGAGCCGTTATGATTTGGCGGTTAGGTCAAGAAAATAAACCAATTCGCACAACCTTACCAATCTTGCCCCGACTTGAGTCTGACCATTCCACCCACGGTAATACATTCTTCCGTATCGGATATTCCCTATCATAAATAACCTAATGGTATCCCAAATACAGAATATAAAATATTATTGCTCTTATAACAAGTAGACACTAAAATACTAAACTACCAACAAAATAATTTATCTATTTCAATTAATCAGATGCGTTTTTATATGAAAATAAAAAATCTGCCATATGAATTTTTAATTTTTGCTTATCCTACTATAAAGAACTGATATTTGGTTGAAAACGTTTTTTAATATATATTTTAGTAATGCTGTACTAAAATATATTCACCTAAAATATTCACCTTATTCACGGCATCGTATACAAGATGTTTTAACAAAAAGTATCTCAAAATTAAATAAAATCTTTACTTGTTATAATATAACTTAGATTTCTAACCAGTTTGCAATTTTAAAATAAAAACATTAGCCTGTTATCAATATTCTAGCTCAAACCTTGAGACTGTTCAGAGAAATGTATCAGAGAAGCGGCGCGCCTCGCAGTCAAGGGCTCTACAGGCCCTCTTGTAACAATGGTGGCATTTCCCAAGTGTTCTAGTTTGTGGCCTCCCTCGTCTTGTATGCCTGGAGCTCTATTTGTTGCTCTTCAAGGTTTTAGTTGTTGTTACCATTTGTATGACAACAAATTTGGATAAATATAAAAATATAGTTAGTACTGAGCAAAACATTAATTTGTATTAGTTATTATAAAAGTAATCTAAGTTAATTATACAGTGTGTACTGTAGATTGAGTATGGAAACATTTATGTATTTTTAAACTAGAATACATGCAAATATTCTCTTCGGGGCTTGATTGTTGAAAAAAGGACCAATTTCGAACCCCCCTAACAGGATGGGGGTAGATCGTAACGTATTTTTTGCAAATAATAAGCTCTACTGAGTGACCTCTCATTTTGAAGGATTGGTCAAAAGAAATAGAATGATGCAAACACGACAAAGATGTCTCAATGGCGAGATTACAAAATTAGATTAGGTGAAAAAGCACCCACAATTTTATATCCCTTGCCACACTAAAAATTATTTTAATTGAAATCCATCGGTCCTAAAATATTTCAGTTTAAAACTGTAACTGTGAGGAAAATTACGTATCAACGACGTTTGATAATTCTGTATTTATATCATTAAAATTTTAAATTTTAAAAAAGAGGAAAAGAAGAGTAAAAGAGGAAATTGATGAAAAATAAATTGGAATATTATAGATAATTTAAATTACTCTTTATTTGGTAATATAAAAAGAGCAAGGTGTACTTAAACCAACCAGAAATATTCACAACGGGTTTCATATAGCATTGTCATACGATTAACTGCTAAGGTGGTACTGTATTTTTAATATTTTGGTGTTAATAGAGTTAATAATTTACTTTCAACCAGATATGGGCTGGTATTTTCCCACCTGAAGCCATTTAACTCAAAAGTACCCGTTTCTCCATAAAACTGAGCCACGTAGTAACAATTTTCACTGTTTTATAAATTCATCCATGGTGTAATTTTAGAACTGAGCTATGCAGAAAAATAACCCCTATGCCCAACATTCAAAATGCAATATTAACAATAGAATCTACGTCACGTTACGGTGACACCAGTTTCTCTACCAACCTCCAAAGTCCTTCGGAAATCACATGTAGCTCCCTCATAATTTTCTTAGTGGGGTCAGACCGTGCTTCAGCAGATGCATGGCAACAGATTGTAGTCGCGACTCTGACCTCTGTTCCGTAGATCGGCGAGCGCCCGCCGGCAGGGTATGAGAATTGAGTGTGACTGTGACAGTGCTACTAATCTAGTTTTATCTTGAACGTTATCAAACATATGTTAGGCTCTGTGGCCCTGACCCCAAGCCTTTCTTCAGTATTTAGCCGATAATTACCGAAGAAGTATTCAAATTTGCTTGCTTTTCCTTAACGTTTCAAATTAAAGGTTCAGCGATAATTTCCTCCGTGTAACACTACACAGGACACAACGATCTGAACTGCTAAATAAAATCTGCACTTGATCGATCTGCACAGCACTGCTTCATTAAAACTGCTGATATTGTGTAACGTCCGTTTGCCCATGTCTGCATTAATACATCCGTGCACTATCATTTACTTAGAGCTCTGAGTTTGTAGACTGTTTCTACTGCACTGCTTCATTAAAACTGCTGATATTGGTAACGTCCGTTTGCCCATGTCTGCATTAATACATCCGTGCACTATCATTTACTTAGAGCTCTGAGTTTGTAGACCGTTCCTACTGCACTGCTTCATTAAAACTGCTGATATTGTGTAACGTCCGTTTGCCCATGTCTGCAATAATACATCCGTGCACTATCATTTACTTAGAGCTCTGAGTTTGTAGACCGTTTCTACTGCACTGCTTCATTAAAACTGCTGATATTGTGTAACGTCCGTTTGCCCACGTCTGCATTAATACATCCGTGCACTATCATTTACTTAGAGCTCTGAGTTTGTAGACCGTTTCTACTGAACTGCTTCATTAAAACTGCTGATATTAGTAACGTCCGTTTGCCCATGTCTGCATTAATACATCCGTGCACTATCATTTACTTAGAGCTCTGAGTTTGTAGACCGTTTCTACTGCACTGCTTCATTAAAACTGCTGATATTGTGTAACGTCCGTTTGCCCATGTCTGCATTAATACATCCGTGCACTATTATTTACTTAGAGCTCTGAGTTTGTAGACCGTTTCTACTGCACTGCTTCATTAAAACTGCTGATATTGTGTAACGTCCGTTTGCCCATGTCTGCATTAATACATCCGTGCACTATTATTTACTTAGAGCTCTGAGTTTGTAGACCGTTCCTACTGCACTGCTTCATTAAAACTGCTGATATTGTGTAACGTCCGTTTGCCCATGTCTGCATTAATACATCCGTGCACTATCATTTACTTAGAGCTCTGAGTTTGTAGACCGTTTCTACTGCACTGCTTCATTAAAACTGCTGATATTGTGTAACGTCCGTTTGCCCATGTCTGCATTAATACATCCGTGCACTATCATTTACTTAGAGCTCTGAGTTTGTAGACCGTTTACTGCACTGCTTCATTAAAACTGCTGATATTGTGTAACGTCCGTTTGCCCATGTCTGCATTAATACATCCGTGCACTATCATTTACTTAGAGCTCTGAGTTTGTAGACCGTTTCTACTGCACTGCTTCATTAAAACTGCTGATATTGTGTAACGTCCGTTTGCCCATGTCTGCATTAATACATCCGTGCACTATCATTTACTTAGAGCTCTGAGTTTGTAGACCGTTTCTACTGCACTGCTTCATTAAAACTGCTGATATTGTGTAACGTCCGTTTGCCCATGTCTGCATTAATACATCCGTGCACTATCATTTACTTAGAGCTCTGAGTTTGTAGACCGTTTCTACTGCACTGCTTCATTATAACTGCTGATATTGTGTAACGTCCGTTTGCTCATGTATGCATTAATACATCCGTGCACTATCATTTACTTAGAGCTCTGAGTTTGTAGACCGTTTCTACTGCACTGCTTCATTAAAACTGCTGATATTGTGTAACGTCCGTTTGCCCACGTCTGCATTAATACATCCGTGCACTATCATTTACTTAGAGCTCTGAGTTTGTAGACCGTTTCTACTGGACTGCGACATTTTTTTTAGACGCACAAAATTTCAAAGACAAGCGAGTACGCATAAATGTGCGCATTTGTTTTAGAAACACCCGGTTATTATTTTCCGTTCAAAATTCCTAAGTGGATGTAATAATAATAAAAGAGTTCTTACAAAGCACTCCTTAGACCCTGTTTTGACTTTAACACTTTTATTCTACTTAATTGTTATTTTAGTAAATAGTTTTATTTTGTTTATTCACAACTAACAAAACCAGGGTGTATAATATTTAAGGAATGCGTATTTATACATCTAAGGCATAAGTTCCAATAGACTGAAATGTTTTGTACGTGTTGAGAAAATATGGTAAAGTTGGATTTTTATGAAAAGCTGCAAACCCTTTGTGAGCGATTGGATGTAGCTAAGCTTATTTCGCCACCCTGGGGGTTACATCTAAAAAGATCGCTTTGTGTTCCACTGAGTTTATTGTAAACTGCTTCTCTTTTTAGTAAAATACACCTAGGTAAAACAATCACTCTATGGAGTTTTTTCTGTAAAAATCTGCCTAGTTATTGCTTGGTTGTTGCATATATAGGAATCATATGTATAATTTCCTTGTTTGATAAAAACATTTTTCTCCATTTTTCATTCCTAAGCAAAAAATCTGATCTTTGAGGCATATGTCAAGTTTTATGAACTGTTCCAAAAAGAATATTATTTCCTGCGTAGTTTAACTTTCATTACAGTGCCAATATAGGTATATGTATAAGTGTATATTGTTTTAAATGCGATGTCTTAGCGTACAAAATCTTAGTGAGAAACCATTTACTTTTGTATCATTTTCATTTAAATAGTTGTATTAATTTTAGATTAACTTTCACAGTATAAAAAATACACAATATAAAATACGTATATATTTTTATTTTGTACGGGTATTGTTAAAAAATTATTTTTAATTTAATAAATATTATGTGTTTATGTAACGTATGTTGTATGTATTGTATGATTATGATGATTTAATAAATATGTATGACCACATAAATCTCAAACTATACGAATATATAATTATAAAATATTATAAACCTAACATTTTAGTGTAAAAAACTCTTTCATAAAAGCGTGCGTTGTGCGCTTTTAAATTAAATGTAGCCAAACGTAATCCCCTTTGCATGAGCATTCCTTGAAGTGAAATCAGCTTAGCCAAAGCAACGGTCCGGTCCCCCAGCGGAGGTTTATGCTCAAAACTAGTTTATACCTCCTACTACTAAATAATAACCGAGTTGGATGGATCACTATGATTGTTGTGTAGGATTTTAATTACTTGTAGTATTAAGCTTTGTTTAATGAGCAGCAAGACAAAAGCTGTAGCTGGTCACTCGGGCTAAAATTGTATTTTTCAACATCGCTCCTTTTTCTTTACTTTGGTTGGTAAAGTGATTTTTCAGCCCCAGTGTCGAGTGTGAATCCTATTTTTTGGTTGTAGAGACTTATGTTATACAATTACATACGAAATTGTAAATTAATACATCAATTCGTTCCAGAGTAAAAAATGTGTTTGTAAGAAAAGAAATTGGCGGATTTCGGGAAATATTATTTGTTAAAGCTAACATATAACAAATTAATTAACATTTTCGAGTAATTTTAAATTGTAGAAAATGTTGTGGTATATGTAACTTTAAATTGTTGTTGTGGTCAGTCATGGACATTTTATACCATTATGTAGAACCAAATAATTTTGAACAATTGATATAAAGAATCAAGAGAGAACCAATAATCAAGAATCTTTACTTATATTTAAATGTAATACTGATATTAAACGCATCAAACATCAGCTTCAGTTCAATATCTTCGAAGGTTTCTCACGTTTCGGTTCTTTCGTCGTTCTCAGAAGTTATCCCTTTGCATGTAATCTAATTTCCTTTTTGCTCTCCAAAATTAGATTATATTTAAATTTGGATTTTGTTGAAAAAATCAATACACAATATACTTCTTTATTCTTACAATTTTAAAAATCCCTCAAATTAACTATGCAGTATTTTTACGACGAGTAAATTCAACTAAATCGTGAAACTATCGTATTCCAAAATACTTATACAATTTGAAAAAGTTATAAACATTTGTTATTAAAATAAAATAGAATAAAATGTATATTTTAAACATTTAAATCCAAAACCTTTGACTTTCCCCATTATTATTGTTAACTTAAAATCTTTGGCCGTACCCAACTCAATCCCGTCCTACAAGGTAATAACAAACGATTTATTCAGTTTTACTGTGTGATGCTGAAAACCAATTTCCATGTAAAACTGTTGACAAATGAAGAAGACCTTGATATTTTAGTAATCATCATAAGAATAGCACTGTACCGGTTACCACGAAAAGCAAACAGAATTTTTATCCGGCCTGATTGTAGTTGAGTAATAATTAAGAACTTTTATTTATTTATTTTTAAGCTGGTTATAATGCGGAAATAACTTGAATACGTCATAACATTAATAGCTAGACATGCAATGTCAATGCAAATCATTAGATCTGTTTTGATAGATTTGGATTATTGACATGTTTTAACGGTTTTTAGCGGTGAAGTACATATCAAGTACTTAAATTGCGTACTAAACCATTTTAAACACCCGCCTTGGTACATTGTCTAAGTAAGTAGATATTATTGTATCAAGTTTTATAAAAAATGGACAATCGTTTTGGTCTTACAGCCTTTACATAGACAGACAGACAGGCAAGCAGTTAGACAGTCAGAGAGGCAGACGTCTGTCAAAAACAGTTATTTAGGTGCCGGTAGTCGAAAATGGATCTTTCCACTCTCAACTCAAATTCAAAAATGTAAACGAAAATAACTATCTCTATACAATGTAGAAGGGGAGATAAAGTAACACACAAACTACACATTGATGGAGAGAAAAAGCAATCGTTAACTAACTTATATTTTGTAAGCGAAGTATTAAAACTTTTGTATACTAAATATAGTAAAATCTGTATTTGTATTGAAATACAAATTTTAGTATTTCAAAGTTGCCTAAAAAATAACGAATACTAATATTCTTATAATTTGTAAACATAATTGTAAAGTACATTAATTCTTCTACCCATACGTACCAATAGTTGTATTGATTGTTACAGCCCATTATGTTTAACCATTGACTCTTCCATTAAAACCCAATCCCCTAACTAAAAAAACATCAATCCAATCCAGCAATAATCCCATATGACAAAGTTCATTTCCTTGATTTACTGGCAAAGTTTTAACAGCAGAGCTTGAAACAACTTTCAGGAAACCAAGTCCCGATTGTCTCCGATAAATGGTTCGTCAAAGTTTCGTCATCAGTTAAGACTTGCTGTTGATCTCAACCGTTTTGTTGGTTTTATTATAATTTATTTGAATGATCAGGTTTAATTTAATAATTTATGATACCTTTAAATATACAGCTGTTGCTAGTGAGGGGTTATTATTTTTAGTATACATACATAAAGACAGACAGATAACTCTATATTAATAAGTAGATATTGATATTTAAGTACTCTTTTATCTGTCAGTTTTTTTTAACTGTGTGGTTTCTAGAGCATATATCTCTATGGTTACAGTTTTATACGTATATTTGTGTGCTTTGTTCTGGGAATATCATTAAGTTAATATTGAAGTAGATGTTTTAGTCATGGGTGGTGGTTATAATATTATCAACTCGGAGCCTCGGGAACGGCCAACTGGTACAGCCGCCCGGCCGGGTAGCTGCCTCAAAACGAGGAAGAATGATCAACTCGGAGCCTCGGAAACGACCAACTGTTACAGCCGCCCGGCCGGGTAGCTGCCTCAAAACGAGGAAGAATTATCAACTCGGAGCCTCGGAAACGGCCAACTGGTACAGCCGCCCGGCCGGGTAGCTGCCTCAAAACGAGGAAGAATGATCAACTCGGAGCCTCGGAAACGGCCAACTGGTACAGCCGCCAGGCCGGGTAGCTGCCTCAAAACGAGGAAGAATGATCAACTCGGAGCCTCGGGAACGGCCAACTGGTACAGCCGCCCGGCCGGGTAGCTGCCTCAAAACGAGGAAGAATGATCAACTCGGAGCCTCGGGAACGGCCAACTGGTACAGCCGCCCGGCCGGGTAGCTGCCTCAAAACGAGGAAGAATGATCAACTCGGAGCCTCGGGAACGGCCAACTGGTACAGCCGCCCGGCCGGGTAGCTGCCTCAAAACGAGGAAGAATGATCAACTCGGAGCCTCGGGAACGGCCAACTGGTACAGCCGCCCGGCCGGGTAGCTGCCTCAAAACGAGGAAGAATGATCAACTCGGAGCCTCGGGAACGGCCAACTGGTACAGCCGCCCGGCCGGGTAGCTGCCTCAAAACGAGGAAGAATGATCAACTCGGAGCCTCGGACGGCCAACTGGTACAGCCGCCCGGCCGGGTAGCTGCCTCAAAACGAGGAAGAATGATCAACTCGGAGCCTCGGGAACGGCCAACTGGTACAGCCGCCCGGCCGGGTAGCTGCCTCAAAACGAGGAAGAATAATCAACTCGGAGCCTCGGAAACGGCCAACTGGTACAGCCGCCCGGCCGGGTAGCTGCCTCAAAACGAGGAAGAATGATCAACTCGGAGCCTCGGGAACGGCCAACTGGTACAGCCGCCCGGCCGGGTAGCTGCCTCAAAACGAGGAAGAATGATCAACTCGGAGCCTCGGGAACGGCCAACTGGTACAGCCGCCCGGCCGGGTAGCTGCCTCAAAACGAGGAAGAATGATCAACTCGGAGCCTCGGGAAACGGCCAACTGGTACAGCCGCCCGGCCGGGTAGCTGCCTCAAAACGAGGAAGAATGATCAACTCGGAGCCTCGGGAACGGCCAACTGGTACAGCCGCCCGGCCGGGTAGCTGCCTCAAAACGAGGAAGAATGATCAACTCGGAGCCTCGGGAACGGCCAACTGGTACAGCCGCCCGGCCGGGTAGCTGCCTCAAAACGAGGAAGAATGATCAACTCGGAGCCTCGGGAACGGCCAACTGGTACAGCCGCCCGGCCGGGTAGCTGCCTCAAAACGAGGAAGAATGATCAACTCGGAGCCTCGGGAACGGCCAACTGGTACAGCCGCCCGGCCGGGTAGCTGCCTCAAAACGAGGAAGAATGATCAACTCGGAGCCTCGGGAACGGCCAACTGGTACAGCCGCCCGGCCGGGTAGCTGCCTCAAAACGAGGAAGAATGATCAACTCGGAGCCTCGGGAACGGCCAACTGGTACAGCCGCCCGGCCGGGTAGCTGCCTCAAAACGAGGAAGAATGATCAACTCGGAGCCTCGGGAACGGCCAACTGGTACAGCCGCCCGGCCGGGTAGCTGCCTCAAAACGAGGAAGAATGATCAACTCGGAGCCTCGGGAACGGCCAACTGGTACAGCCGCCCGGCCGGGTAGCTGCCTCAAAACGAGGAAGAATGATCAACTCGGAGCCTCGGGAACGGCCAACTGGTACAGCCGCCCGGCCGGGTAGCTGCCTCAAAACGAGGAAGAATGATCAACTCGGAGCCTCGGGAACGGCCAACTGGTACAGCCGCCCGGCCGGGTAGCTGCCTCAAAACGAGGAAGAATGATCAACTCGGAGCCTCGGGAACGGCCAACTGGTACAGCCGCCCGGCCGGGTAGCTGCCTCAAAACGAGGAAGAATGATCAACTCGGAGCCTCGGGAACGGCCAACTGGTACAGCCGCCCGGCCGGGTAGCTGCCTCAAAACGAGGAAGAATGATCAACTCGGAGCCTCGGGAACGGCCAACTGGTACAGCCGCCCGGCCGGTAGCTGCCTCAAAACGAGGAAGAATGATCAACTCGGAGCCTCGGGAACGGCCAACTGGTACAGCCGCCCGGCCGGGTAGCTGCCTCAAAACGAGGAAGAATGATCAACTCGGAGCCTCGGGAACGGCCAACTGGTACAGCCGCCCGGCCGGGTAGCTGCCTCAAAACGAGGAAGAATGATCAACTCGGAGCCTCGGGAACGGCCAACTGGTACAGCCGCCCGGCCGGGTAGCTGCCTCAAAACGAGAATGATCAACTCGGAGCCTCGGGAACGGCCAACTGGTACAGCCGCCCGGCCGGGTAGCTGCCTCAAAACGAGGAAGAATGATCAACTCGGAGCCTCGGGAACGGCCAACTGGTACAGCCGCCCGGCCGGGTAGCTCAAAACGAGAAGAATGATAAATGGTACAGCATAGCTGCCTCAAAACGAGAAGATGATCAACTCAAAAGCCAACTGGTACAAGCTGCCTCAAAACGAGGAAAATAAGTCAACCCACGAACATGAGATTTCAGGAAATAAGATATTATGGATTTGTGGGTTCAGAATGATTTAAGAGCCATTTATAGATAGGCCATCACAATGAATATATATTAGTTCTTGGTGGATGAGCATTGCTCGGTGAAATATATAGGGACTAGACCTAAACATGTATTAAAAAAACTCCAACCTCAGACTACTTTCAAATCAAATTAAATATCTTAGTTCAATTACTTAATAGGAAAAACATTTTCTATATATTAAACAGCTATCACAAACCACTTGTAAACCAAGTTACCTAAACTTAAAACGTAAATATCGTGCCCACCCGAGAATCCATCGAGGAATCATCGAATTGGTAGCTCTCCGTACTACCAACCGAGCCACAGCAGCCGCTCGTACCAGTGCGTTTAAGTTATTTTAACTGTCCTTGGCCTATTTATGAAAAACATTGTTTTCTGACAAAACCAAAATATTTTGGATCTGTATTACTCTGCTTTTATTTCATGCAATTATTCTTACACCATTTAGTTTCAACAATTTAAACAACTGATGTAGATATTTTCAATAAACGGTTGTGATAGAAAATGGTATTTTACTGAACCAAAAGCAATTTATAGAAAATAGCTAATATAAACACACACACACACACACACACACACACACACACACACATATATATATATATATATCATTTTAAGAGAAAGTAAAAAATCATTATGTACGGTAGGATGTTTTTTTAGAGAAAAAAAGAAATCAGAATGCTACTATATATGTTAGACGGGCTAGAAACAATTCGCTAAAGGGACTGAATATCTAATAGAGCTTCGAGGTAAGGGGCGAGGACAAAATAATTCCTATTCTCCTCTTAAAGGACACAACCTGATAACTCTTAACTGGCCGTGCGGCTTACCAGTTGGCCGTTCTAGGAGGCTTCTACTCGACCCATCTTATCCTTTACTAATGAATGTTCCAGTTGAACCTTTCACCCAAAAAATGTGTTCCAATTTGGCTACAGCCAGTCAGCTAAGACATATCCATGTCAATAAACTATGACAATGAACCAATCCATACGATATGCCTTTAAAATACCCCCGTCGCAGCAGACCTTGCGTACTCAGCGAATTTCCAAATCAATAACATAATAATAATAATGTATGACTAGTTTGATCATTATCTGTCAATAAATATGAGTATAGCCTTTAAAATATGTATGCAAGTTCCTGCTGTGAGGAACGTAGATTTCTAGCGAACAATAACCAAATCATATAATAAAATAATGTATGATTTGATCACTATCCAATAAAATAGAGATATATTTGCCTATTCAATGTATATAATTTCCATGTGGTATCTATAAAAAAATTTTTTTTCTTTTATATCAATTTCAAACATCAAAATAACAATTTCACTATCCAATACAAAAGGTTTGTATAATATTTGCACACAAATCAATTCAAAAATTTTTTATTGTTAATAAATATTCTACAAAAAATTAAATGCTATAAAAATATGTAAATACAAACCAAAAATTTTTAACCGTTTTTAACATTCTTGATTGAAACTGAACAATATATAAATGCAAAATTATCAGGTTACTAAACAATTTGTAAAAACTTAAGGAAAACATAGCTGTGCGAAATAAAAGCAGAAAAAAGTATTTCCAAAATCGTCCGTGTTTTGATAGAAAACGTATTCGTTGTATTGCTTGAAGCCACTGTAACAAACCAATTAATTGATGTAAATTAAATTTCTATTTTGCTTATCAATCTCACTCCGTTTATAACAAAATCAGTTGATCACAGGCTAATAATAACAGTATGGATAATTAGACAGTAAATGATCGGCTTTGGTTAAAAGACGTTAAACGGCATCGCTCAGTTGACTAACGTCGTAGCCGAGTTGTAGCGTGTCGGCCTCAAGAACTATAGGCCGCGAGTTCCATCCCCACCAAGGGCGATACTTTTTGTTCAGTGCTATATTAATTATGGTGACTTAAATCGGTTTTATTTCAACCACATAAATGTTTTCATTGGGCAGTAAATTTGTTTTAATTTTGCTAATTAGCTTGTAAAAACATGTCTTATTCTATCCGAGCAAAGCTCGGTCACCAGGTACTATGATCAATACGGGAAAAGAGTATGCAGGTTTGCTGCCATAATAAACACATAAACTATGATTTTTAAGCATAAACGGATAGACCTCAACCATATGAAGCTAAATATCAAGTTTTATCCAAAATTATTGATTAATATGGGAAATATTAATTTTTCCCTATCCTCCATAAGATTAACATTGGAGCCCCACAATACAACATACTGTGTTTAGATTTTTTAATATCTCGGTAACCGTTGGAGATAGAGAAAAACTTTAAGGAACTTAATTGTGTAGTTTTTTAAGCTGATTCCAATGGTGAAATATAAAATTAAATATAAACAAAACCCCCCCAAACCACCCGTTCCCATTGACCGATATGTCTGGTTTACGAACTCGTCCGAGCATTTGTAGAAATACAATTCACTACCAAATTTGGTCTCGATCGGACCATTTTTGTCATATTTTACTGTTTATTTCATCAAACAGGGCTACTAATATTATTATATTGAAATAATTCGACCAAGTACCCTTAGAAAACATTTTTATTCTTTCTACATGTTTCGGGTAATAATCCCATTTTCAACTTCACTTCACTTCCATTTTCACTTCTTGAAAATGGGGTTATTACCCGAAACATGTAGAAAGAATAAAAATGTTTTCTAAGGGTACTTGGTCGAATTATTTCAATATAATATATATATATATATATATATATATATAAATTTTAAACGATAAATTTTAATTTTTTATAACAATTATAAACGACTATTATTTTTGGACTCTGGGCACCTAAAGAAGAAAAAATAACATGGTCCCGGGCTTAAGTCTCGCCATGAGACCTACGGTAATAGCTTCTTCCCTATGGGAAATTCGCTAAAAGGAAGCAATAATGCTTATATTTGTTTGTATTCTATTGCTGTAAATGTAACTAAAAATCTTATTTTTTTTAAATTAAGTACCCAAAAATTTCCTATATGCAATATTTCAACAACACCCATACACAGTCGATTCATTTTTGTTTTGTTTTTTGGGTAGGTGTTTGGATTTTTCGGCTAGGTGTGATAAGCTGGGATAAGTTTGATTTATGCTTCTATGCTATCCTAGTCCTAGAAAAACTAATTGTAATGGAGGAATAAATATTTTTTTTTATTTTCCCTAAAACTAAATAGGGCAGTCCTAGACAGAATGCCGCTGACTTTTACCATTAGTCGTCTACTCTCCAATAACGATTAAAACCTATCATGTGCATGATGAAAACCCTAAAAATAGAATGGTTTTAATGAAAACCTTTTTAATTGTGTGCTGTAACTTTTACAAACCTGCGGGTGGTGTAATATTCTTTGGGTCCTAAGCAATAAAAAATAACATAAGGTGTGAAAAAGTAATAATCATTCAACCGACAAAAGGTTTATCTTTTTCCTCTTATAAACAAATAATTGTGTAAATTCGTCCATTTACCAGATATCAGACAATAATCTAAATATAGGTGTGGACTCAACACAAAGTCAGTGCTCAGATTAGAAGATCTTTATTCAGGGAACCACTGAGTTGATATTTTATTTCCACTCTAAGATTTGATTTGAATGAAATCTTAAAATATTAATTAAACATTATAATTTGTCATCACACTATTGATAGGAATTAGAGTTTAAAAAATTAAACATAAATGTTAAGTTGCTGAAAGTTCGCTGTTACGGAAAACGGACGGGTTCCCGCAGCACAATCAGCTCATTCCCTAGACTGTCGTCTGGACGGAGCTTGGGGCTTATAAAACACGAACTCTGCCTTTTTTAAACACGTTTTATGAATAAACGTGAATGAATAAAAAATATGTAAACTGTGTCAATTTTGCAAAATTTAATCTATTATTCAATTTTAAAACAGAAAATAAGAGATTTGCAGAGAGAAGTAACGTGTTGATAAAAAGAAAACTTAGAATCAAAAACTATGCCCAAGTCCTTGATCGTGAATTTTGGTGAAATAATGTTACCACTCATGGAATAATAATTTTTAATCAATTTATGAGCATAAGTTTTTCTTGTGAAAGAAACAGTAGCACAAACAGAAACATTTATCGATATGAAACGTGAGATTAATATCACTTAAACATAATAGACGGTCAATGCCTTCCTGAATTTATGCATATGCAAGAAGGCATTTACAGTTAAAAATATATGCAGAAGGGGCCAAGGTTCGAACCTTGAGGCATACCTGATAAAGCCGGAAATTCTGAAAAGTTCAACCACTAAATGAAACAAACTAAACTCGGTTGAAAAGATAAGAAGAAAAAAGTTTGATAAGAGGATTAGAAAGCCCAAAGTCATTTAGCTTAGAAAGAAGTTTTAAATTATTTACTTTGTCAAAAGCTTTTTCTAATTCGGTATAGATGACATCCACCTGAGCAAAACTATTGGCCAAGCAATATTCAGAAAATTCCAACAAATTGGAAGTAATCGACCTTCCCGAAAAAAAACCATTCTGATGAAGACTGGCGAAGCTCTTGACGTCTGTGTAAAATAAACTCAAATACTTTTATAGGTGAACTTAAACCAGAGAATGGTCTATAATTCTTGATATCCGACATCTAACACTTAAAACATCAGAACAACTTTCGCCCTTTTCCTAGCACAAAGGAACTTAGAATTATAAATATAAAGAATATGAATAATGAAATATGAGGGAAAGGGCAAACCATATGCTCAGCACACTTTTGAAATAATATCCATTTATCTTCATTTAATATAAAATTAATTTTTATGACTTTTAAAATGTTTTCTATCAACTTATCTATTGTCTGAAGACTATTTGTCATGTTTTGTTTTCCTATGGAAGGTCCTTTTAAATTTTTGAACATTAAACTTACAATCATATTCTGCTCGTTATATGAATAAATAAAAATCGAAAGTTAAAAAAAACATCAATCGCACAAAAATATAGAAACTTAGCGAACTTTCCATAGGGAAGAAGCTATTACCGTAGGTCTCATGGCAAGCCCGGGACCATGTTTTTTTGTCTTTAGGTGCCCAGACACCAAAAACAATAGTCATTGAAAATTATATATATATATATATAATATATATATATATATATATATATATATATATATATGTGTGTGTGTGTGTGTGTGTGTGTGTGTGTATGTGTGTGTGTGCGTGTGTGTGTCTGTGTGCGTGTGTCTGTGAACACGATAACTCTCGAGAAAATGGTCCGATTGAGACCAAATTTGGTAATATCGGTCAATCGGAACGGATAGTTTGGGAGGGGGGTTGTTCCCCAAAATTGATTTTTTTGCGTTTTCCCCATGTAATATTTTTAATTTTCAAATTTCATCTTTCACCATTACAATCAGCTCAAAAAACTACACAGTTAGGTTACTTAACGTTTTTCTCTACCCCCAACGGTTACCGAGACACTAAAAAATTTAAACACAGTACGTTGTATTTAAGGGCTCCAATGCTAATCTTATGGAGGATTAGGAAAAATTAATATTTCATTTTTTAATATTTCCCTATAGGTTAGGATGCAACTTTGTATTTAGCTTCATGTGGTGTAGATCCATACGTTTATGCTAAAAAAATCATAGTTTATGTGTTCCTCACAGCAGCGAATCTGTGTACTCTTTCTCATGTTAATTTTATGGAGAATAGGCGAACTCCTTCATTTATGTCTAGACTAGCTGACCGGCGAACATCGTAACGCCTAACAGAAAATACATGTTAACTTTAAGATTGACCATTTTGTGAGGTCAATTAATTAGCATTGCGGCTTCGTTGTGAAAGCTTTAAATATTCAACAGCTGATTATTATAATAAACCTAATATGTATAAACATTGTGATTATTTTATTTGGCAAACATATAAACACGTTAGTTTTAATACTACAGAAGATAAAAAATCTATAAATACAGTACATAATTCCCAAAAACCGTAAACTATTATCGTGGCGAATAAATCTGCTCATTTTGTACAGTATACATCTACTCCATAGTTTTATATTAATGAATGGCATTGGATAGTAAAGTATAATTGCTAATGGAAAGTAAAACAACAGCTGTAGCTTAAGAAATGAAATGTTTCGATTTTAGAAAATTTGTAAACAAACTTATTCCCCATAAGGTTAACATTATAAATTTAAAACGCTAAAAAATAGAAACTAATTGAATTTATGGAAACTGAATATGCCTAAAGCATGACCGGAGCAGAGACGAATCCGAAAAATCAAAGATCATTAAAATCGGTCCAGCCGTTCTCGAGTTATAATGCGTGTAACTAACACAACTTTGTTTTATATATTTAGATAATGGTAAAACTTGGTGTATGGGCAAAATAAAAAAAGGTTTATGGTGAAAATGCCTACTTTCATTGTCCCTCAAAGCAGCAAATCTGCATACTCTTTTCCCTGTTAATTTTACGGAGAATAGGCAAATTTAATTTATCAACAGGCATTGATCGATCAATCTTGTCTTATACTTGTATTATTATTGCCATATTAATGATTTGGAAATTCGCTGAGTACGCAGGTCTACTGTGACGGGGGTATTCGATCATAATATTGGATGTTATGGGTAAATTATAAGCGCGTTGGTCTATATATGAGTAGTATTATTATTAATAATTATTAAAAAGTATAATCAATAGGTATATGCCAAGCTTTATTGTGTGATTTTGTTGGGTGATGTGACCTCACGGTTCATACCAAGTTTGATTGAAAACGGTTAAGAAGTAAGAAAGAAAAAGATTTTTTTAATATTCTTCTGTACTGATTTTACAATAGACATATAATTTGATTTTTCTCTGGAACCGTTAGATGTTGACTAATGATTCAAATTACTAAATTGTTTGGTTTTCAAGCTGGTTTTAATGATGGTAGTCAAATTATATTTTACCTTTATTGTTTTCGTGTAAAATGAAAATAAATGTTTGACGTTAACTTTTACATACCGATGATTTGAGAAATTCGCATGGTGTCATTTAGGGGTAAAATACCTTCCAAATTAAAAATACAAAAAAAATAAAAGAAAACCTCCCGCGATATCATGGATTATTACATTCATGCCGTTTTATGAAAATTGGGCTAATAGTCTCTTCCCTTGGCTTCAATAGAACTTCAACGCGCACACAGATGTCATTAAAAACTTCCTTTTTCGATTCAGGGGGCAATTATATCTAGGCTTCTGCACATCCCTCCCCCCACACACACTTATACACACTCAAAAATCGATCATTTTATTGAGGGGGCGCTATAATGGATGTATTCACCACAAACTAAAATTCGAAAATGTTAACGAAAAAAATACAATATTGGCGGAGAAAGTAAAAATGGCAAATAAATAAGAGGTTAGAAATGAGATATAAAACAAATGAGATAACGATATATCGGGCAATAACGAGTAGGGTCTATACCTTCAGCCCCCTACGGCTCTATATTATCAGGGGTTATCCATGGTGGTAAACTCCAGAGATGATCAAAATAAAACTACCATTAGCATATGTATTCCCCTTGATGCACAAATACAAGCACAGAGTTTGTATATTGGATAATACTATCCTAGTGGATTATTTTGACGTTTTATTAAAATAGTCGTTGAGTCTATTCAAACTATTTCTCAAACATGCTGTTTGGTGACAAATCAATCTGACATCTATGTTTCTATTTACTTTCACCCTAGGATTTTTTAAAACTACTAATTTGGTTTTCTATGAATTTAATTACATTGTTAAAGAAATATTTTGCCATTATGTCTAAATCCATTTGCATAGATCTCAATCCTATTGAACGATCAGTATGTACCACATACAAGATGTTATCATCAGCATACTGTAAACTCCTGCTGTTAAATTTTAAGCTAGCCAAATCATTCACATATATATTGAAAAGAGTGGGAGAGACAATGCTACCTTGGACTAGATCACAGTGTTGGTTATAACTATTACTTACATAAGTATCTATACTAACATGCAATAATCTATTGGAAAAATAATTTTCAAAAAGCTTTATTAGCTTATCTCTTATTCCTATTTTGACTAACTTATTGATCATATACTTGTAATTGGCTAGATCTAAAGCCTTTGTTAAGTCTGTTGTCACAGCAACCACGTATTTATTTTCATTCAATGATCTGTTTATTTCTAAACACCTGGCTTAATATTTATAGTAGATCTATTGTTGATTTTCCAGGAATGAATCCGTATTGGGATGCACTTAATACCTCAAATTTATAAAGATAATGCTGCAACTGTATATTAATATAATGTTCCAAAATCTTTTTGACAACAGAAACCTACCCAATTGGCATATAACAGTCTAAATTCATTCTTGATCCATTCTTAAAAATGGGCCTTAAATAAGTAGTTTTCATTAACTGTGGTATATAGCTGTATCAACTATCCCTTTAATCAAATACAATACATTACAACTAATTTTAGATAACACATACTATTTTTTACATCTTGTAATAAAAATAACAATAATACGAGTAATATATATATATATATATATATATATTAGTTCCAATGAACGAAAAAGACTACAATGAAGAGAAAAATATAATAAAATTTTTAGCAAAGAAAAATGGTTACAAACATAATTTGATTGACAAAATAATTAATAAGAAAAAGAAAAAAATACACGGACCTTCCACAAACCAAAAATCAAAAGTAGAATTTATATGTTTACCGTACAGTTCCACAATTAATAAAGCAATAAGAAAAACATTTAACAACAGAAATTATAAAATCAGTTTTAAAACAAGAAACAACACATTCAATATGATAGACAAATTAACACATTCCACAAAGCAACAAACTGATAACTATGGAAGATCAGGAATATATAAAATAAATTGTAATGAATGTAATAAATACTACATTGGCCAAACTGGAAGAACATTTAAATCAAGATACAATGAACATATACAAGCTGTGAAATCCAACAATTTAACAAATCAAAAATCATCTTCTGCAGAACACATTTTGGAAACTGACCACAAATATAATGGAATTAAAGAAGATTTAAAAATTTTAGACTTTGAAAATAAAGGACAAAAGATGGACACAAAAGAAGAGTTACACATATACATACATAATCAAGTTGATCAAGAAAATATGTTTAACATAGCAAACTTTCAAAAAGAAAACCCTATTTTTGATATAATATTGAACATTAGGAATAAATAATCTACAACTTAATCAAAATCACTAGTTCAAATTTAATTCTTAATTTACACATGTTTTTTTTAAATGTTTTTTAATCACATGACTGATTGTTTATTTATTTATTAACATAAATTTAAGTTAAAGTACACTGTGAAAATGATCTAAGATTCGAAACACGTGTCGTGTATCATGAAAATAAAATGTTTAAAGGCAGTTCAAGTTCTTTTAATTTAATAATATATATATATATATATGTGTGTGTGTGTGTGTGTGTGTGTGTGTGTGTGTGTGTGTGTGTGTGTGTGTGTTTGTGCGTGCGTGTGTGTTTGTGTGTGCTAATGAAATTTACTCTCAGAATCAAAAATTGGTAAAAGAATGACTAAGGTATTTTTTTAAATTTGCTTCCGTGGCAGCACTAACTGTCATAATAGCAGGTAGTAACTCTTGCCAAATATTAATTGAATTCCTATCCATTCAAGCGGGCTGAGTGCTCGCACAACAATATATCGAAAAGTTAAGTTTTCCACCAGAAAACGATATTATTGGAAAGCGGGCCTATTTATTGCATACCGTCACCAAGCTATGACTTTCGTTCGTTTTCAATCCTTCTTAAATAATACATATGTATAATAATATTAAACACCAGTTTTAATACCTTTAACTTAAATTTGTTTAACGTTTAGAGAATCTTGCATTGCAAATTTAGTCATTAATGATCATTTTCAAAGAATCTAATTATTTACAAGACTAGGGGCTCCCCTAGTACATACTTTTCATCCCGTTGAAGGTTTAGCTCCTACATCCATCCATCTGATGTGACGTTGTGGCGGATGCTGAAAGAAAAATTGTTGTATTTACTTCCCTGTGGGAAATATGTTAGATCATGTATATGTCTAAAGGGAATGTTTTCAGTTCATCAAAAACCCTATTTCCAAGCTATTCCAGTTCCTAAAAAGTTATTCTAGGAACATATTTACAAAGTGCAATTTGACGCAAAATGCTTGACTTTCGAAAACGACGTTTTCAATAGGACAGAACCACAAAAATATATAATACTACAGATCAAATAAAGCCAAATAGTTGCATTACTAAATTATGATTTTAACTTATCATAGAGTCATTATATTGAGTACCGGTGCTTACATTATCATCAACACAAATACAAATAATTTATTTCACTAATATTTTATAGTTATGACCCCACCAAGTTTTCAAAACTTGTCGGCGAGGTCCTATTGTACAATATAAATTTATGACACATTGAATAAGTATTCTTAATATTCTACAGCGGTTTAGGCAGGCACCTAACAATCATGCAATTTGACTGCTAGCAACAGTTTCACTAAATTCTACATATTTCATTTCTATTTTATTTTTTTATTTGTTATTATATTTTTCATTAGCAAATTCCCTAGAAGAAGCTATTATCGTAGGTCTCATGGCAAGACTTAAGCCCAGGACGATGTTATTTTTTCTTCTTTAGGTGCACAGAGGCCAAAAACGATAGTCGTATATATATATATATATATATATATATATTCATATGTGTGTGTGTGTGTGAACACGATAACTTTCAGATAATGATCCGACTCACCATTAGAATCAGTTGAAAAAACTACACAAATAAGTTCCTTAAAGTTTTTTACGGTTACCGAGATATAAAAAAATCTAAATACCGTACTTTGTATTTTGGAGCTCCCATGTTAATCTTAAGGAGGATTAGGAAAAATTAATATTTCACTTATCAATCTATATTTTTGGATAAAACTTGATATTAAGCTTCATGTTGTTCGGATCCATACCTTTATGCTAAAAAATCAGAGTTTATGTGTTCCTCCCAGCAGTAAATCTGTATACTCTTTCTCATGTTAATCTTATGGAGAATAGACAAACCCCTTTATTTATGGGCAGATGTAGATGAAACTTGGTATAAATGGTAAAAATAAAAATGGTTTATGGTAGGAATGCCTATTTTCATTGTTCCTCACAGCAGCAAACCTACACACTCTTTCCTATGTTAATCTTATGGAAATAGGCAAATAATTATGTTGCTTATCGACAGATATTGATCAAACTTGTCATATATTATTATTATTATATTATTGCTTTGGAATTTCGCTGAGTACGCAGGTCTGCTGTGACGGGGGTATTTTATCAATGCTGTGCTCTACACATATTACAAATTGAAATTATACTCTCTACAAAATTATACTCTTAAACAAAAACAATACCTAAAAATTATTACATGCCGATGAGAAATAATATATTCAGACATCCAGAAGCCTTTGAAACTGCCTTTTGAACGCACCCTGATTGAAACTGAGATGAAAGCGAAAGCAGAACATTGACATTTGACATAAACATATTGCATAACCTCATCTGAACAAAACGGATATCCAACTCATGTTGAGTCTAGCAATCAGCTGAGACTAAATAAACAATTTACATTCAAATAAATATTTACGTTTTACTGAAAACCTCCCAATGCTTGAGGTGTTAGGAATTTACCTGGCATATAATTTAAGGGATATGGTTTGTATGTGTGTAAAATAAAAGTTCTGTATTGTTAAGCAGTGTGGAAAGTGGTAAAGGTGTTCCATCATAGAAATTGTTATTTGTTCTCAAAATATGTTCTGTGTACTAATCTATTACTAACATATGTAACTTGTGTATTTGTGTGTAGGCAATGTGTGGTATACTTAGGTGTTCTGAGGTATTGATGAGCAATCTGGGTCTAGATCTTCTTCTTTGTAAATCAACCAAAATCTAAGGTAAATCCATTTCATTGGTTTCAAGACATTTGTATGTGGCCGTTTTGAAGGCTTTACTTGGCCTAGCGAGGGTTTCCTCTATTTCTCTTGGCAGGTTGTTGAATAAAAAGGGGACAATATACTCAGGCAGCCTTTCTCCATATACAGTCCTTGATATTGGTGTCGCATATTTTCTTGTGTTTCGTGTATTAAAATGCCATATTGATCTGTTCTTATGAGTATCCACCCGTATATGATTATTAACTAGCAGACTGAATGTATAGAAACCCTTTGCAGTAAGCTGATTTCCTATACTGTATGTTGTATCACTTTAGTCATCATCTGCATCTCTTAGGCCTAGAACCCTATATCATATAGTTTGCAGCCTATCGACAGATTTTAAATGACTGTTTGCTGAGGTTCCCCAAACACTCACACCATACCTCATTACTGACTGAAAAAGAGCCTTAGAGACAGACATCCTTACACCAACAGTGGTTTTATCATTTAGTCTGTACATCATCACTGTGCAAGCTCTAAGTTCCTTATTCATCACAGCAATATGGTCCTTCCAGATTAACCTGTTGTTCACCACCAACCCTAAGTAGCTTGTTTTCTCTACCAATAATTGAAGATGTGTACAGTTCCAAAGTGTCCTTCCGTATAAACAATCATATTTATGATATTTTATGTAAATAATTCCTTCCATTTTCAAGTTTTTGTTTTGAAAGTGCATAATGCATGTTTTCTGCTCTTAATAATGAATCCGTTGTCATATTCCCACTTAGTTTATATTAAAATCATTCTGAAGGTTGTTTATCGCATCTGTCATATTAATATGCCCTGATAAAAGTAAAAAATCATTTGCATATGCCCACAAATCACATTTTTTTATTTTCTTTAGTAAGTACTTTATATATATTGTAAATAAGACGAATCCAATCTGACTTCCCTGTGGTAAACCATATTTGACCTATTTTCCTTTACCGTACTAATGATAATCATTAACCTCACAACGAATTTTCTATTTTTCAAATAGCTATCAAACCATTTTAGATAGGGACCCCTCATACCTATTCTCTCCAAAGCTGATACAATCTTATCATGCTGAATGGTAACAAAGGCCTTGGAAAAATCAATAAATAGTCCTAAACCGTGGCATGTTCCTTCTGTTCATTAAATTATTTGCTATGTTTGCAAATCCATTCAGGGCCTGTTCAGTGCTGCCCTTCTTTCTGAAGCCATATTGTCCGTCACTGAGTAAATCTCTTTCTTCTAATTTCTTATATAAATAGTCCACTGCATATCTTTCAAGATTTTTTCAAAAGTTGGTAATATTAAAATAGGGCGATGATTATGAAATTCTCTATTACTTTTGCTCTTATATATAGGCCTAATTAATTACTAAAGGTTTTCAAACACTCAGGAAAAATTCCCTTAGCAATGGTCAGGTTTATGAGTTTAGATAATGTTTCAGAAATATCTCCGGCACCCAATTTTACATCATTTATTCAAACATTATCAATTCCTGGGGATTACTTGGAATTTATATTCATAATTATAATTTTAATTTTTAATGGACTTGATGGTTGGATATACAGGTTGTGTATAGGTGTAGTTAGACAGTTCCCTCGGTGTAAAAGAGGTAGACCTGTATTTGTTCCACAATTATGTTTTATATTATCCACGCCCCCTATAAAATACTAAGCAAAGCCACTTATAATTTCTTCCTCTTTCATTAACTTTTCCTTAGCACTCTTCACTTTTTCATTAATGGTATTATTTTTTCCTGTTCAGTTTATTCATATTTATTATTTATATGTATTATTTATATGTTTTATTCATATTTTTCCATATTTTCCTTGTGTTATTTTTATTCTGTTCAGAAATTCTCACTAATAGTTATTTTGAAAATCTTATTTGGTTAGTTAGGTTAGTGACTCTGTTTCTTAAGGTTCTTTAAAAATGTCTATGCCTAACGTTTGAGGGGCCCACTTTCTATAACCTAAAAATTCTATCCCTAGCAAAATCAGTATTTTTAACTACAAAATATTGAATATAAAACAACAACAAAATTAAAGCAACAACACATAAACATTAAAAATATTCACAATATATAATAAAGCCAAATACCCCCGTCACAGCAGACCTGCGTACTCAGCGAATTTCCAAATCAATAATATAATAATAATAATAATATATGACAAGTTTGGTCAAAATCTGTCGATAAACATGAGAATCTTTGCCTATTCTCCATAAGATTAAAATGGGAAAGAGTGAGTAAGTTTGCTGCTGTGAGGAACACTGAAAGTAACCATTTATACCATCAAAAATTTTATTTTTAACATTTATACCAACTTTCATTAACATCTGTCCATAAATATAGGAGTTTGCCTAATCCCATATGATTAACATGGGAAAAGAGTATGCAGGTTTGCTGCCATGATAAACACATAAACTATAATTTTTTAGCATAAATGGATAGATATCAACCACATGAAGCTAAATATCAAGTTTCATCCAAAAATATTAGTTAATAAGTGAAAAATTAATTTTTTTATCCTCCATAAGATTAACATTGGAGCCTAAAAAATACAACGTACTGTGTTTAGATTTTGTTATATCTCGGTAACCGTTGAAGATAGAGAAAAACTTTTTAGAACTTAATTGTGTAGTTTTTTAAGTTGATTCCAATGGTTAAATATAAAATTAGAAACGTTTAAAAATTACATGTGAAAAACGCAAAAAACCCCATTTTGGGGTACAAAACCCCCCCCCAAACTACCCGTTCCCATTGACCGATATGTCTGGTTTACGAACTCGTCCGAGCATTTGTAGGAATACACGTCTCTACCAAATTTGGTCTCGATCGGACCTTTTTTACGAGAGTTATCGTGTTCACAGACATATATATATATATATATATATATATATATATATATATATATATATATATAAATTTTAACGACTATTGTTTTTGGTCTCTGGGCACCTAAAGAAGAAAAAATAACATGGTCTCGGGCTTAACTCTTGCCATGAGACCTACGGTAATAGCTTCTTCCCTATGGGAAATTCGCTAAAACTAACAAGTAATATATTTTCATTAAACTATACAAAAAACTTAACAAACATTTTTCAAACAGGTAACAGGCAATTAGACTAACATAGCCTAAAAATGAGCATCAAACTTAAAAAGGATAAAAAAGGTAAGATAAAATAGGATGAATTAAAGCAAAAAAAAATTAATAGTATTCATGGTAAGTAAACTCTAATAAGCAGATAACAGAAATAAAGTAATTCTCCAAAAACCATCAACACAACAAAAACAATAAACACACAAATCGACTACCCGACAGTAAGTAGAAAAATATTATTATAAATATTAAAATAAATAATATCAAGTGAGAAAAGACAAGATTTTATTTCCTGTTGCTGCCAGTGTACAAAGGCTGAAAATTATAATTATTGACAAAATGATGTCTAAATCCAGTTTGTGAATTCATTTAATTCATCATTACATTATTTTATATTTCCAAGATCATCTCTTGATTTTATCACCAAAGTACTATTATTCTCAGCCTTTCTCACCAGAACTCACCCACCACTAAACCAGACAAATTTATAATTATGGGCCTTCAATTCTGTGAACACGATAACTCTCGTAAAAATGGTCCAATTGAGACCAAATTTGGTGGAGACGTGTATTTTGACATTTAATCGGACGAGTTCGTAAACCAGACATATCGGTCAATCGGAACGGGTAGTTTGGGGGGTGTTGTACAAAAAAATTGGATTTTTTGCGTTTTTCATATGTAATTTTAAAAAGTTTTTAAACTTTATCTTTAACCATTAAAATCAGCTTCAAAACTACAAAATTTATTTCTTTAAAGTTTTGTTTCTATCTCCAACGTTGTATTTTGGGACTCCAATGGTAATCTTATGGAGGATAAGAAAAAATTAATTTTTCTTTTACCAATCAATATTTTTGGATGAAACTTGATATTTAGCTTTATGTGGTTGAGATCCGTACATTTATGCTTAAAAATAATAGTTTACGTATTTATCATGGCAGCTAACCTGCATACTCTTTTCCCATGTTAATCATAAGGAAAATAGGAAAACTCTTTTATTTATGGATAGATGTTGATGAAAATTGGTATAAATTGTCAAAATAAAGATTTTTTAAGCTATTGAATGCCTACTTTCGGTGTTCCTCACAGCGGAAAACCTGCATACTCTTTTCCATTTTAATAGTATGGAGAATAGGCAAATAACTAACTCATATATTTATCGATAAACTATTTTGATGCCATTATTCCAAGCTATATTATTATTACGAAAAATTGGTAGATTTATCATTCTTATTGCAACATTTATCTAGCTTTAAATACATTCAATGTTGTATAATTTGTTAATCATCGTCAACTTAGCAAGTAAATCTTTTATAGATTAAAAAGGAAATGATTTGTTGTGGAATTTGAAAATGCCTATTTTTAAGCTAAAAATATATTCAATTATAATTCTGCCGAAATGCGATACGACGTTTCCACTTTTTACACAATACATAATCGTGTTAACTATGTTTGGAATCTCGGGTTTGAAGAGCTCTCTAATATTTACAGAGCGCCCGTTAACGATTTGTTTCATCGCTGTTGTGACAACCTGTTTGAAAATACGATTTTTATATGTACCTTTTCATAATATTAACAAAATCTGGATAAAGTTGATTTTTTAATTTCTTTAGTTAATTTTCCTTCAAAAATAATTTAAATTACTTTCTTAAAATATTTTATATAGAACTATAGCAGTTTTATTGTTGTTGTTTTAGGCTGATTAAAAACTTAATATTACTAAGTTTCGCTCACAAAATAATTTTTATTTCTTGCGTCAACTAGGTCATCATTCTAGATATATTCGTTAAGAAGGATTATAACAAAACTAAGTCACAATATTTCACCTTCCAAAAGTAAGCAGATGTGCACTTAAAAAATGTTTTAGAAATTTAAAAAACGTGCATTTAAAAAATTAAATATTTCTGTGCCAAAATACTTAGTAATTACTATTTAATTAGATTACAAAACAAACAAAATTAAAGAATTACTTATTTACACAAAATTTATTTTAAAGCAGATAAGAAAACATTACCAATACAATAAAAATCCTATTGGGGTAATGGATATTGTATAAATGTGGATTAATCCTCTGTAGGATTGGTCTGGGATTAGTAACGTCGTTACGCTTGTCCAATAACCTCCCAATCGGGTACCCCACCGGGGCCTGGGTGCTGGATGAGCTGAGCTTGTATTAAAAAATCCTCTCTGCCACTCTTTCTGATTTTCCTATTCACTGAACCATTGTTTCCAGCAGCTGTACAGTGTGTGAATGCAGCAGTGCTTGAGTAGCGTTGCTGGTGCCTCCTAATCCAATCCTGGAATTGGTATTAAAAATATAGCCTCTCTGGACGTATGAAGAAGCTATTACCGTAGGTCTCATGGCAAGAGTTAAGCCCGGGACCATTTATTTTTTCTTCTTTAGGTGCCCAGAGTCCAAAAACAATAGTCGTTAAAATTTATATAAATAAATGATCGAGACCAAATTTGGTAGGGACGTGTATTCCTACAATTGCTCGGACGAGTTCGTAATTCAGACAAATCGGTTAATGGAACGGGTAGTTTGGGGGGTTTTGTACCCCAAAATTGGGTTTTTTGCGTTTTTCATATGTAATTTAAAAATTTTTTAGATTTAATCTTTCACCATTAGAATCAGCTTAAAAAACTACACAATTAAGTTTTATAAAGTTTTTCTCTATCTCCAACGGTTACCGAGATATGAAAAAATCTAAACACAATACGTTGTATTTTGAGGCTCCAATGTTAATCTTATGGAGGATAAGAAAAAGTTAATTTTTCACTTATTAACCAATATTTTTGGGAAAAAATTTAAATTTAGCTTTATGTGGTTGGGACCCATACGTTTATACTAAAAAATCACAGTTTATGTGTTTATTATGGCAGCAAACCTGCATACTCTTTTCCCATGTTAATCATATGGAGAATAGCCAAACTCCTTTATTTATGGACAGATGTTGATGAAAGTTGGTATAAATGTTAAAAATAATTTGTTTTTTTTAATAAAATGCCTACTCTCAGTGTTCCTCATAGCAGCAAACCTGTTCACTCTTCCCCATGTTAATCTTATGGAGAATAGGCAAATGATTCTCATGTTTTCCAGATTTTGACCAAACTTGTCATATATTAATATTATTGTTATATTATTGATTTGGAAATTCGCTGAGTACGTGGGTCTGCTGTGACGGGGGTATTATTAATCCATACCAAGTGTTTGGAATTTAGGCAATTAGAATAAAATATGTTGTACGTTGCTATGGGCGAGAACGCTGTTGCAGTATTCGTCATTATAGTGAGTGAGCTAATGTAGCCTTACTGTACATTGTTGGCCAGGGATCCTCACTATACAATTCGTGGACGGTAAGGGATAGTACTATTTAGAGTTACAACAATATTTCATGATAAAATACCAAATATTTCCTAATCTACGTCACAGATAGATAGTACTATTTAGAGTTACAACAATATTTCATGATAAAATACCAAATATTTCCTAATCTACGTCACAGATAGATAGTACTATTTAGAGTTACAACAATATTTCATGATAAAATACCAAATATTTCCTAATCTACGTCACAGATAGATAGTACTATTTAGAGTTACAACAATATTTCATGATAAAATGCTAAATATTTCCTAATCTACGTCACAGATAGATAGTACTATTTAGAGTTACAACAATATTTCATGATAAAATACCAAATATTTTTTAATCTACGTCACAGATAGATAGTACTATTTAGAGTTACAACAATATTTCATGATAAAATACTAAATATTTCCTAATCTACGTCACAGATAGATAGTACTATTTAGAGTTACAACAATATTTCATGATAAAATACCAAATATTTCCTAATCTACGTCACAGATAGATAGTACTATTTAGAGTTACAACAATATTTCATGATAAAATACCAAATATTTCCTAATCTACGTCACAGATAGATAGTACTATTTAGAGTTACAACAATATTTTATGATAAAATACCAAATATTTCCTAATCTACGTCACAGATAGATAGTACTATTTAGAGTTACAACAATATTTCATGATAAAATAACAAATATTTCCTAATCTACGTCACAGATATTTCCCATTAGTTATATTTTTATTAAATCAATAAACTGATGATATATTACAAACTTTTTCTCATTTAAAGAAAATGTCCTTCAGGTAGCTTTAGAAAACGATTTTAGGTTATTTATTCCCAAATGCTTTCCAGACGGTGAGCCCCTGAACCCCCCCCCATTTTTCTGCGGGGGGATATACCATAATTTGATGTGTACCCCCATAAAAGCGATAACGAACCAACATAGGTTGCAGTCCTGGGGAAAATGTTATGCAAACCAATTGACCCTCTAAGATCTAAGAGATCCTAAAGAGAACCCCAGCTCTAAACAGGACTATCTCGTTATTGGACGAGGCAGGTGCACGCGACCCAGCATACATTACCTAAGAGACTAGACCTTGGCAAGATGAAGGGTCTTGAAGACTCAGTATAAACTGATCGCATGAACCACTCAGATCAAGTTACTGTTCGTAATTTCGTTTTATATTTTTATAATATTTTTATATTTTTGTAACATTTTCTAACAAAGCACCACACAGGCCCTTTTTGTTTCACAAACTTCTTTCGTAATAAACCCATTTTGGGTGACTATAATTAATTTCAAATATCCCAAATTTCACTTCTTGTGAGATTATGCTTGTTTTCTAATGTATTATGAGGTACTATGAAACGTTAATTAAACTACAGCGTATATTAAAATTTTTCGTAAATTATTAATTTTAGTAATTATATATAATTTTAATAATACAAAATATTTAGTTGTATTTTAGATGGAACTCAATAGTTTCCTTTATTGTACTATCAACCAATTGTTACTAAAATGTAATATATGTAGTCGCCTCAGCATTAAAATAATTTTTAAATTAAAGTTTCTACATATTTATATTATTTATTTATTTTAATTACATATTTTTTATAAATTATCTAGCTGCATCGCTTTTTAGCTCGGTCAGTGGAGGAGAGACGTTAGTCAGGTTGTTAGCGATAATGGCAGTGTCTTGTGACCCGTGTCACTGGCAAGATTTATGTTGTTTAGACAAAAAGTCAGCTCGGAAAAGGACGGATGAAATCATTGCTTGTTTTACTAATCATATTATCATTTGTATAATAATTTCAACAACTACCACCAAGTTAATCATTAAATGATTTACTCTCTTCTGTTAAAATGAGTAAAAAAACTATTCTTACTTAGCTTTTAAACATTTATAACCTAATTAGGTTTCAAATATTAAATAGTAAATTCAATACTAATAGACTATTACCATGGTAACGATCATTCCTGGTGATAATTCTAAAACAGTGTTTCAGTAATAATCATATAATTAATTTAATGATTTGTTGTAGTTGTTCATATTATCACTATGGTTTGGTTACTGGAAAAAATATTAATTACGCCATGTTTTTATCCATGTCACATAAATGTATGATGCTACAAGTAAACAAAACAACATTAAATTACATTCTTTCCGATAATTTACGGTAGCGAATATATTCTTTGTTATTTATTTAACAAAATTTATAAAGTAAAAACTTATATGTTACTACAATCATTAAAAAATAGCAAAAAATACTTAAGCAAATTGAAATTTATAGAATTTAACAGAATAGTATTTAAATTGTATTAATTACTTAAATAAAGTCAAATAAAAAGTCTAATTTAATTTGAACTGTTTTAGAATATTTCCTTATAATTCCTTGCTTTCTATGTTATTTCTTATTAAAAATAAATACTTCGATGATAATTCCTTTCAAGTTGTACCAAAACTTAATTGTACCCAATAACTCATTATATTTATTATGTAAGATTTAATATTTGCCTCGTATTCATTTATCGTTAGCCTCAAACCATAAAAAGTCTTTATTGAGTTATCACTATTTATTTTAAGTCATCACATATACACTACTTTTGAAACGAGTAAACCTCTTAGACTAATTTGCTACATAGTAACCTATTATTCCACTAAACAACATTCATAGTTTCTAATACACAAATTGTCCATCATATATGGCATAGTTAACTATAAATAATTTTACTTTTTTCTATGCCTTTATAGACATTATCCTTATTAGGATCTGAAAAATCTTAGTCAAAGATATTCTGTTGCCAACCCAAGAGATCATCTCTCTCCATCTCACTTCCTCCTGATGCAATCTCTCATTTCCTCCCCTCTTTTTCTCATCACGATGTCGACATTTCTCTTTTCAAGCAACGCTGCTTCCATCTGCTTTAAGCGATAAAAGGGAGATGTAAAATTTTCATATTTAACTCTAGATAGAATGTATTTTTCATACTTATCCTAAAATATACTACTATAATATTGCTACTACTCCATGAAACTTTCTATAAAAATTAAGTCGTTAGAGCACTTTGGTTCAATTTTTTTTAATACACAAATAGCATCTACAATTATTATAATTCGTTTTTAAGGGAAACGTTCCAAACCCCGGTATTGTTACTACCTAACGCAGTCCTGATGTAGGGGCATCATTAACTAATGGTCCAATAAAAAATGGCAACAAGGACCAGATCCAAGCCTTCCCTCCGACTTTCAGTTTTTCATCTATAACTACTCTCTCAACCAGCCAGCCACTGTACATTAGAAGATCAATTTTAAAGAACATAGGTTTGGCTTACATTGATCTATTACAGGCATGATGGCATTTATAGAATATGTATCCAATTTGGCTGAGTTGTATGAGCTCCTCTTTTAATTTTGCGTTTGGTGAGACGAATGGCATTTCTGAACTTTAAAAAAAGTATATCTTGGCATGACACGTTCATTTCTAGAATCTGACACACTTTTGATTCGATGGATAAACCCTCTAGCCTGATACCTTTGGTTTATTTTTAATAAGAGTTTAAATACATTAAAAATCCAATTAAATATATTCAGTACCACAAAATACGTGAATAAACAAAGAATTCGTTTGAAATTCAACTTGAATGTAAAAAGGTTATTCTTTCAAAATTGGGGCTGAATCATCTTAATACATCTTACACATAATAATTGTACAATAATTATAAGTCATTTTTACATTGAATATAATATATAAAACAATAACCTTGTCCCGTTTTTCTGTAAATAAATAAACTAAAAATATTTTTATATTAACTCATGAAAGTTAAAGCGGAAGGGCAATTCCGATCAGAGAATTTGTTAAATTTATCAAAATGAAGATTAAATATCAAATATGAAAATGTAATTTCAATTTCTGACCTCAAAACTTGGATATTGTTTTGATATACCAGAATATGCAATTTAAAATAATATCCAATAATATTCATCTTCAACTAATGTAGTTAGCTTCTTTATTACACTTAAACACTAAATTAGATTAGATTAGATTAGATTAGATCATTGAAATGGCAACCATACTACAATGTAGGTATTTTAAGCCAAGTATGAATGAGGATACAAATAAAAATACAAGTAAAAATGTATGAACAGCTTCAAGAATATCGGATGTAAAGTTATACAAAACTATAATATTTTCAAACTTTAGTAGCTTACTGATTTAACCTCACCAAAACTTCCCCTTGAAGATATCCAGTTTATGTTTATGATAATTATTGTTGTTCTCAGTTGGTTCCTTCGGTTACATCTCCCAGATACCAAGGAATGTATTATCATATTTATACTTGTACCTTTATTTTGTATTATTGCTGAAATTTCATTATCCATTCAAACTATTAAAATATTGACTTCTTCTATTGAAATGGTATGTAAAAATGCTATTTAACATTCGAAATTAAACAAAGGTACAGTAAAACTACTAAAATAATGTTGAAAATAGAATTGTAACCCAGTCACAAAGCTACTGGGTGTCGAATTGCTAGGTTCGAGTCCAATAGCAGGCAACTTCTCTCTGATTGTGAGCGTGTAACCCTCACTGGACGTCGCAGAAGTTTTAGAATTAAAATAAAACACCGTTGAACATTCTTCTGAAAAGCATTGCTAAGATTAGTCTACTGAAATGTTATACCTGTGATTTTATTTACCAAATAACATTTAGGGTGACAAATTTACAAAAAATTAATAATTTTAAAATAATTATATTAAATATCTGAAGTAATTAACAACGCTGACGTAAAACAATGTTTTATACGGACAGATCACTACTTTATACTATTGTATGAACTCTCCCAACTTTCCCATAATTTTATGACCCCCAAATTAATTACAGTTTCTGTTGCTGTGGAACCAGCCGAGTTATCGCCCTGTTAATACCATACAGAATCCATTGTTGGATAAAATATGATATGTGCCGCTATTGTAGTAACTTCTATCTTCAGTGGTACTTCTCTCGGATATGTATAGGAAATTAAAATGCAGTATTTTACTATTTATGTACATTGAGTTACGATTTTATTTATAACCAAATTAAGTATTCAATACTGTCATTAAAAAGTAAAACTTTCTAACCCTAATTAGTAATTGTAACGTTTACTTGCACGTCAATATGTTTTTCATAATCTTATAAAGTTTTTTTAGATTATGACAAATATATTTGTGAAAATGACTTTCATATTATTTTAGTTACATAAGTTTCAGATAATCCGTGTACTTTAATCTGTAAAAATTTCAGACTGTGAATTGTAATGTTTAATGTTTTCTCGTTATCTGTTGTTTGTTGTTGTCTGTCATTTTTGGTAGATATATGTATTTTATATACTAATTCAAATAGAAACAGTATTGTATAACTTTTACTCTTAACTTATATGAAAAGTCTGAACACCTCTCAAATATCTAATTGAGCAAGAAATGTAAAGTACGAGGACTATCTTGCGTTTGCGAGATAATAAATTGAAACTGAAACTCGAAATTATTTGTTATTACACAATCTTTCCTTCCAAATTAATTAGCAAAAGAGATATATTACGGGTTAGACGATGAGCACTAACACGGTAACACTAAAATAAATACTAGGATTTAAATAAGTTATGGCTACCCTAATTGTATGTTCATTTATTCTGTTGGACAGTTGCTTTAAATAAAAACTTTTAATTGTCTTCTATATGGACTTGTGTAACACACAAAATATACAAATTTTCTTTAGAAAATATATTATTTTGTTTATAATTTATAATTTGTATTCCAAAACCTAAGAAAACTACAACACTGAAAATAGATCATAATCAACATTTACAATTAAACTAATGTGTACGCCTGTACAACGAGGAAACGGCCGTGAGCAGCATTATTCCAACTAACTTTTTGCATTACGAGTCTCACAGAAGATGTTCCTCTGAACCCGGGTATAAACAAAGCCAAGAACAAGAGCAATTACTGTACTGTTCATTGGAGAACTCTCTCCTGTTATGTTATGTTAAAAGCTTAACTCTTGTATTTTTGTGTAATTTTTAACTTAATTTTAAATTTAACGGATCCGAACAAAAATAAGTATTTTTCTTTATGAAAAAGGGATTATTAATTTTGTAACGCCATTATATGTTACATTTTGCATTCGTTATAACATTCAATATTTTATAATTATTCTAGTCATATATATCGCACTAACAAATTCATTTTTATATGATTTATTAACTTTCACAAAAACACTATTTGTATTGAAATCAATTATTTCTCAATTCAATAACTAGAAAAAAGCCATTCTTAATTTGAATTTCAATTTGTATTTAAAGTTATAGACACAGGCCTTACAACAATAATACTACGATTTTAATAAAGAAAGTTAAATTTTATTTACTATCTAACCTAGTTTATACAAGAAAAATCATTCCTTTTCTTCATTATTTTACCTCGTTTAGATATTATGTTGTACAATGATAAACGCATTGAATACAAGGTGGAGGGTTGCACTAGATCTAGTTCTTAATACCACCCAAGTTGGAAAACTCATTCAAAGTTTTCTATGGTGGTATCGTGTCATAGGCTCTGATCAAGTACACGTGCATTCCCACAATCATTCTTCAGTTCTAAACCTATAGTATTAGTTAAGCATATTGCTATATATATCAGGGTGTTCATTTAAGTCGTGGACAAACTTCGAGGGGTAATAGTACTAGATTTGAAATTAAAATTGCGATATTTTTTGTATATTGTAAAAATGTTATAAAGTTAATGGGTTTTTTGTTATTTTAATTAAAAGATTTTAGCCACCGCCATTTTGAAAATATAAAAGCTAATTAAATGATACTTTAAAAATATTTTTCTCTTTGACCAATAAATATGTGTGCAAAGTTTGGTTTCTGTATCTTAAAAAGTTCTTGATAGATAACGTTTTTTGTAAAAAATACAAAATGGCGGCTGGTGGCTAAATGAAGGATTTTTCGACAGATGGTTATAGGTTTATTTTGATGAGTACTATCACCCCTCGAAGTTTATCCCCAACTTAAATGAACACCCATGAACACCCTGTATATATAAATATATATATATATATATATATATATATATATATATATATATATATATATTATTTAGCCTATATAACACTAAAATACATTAATTCCTACAAATATAAAGGACGCAGAATGTCCAATTTTATGAATTACAAAAAAGCTATCTATAACACATATATAAAGGGGGTCGCCATACATAAATTGTTTAATCACCAAATTGTCATCAACTTGAATTTTGTACCTCTGAAGATACCGCCCGTTGCCATGGACTCCAACACCATGACCGTCGTCATCAATACACTGTTTCCGGTCCATCCAGTTCGTCCAAGAAGGGGTTTTGGGGAAGTAGGTAATGTCGATCTTTTTCGACAGGAGGAATTGTCCTGCGCTCCAAACCCTTCGCTCCAGGTTCTGACGTAGTCCCCGCTGAGGTCTTTAAAATAGTTGCGGATTTGAATCCTGAACTGCTCCTTAAAATGTGAACGCCTGTCTTGTGGAGGGTATCTTCCTCACTTGTTCGAAGTTTGCTTCACTCGTCCTCATCCCGAAGTGAAAAAGTGATCTTGGAGCCCCCGAACGTTCGGCCATGGATCGACAGGAAGCATGGAGAGGTTTAGTACCCCGATGTCACCGATACCGCAGAGCATACCATCTCCTGCGGCAGGTGGCACAACAGCCGAGTCTTTTAGAGTCAGAGGTTAGGCTTCTCAGCTCAGAGCTCATCGTGGAAACAATTCTCCGTTCTGCAGACAACCGGAACCGAATCACCTGCTTCGCTGAGTATTTATAAAAGGCCAATAAGTCCGACTTGGATCGGCTTCATTGGTGTTTAGCTGTAGAAGTAGTCTCTAACTGGCCAGATACTACGGCATTAGCCTTAATAATGAGAAAACAGTTTCGGACTATTCTCTTGGAGAAGAGGGGGAGTTTTTAGTGGGTGTGAGTCCTACACTTCCCGTAGCTGCCGGCGTGCATTAAGCATTTTAAACCCCCTCAAATAACCTCTGAAGATCGCTTCTAGCTAATAACATCTATAGAATATAGAAACCTTGACTTTCTGAGACATTCCATCATTCATTCATCTACGATGTAAAAAATTTTATTAAAGTTTTAAATTTTTCAAAGGTCACAGTTAATTAAAAAACTTTTATGTTATAACCACAGATATTAAGTTTCAATAGGTTATACTTTTTATTATTTACGACATAAACTTTTCAGGTTTATCTTAGTTATTCCAAGTATTTAATAAACATGTTAAACAGATGACAAGGACTGCAGTCGGATGAATTGCGTATACCTAAATAAATATAAGTTTTATCATAAACTATATGGACGGGGTTTAGTGACTTTACTCTTATGGAATCTGACGAGCAATATTTTAACTGCTAATAAAAGGACTAAAACACCTGTTGAGGTTTAAGCATTTGGAATCATGGTGTTTAATCTTAAGAAAAAATTTAATTTAAACTAATTTTAAGAATTGAATAAGTTCGATAACATTTTTATACTAATAACATTAAAAAGCTACTAACATACGTAAAATATTGTTTCCAATTCAAAAGCTTCTTTTGTTTATTAAATAGATTATCAAATAATCTTCGTTTTATATCTTGTATTAGTAATTTATTCTGTGAAACGGTCATTTTCAAATGCAAAATTAATTTTTTGTGTAAAAAACCATGGCCTGATTCACCTGCAAATTAGATTGTGTATAATCATATCAAAGAATTAATATATATATATATATATATATATATATATATATATATATAAGTTCAATTCCGGCACAATATATCTCCAGTACGTTCAAAACCATAACTGTTTTCACACGTGTAGTGCAAAAAGCACCAATGAAGTTTCATTGCCCAACCGTACTTGACCCGGCACTTGTTGGTGTAACAATGATAATACTGCTTTTTCATAACATGCAATACCAAACACATTATTTTGATGTTTCTTATAATTACTTTTAGTTATACTTTTAAAAGTCAAATCATTATTATTGAGTTTATTCCAATATCTCACTCAACTCACCTTTAATTAAGGTTTGAACTCATCAATACTAACATACTCGTACAAAGACAACGAACAGATTCGTTCAAGTAACATTCAATTTCTTTTGTTTACTTCTTTGAAACCAATAATCGTGCGTTTACAACCAAAACTGTCGAGGGATAAATCCACAAGGATTGATATATATCATATGAAAATAGAACCCCAGCTTTTACTCTTGAAGCTGCTGAGTAGCCAGTTTTGGATGGGCATCTAACCTGCTTGGTGTAAAATCAAAACGTAATACTGTACGTAAAGACGCGAGACGTTTTTTATGCTGGGTTCCACGAATCATCAGAAGACAAACTGAACAGTTTTTGTGTTCCAAGTTTTGTGTTTTTGTGTGTTATTATTAAGTAAAACTAGTCAATAATATTGATGAGTTTTAGTCAGGGTGTTCGTGAATTATCCCAGCCTATGTTAATTTTAAGCTATTATGATTTGACGTTCTTTTGACGTTTTTTTCTGGTAAAACACGGTCCTTTTTCGAGGTGTAAAACTTAAAAATCCGGGTTAGAAAAAATTACCAGAAAAAAGTATTATTAGTTAAGCTAACCCTATTAGTTAAGCTACCCCCGTCGCAGCAGAACTGTGTACGTAGCGATTCTACCTCAATAATATGGCATTAATAGTACAAGTATATGACAATATTGATCAATCAATACCTGTTGATAAATTAGAGTATTTGCCTATTCTCAGTAGTATTAACATGGGAAAGAATTTGCAGCTTTGAGGAACACCGAAAGTAGACATTTTTGCCATAAACTTTTTTTAATTATGACCATATACCAAGTTTGATCATTATCTGGACATAAATAAAGGGGTTTGCCTATTCTCCTTAAGATTAACATGATAAAGAGTATGCAGTTTCAACTACCCGTTCCGATTGACCGATATGTTTGGTTTATACCAATATACAATCTAGGGTAGATTTTAAACACAAGACGCGTTGGAAAAGTCCAACTAATTGTTAATTTAATAGCTTCTTCCCTATGGAAATTCGCTAAAACATTTTAAATATATAGTTTCTCTATCTTTATGGTGGATGACGGCGACAACCTTCAAGACTTATATTTCCACATCGATAGAATCCTACCTTATTTTCTATTTCATTAAGTATTTATTTCATTATGTTACTTATTTCATTAAGTAACATTCCGTAGATTAGAGTTTAGAATCGCAGTAACCTCGATCCTTATTAATACTTCAGTTTAGCAATTTTCTGGTACTTCGAAACAAAGACTTCTTCTGGTAGCACCACAGCTAACGGTCACAAGCGATCAGGTTGGGGATAGCACAGGCCAAGAAATCATATATGTTCCTTGACTTAAAACTATCATTGACTGTATCCGAATAGTGGTTTGATTCCTAATAGATGGAAATCTTTTAAAGTGTAAATTTAATATTTTGTGACGATTCCGAAATTTCCAAAGCAATCGATTGTTTTCGGGCTGACGATTTTAAAGGACCTCTCACGAACCACTTCAATGTTTTCGACCTGACCGAAGTCTTCGAGTATATGGGGCGTGTTTCAAAAATTACCAATCCACCTTTGAATTTGTCAATTTATTTGGAATACATGGCGGGCGACGCTGTATTCTTTTTTAATACTCGAAGTACAAACTTTGTATATTAAAAAATATAATTAGATTCATTTTACCTGGAAAATGTCTCTGTCTCCATGCCAAACGAACGATTACCTGCAAACCAATGATTAGTAATGGTAGCTAACCTCTAGAGGCATAAAATAAACTATTATTTGTTGCAAAAATGATTCTTTAGCTGTTATAACAGCAGAGACCTTACGGATAAAAATATCCTCTTTTATCTCACTGCATACAGTAATTCCGATAAAATATGTTTTAATTATTAAAACTATGTTCTTAATAATCTAAGAATGGCGGGAAACTTTTCGCCTCATCTAAGGTCAAAGATAGTTCCATCGCCGAGTTAGAAAATTAATCTTTCAACAAATCAGAAATACTTTTTACATATAAAGGAAACTAAAAGGTTGGAAACAATGTCCAATTAATTAGTGTCATGAGGAACAAGTTTGTGTCAGACGTGCAGCTCGTGCTACGTCAATCTAAGGTGAAAGCTAACGGATTAAAACTCCTGGATTTCTACCGCTTTTATTATAGAAAGGTCTTAACTTTTTCATTTGTAATGTTATCCAGCACTTTCTGAACAACTACGCTACTAAATGTAACGTACGTATATAGCCATATACTCGTTCGTATTTAATTTTACTTGAATTAGGTTAAAGTGTAGTAGCATACTATATAACTATACGACGTCGACTAGAGTATAATTTACTATTTCAACCTAATTTTGCAGTAAGCCTATAGGCGGCGTCTAAACGCCTATTTTACAAAAGAATTTTATTATTTATTGTCTTGTTTTTATAGTATTTATTTTTCACACACACCCTAAACCACCAGTTATCTTAACGTAATGCTCTTAGGTAAATAGCCAAATATGTTTTCAGGTAAGCAGGCCTTCAGTGTAAGGAAGGTTTTTCATCACCTTAAGTTTGAAAAAAATATTTATGGTCTATTTATATTATATAATTTTTAACTATATCAGATATATTTTTATTAATATTTTTATTTTAATATTCAAAAGTTTTCTAAGCCTTTTAAGCTTCTATAAATCGTAGTAACGTGGATTTTTCACAATTTCTGAATATCAAATATTCATCCCTGATAAGCTCGAGGTTAAACAACTTCCGGTAAAGCTCAGAGCCTCTGCCCACGAGTTTCCGGTGATTTTAAGACAATCAACAACATTTTTTATGCTAATCCTCGTTAGTGTAATATTTATTTGGGTACTTGGATATTATTAGGGTATTAAATAAAAATAGTCATGCACCATAGTAAAATAAAAATACTATATATTTATGAAACGCACATGTGTCAACTCAATCATAAAATTCAGTACTGTTCAGCAATCCATAGCCTTTATGATTAATATTTAGGATAGAAAGATTCCTCATTATTATAAAAAATTAGATTAATATTAATTTTATTTTTACTAAAATATCTCAAATTTATTCGCTATAAACCGAAGTGTTTGAAAACATGTCTATGAAATAAATTAAATACTCCCATATAAGTATAAACAGTATGATACACATTTATGATAGAAGTATTACATGGGATACAAATACGAGTATACTCGTACTTTTTTTGTATAAAATATTTCACTGGAAGGGTTTTTATGTTTTCAAAGCATATCGCAAATATACATACTAAATATAAATTTAGATTATTTACTCCGATATTTATATTAAAATAAGCAAAACTAACATACATTTATAACTGAAGTAATATGCTGTATTTAAAAATGTTATTTGTATATAAAAAAGCTAAGTGGAATGGTTTTTATGTACTTAGGGCATGTAGTGAAAATCGTGGTAAAATACAAGGTTATGAAACATATATTAACCATGGAAAACTCACAAAACTACTATTTATACTTAAAAATTAAGTTAGTATAATAAGTTTAATACGCGAATCACATTTTTACTGTGTTAATAGATCTTGAACCCTGAACATCCTTACACTCAATATTTAAGACTTTTAATAATATGGAACTAACAATTAAGCAGCATTCTGTCTAATACTAACAGAATTTTGATTCTTAAAATGTATGTATTACTTTCCAAAACTCATTCCTAACGAGGTTAAAGTTTATTATTCTGTATCACTCTTCATAGCAAATGTATGGCAAAATGTTTCTAGAAATTTCCCAAACAATAATGTCACCGCACGCCTAGTGACGAGCCAGTGTGGTTACTAAACTTTCTTTGTGGAGCCAAAGGTACATCAGTGGTCATAAAATATTCTACACCATAACGTATTGCTGCACTGAGCCTTTAAATATTTCAACACATGTAGATTACAGCTCGAGGGAAATAACTTCCGGTAGTGCTGCTGGGAGTTGTACACCTGCTTCCGTTATATTAGATTGAGGTAACTTAAGTTGCAATCTTATATCTATAGAAATACTACAGAAAGACGTTAATTTTAATGTTATTATATCAAAACCCAATTTAATATTACTGCATCAATCGTATAATTATCTACCAAAACGTAAACTCTATTTTAAATTAGAAACTAAACAGTGGCACTTATCTCATTACCCAAACAGTCATTGGTGTATAAATCATCAGATAAAATGGTTTTCAAAGTATATTTACATCATGGAACGTATACAACATTTCAAACAGATCATTTTATAGCAATATCAAAGCATAGTAGGTCAATAATATTGACTATTGTGCCAGGTTTTATTAATTGAAACATTTGTCAACTAAGCTACACGAGTATAGGATCGATGTGAGTTTTTTGTATTATTTTTATAAGATCAATTTGTTCTTAAAGTTTTTTGAACTGTTTCTGAAAAATTTAAAACTGAAAGTGGCAAATATTTAGAATAGTCTAGCGTTACAATACAATATGCAATATGCCAAAAACAGAGTAGTGAGGCAGACCCTCGGCAGGACCTCGGAACGCGGAGATGCAGCAGTAAGCATGTCTTAATCGCTGTTTGTCACTTGCTCTATCGGAGTCCTCATCAATATGAACCTTTCATTGTCGACATTTTTATCTAAAATTTAGTCTGTAATTGACAATGGCTGTGTTTTACAGTGTTTTAGTATAAAAAACTATGAAGTTTGATGTACTTATGTAAACCAAAATGTTTTCAGTTTAAGGATAACTTTGGTTATATAATCAAAGGCATTACATAATTTAGATGTCCATAGAGCATCTGTCGTCACAAACACGTCTGCGAACTTTTCAGCAATCGTGTGGTGGTACTAGCACTGACTGCTTTACTTTATCCATACCATAAACTTAAATTCAGGTTTTGTATTACTGCTTGCGTATATCGGACCGCGATGATACCTTATCGACATGGAGGTTTATCTCGGCTTTCTAACTTGAGTGTTACTTGTTGCCTTCCACTGTTGATCTTACTCACGACATATTAATCGAGCAAGGTTTCTATTGCAAATTGGCTGACGTTTAATCAAGCACTGCTTACTCATCACTCTGACAGTTTGAACGTTTACTGCTCTCACTTTGGAAACTGTTGTAGTGTTCTTCAAGTATAGCAAGACTGAAAAAAAAAAAAAAAAAAAAAAAAAAAATCGAATTAATTATTGCAAATTGGCTGACGGATTTAATCAACGCACTGCTTATCTCATCACTCTGACAGTCCTTGAAGTAATTTCGTTTATTGCTGCTCTCACTTTGGAAAAAGATTTTTTCTCAGTTTAATTTATTCTTATTTTGATTATTTCATCATATCCACTTATAAAATTTTCATCTGCATGATAAAACGGTCTCATTCATTCATTCAAGATTCATTCATCTTATCGACCTTGAATTCGATTAACAGTAGCTTACTACCCTACGTTGCTACTTTGTTTAAAATTTTCCACATTTTCTTTTATGTTTACAGTCAGTAAGCTTTTCTACGTAACAACCCTTTTCGGCTTTCCATTCAGCCACATTTAGTTTATTTCTGGCTTTTAGCGAATTTCCCATAGGGAAGAAGCTATTACCGTAGGTCTCATGGCGAGACTTAAGCCCGGGACCATGTTATTTTTTCTTCTTTAGGTGCCCAGAGTCCAAGAACAATAGTCTTTAAAATTTATATATATATATATATATATATATATATATATATATATATATATGTGTGTGTGTGTGTGTGTGTGTGTGTGTGTGTGTGTGTGTGTCGTGTGTGTGAACACGATAACTCTCGTAAAAGTGGTCCGATCAAGACCAAATTTGGTAGAGACAAATGCTCGGACGAGTTCGTAAACCAGACATATCGGTTAATGGTAACGGGTAGTTTGGGGGGTTTTGTACTCCAAAATGGGGGTTTTTGCGTTTTTCACATGTAATTTTTAAAAATGTCTAATTTCATATTTCACCATTGGAATCAGCTTAAAAAACTACACAATTAAGTTCCTTAAAGTTTTTCTCTATCTCCAACGGTTACAAAGATATTAAAAAATCTAAACACAGTATGTTGTATTGTGGAGCTCCATTGTTAATCTTATGGAGGATAGGGAAAAATTGATATTTCCCATATTAATCAATATTTTTGGATAAAACTTGATACTTAGCTTCATGTGGTTGGGGTCTATCCATTTATGCTTAAAATCATAGTTTATGTGTTTATCATGGCAGCAAACCTGCATACTCTTTTCCCATATTAATCAAATAGGGAACAGGCAACTCCTTTATTTATGGACAGATGTTGATGAAAATTGATATAAATGTTAAAAAAATTAATTGTTTACGCTAGAAACACCTACTTTCAGCGTTCCTCACAGCAGCAAACCTGCATACTCTTTCCCATGTTAATCTATGGAGAGTAGGCAAATAAAATTCATATTTATTGACAGATAATGATCAAACTAATCATATATTATTATTATGTTATTGATTTGGAAATTCGCTGAGTACGCAGGTCTGCTGCGACGGGGGTATTTTATTTTCAGCCCAGTTAAGACAGTTGCCACTCTTATAAAAGCGTCTCCTTAATCCATTTTCCAGTTTCGTCAATACAACTATGTCTTTCGTTTCACCATGGGGGTTTTCTTTGTCACTTTATTAGTGTGCATGTTTATCGTAAACTATTCTATTTCAGAGCTAATGAAGGTATTTCCTTCTCCTACATTGTTCATGTCCAAGACTGTTTCCCACTGGAGATTCCGTTCCTTTGGAATGCGTCAGCTGTATTAAACTTTTTATTACAGAAAACATTTAATTACACTTTATATGTAGAACAATTTCTGTACCTCGGAATAAAAATCTCAGTATATGTAGGTATAAAATTATCTTAATCCTTTCCAATTTACCGCGGTCAACACTACATGGCAATACTATAAACCACATACTAAATTAAACCAAGTCAAAACAAAGAAAGGTTAAGAATAGAGAAGAAAGTTTTAGGCCGGGCGGTGTTAAATTCAATGTTGCGTGTAATAGCTATGTTTTGTCAGAATCTCTACTTGTAAGGAAAAGTTTTAAATATTGAATGTGACTGTCATTGTTAAGGTAGATGATCTTCGGACTACCAATGTTGGTACACACTTGTGTTTACTACTATCCTCAAATGTTGTCAACTAATTGTTTATTCAATCTATTATATATCTAGTACTAGCCTCACTGGTTATATTTAATCATTTTATGGCAAAACGCCTTAGACGAAATGTGTCTTTCAGTTTTTGTTTCCAACAGTTTCAAAAACCTGTCATGGTTAAGGTAAAAATAAATTATACTAAATAATTAAAACTTTTTTATGTCTAGCAGACATTGTGTTTATTCAAAAACACATAATAACTTTTACTACCTATTATCTTAAAATTGAACAGAAAAGCTCTTAAAAATATTGAAAATAATTTCATTGAAACATAAAAAGCTTGGCAAAAATTTAGCAAGTAACCTAAGCTATTCTACTGATCGTGTTGCTTATAAGAATATTTTGGGAAAATAATTTTTGGATGTATAAATGGCCAAAGAAGTAAATGGCCATTTCTTTGGCAGGTAGCTGGAGATTAATGACGTCACCGGTTCACTGAAAGGGCGACCCAGGGCGTGTAATGGTGAGGAACACGTTCCTTGGTGCAAACTTCGACCAACGCATGTATAATTAAATGCAACATTCCAAACTATTTTGTTATTTATGTTATATTATTATTATCTCAATATTGTACGTTATTCGTTTCTAAATATCATAAAGAGGTAGTGGTGGTGAATTACGCGTTCAACTTATTGTATTTTATAATTATGGATAGGTCGCCGACAGTGCCTTGCATCTCCAGAGATCATAAAGAGTCATAACACCTCTTTGTAATTCTGATAAAAAATATACATGTATACATGTACACATGTATACATTATTTTTTTATTAATTTTTACATGAATACGTCTAAGCTCTCCGGTGGTTGTTAGCAGTTTAGTGGAAAGCAAAATGTGCAGCGGTAGTAGAGCTTTTATTACTACCAAGATTAATTAGAATTATTCCAAAATACTGGATTTTGTAGATTATATATTCCTCAACTGAGAATATTTTATAAAAATGTTAAAAATGTATAAGAATAGTAATATAAATAATTAAATAATATAATATTCTATGATTAAAAAAGGCGTGAACCCAACACAAAAACTAAACCATTTCTAAAAAAAATGTTGATAGTTTATTATTAAAGATATACTTTTATTATTACCGTTTTACATTACTGCCTTTATCATTGGAGAAATCCATTTGATATAATAAATCTCAAATCGCAAATTTTACTCCAAACAATTCATAAATACAATTGGATTGAACATACTTTCTCCCTTAATGGAATTTAAAAAAACTTACTTAACAACCTTCCTTTAACATTATTGTTTTAAAATAATCATCCAACTTCTTAAACTTAGGACTATCGGAATTTTGATCTCTTCTTGCGTTTTATTTTTCTTATTTCTTTCCTCAATTACTCTTCATGTTTTTTCAAAGCTTCTTATCTTCTACCATCTTCAAACTCCGATGCCGAATCTTCTAAACATCTGAGAGAAATATAGCGCAGACTCCTTTCTTTTCAAACAGTTTACCTTCTACCAATTTAAGCCTTAATATATATATTCCTTCATTTCTCTTCCTTCCTGTTCATGGAGATGGCATTCCATCAGAACATACTCCGAAGTTTCCAGTGTTCTGCAGTGCGTACACCTGTCTTCTCCGACGAGGTTAAGCTCTTCAGATTGACCTTGAAGTTTCATGGCCGCCCACAAACTGGGTCGTTTAGTGGTCCGTTTCCCATTTCACTTTACTTCTGTACTTCACATCAGGTACAAAGACATAGGTTTCTCTTCCTTTGGTGCTGGTATTCTATATTCTCTGTCATTCTGACAGACTGACATGTGGGTTTCAACATGATGTCCGTCCGTTCGGGTGTCTGTCTGTCTGTGTGTGTGTGTGTGTGTGTGTGTGTGTCTGGATGTGTTCAGAGCCATAGCCTACCCCGTTGGTACGATTTAGATTAAATTTGGCATGTATATTCACCGTATCTCCAGTTTTTTTTTCATTTTTTTAAGGGTAGTTCGCCCATAAAATCATAAAAAACGTGAAATCACCAAATCTATAAAAAAAAGCTCTAAAATTAAATTGATTAAAATTTGATAGTTTATAGTGCACAAAGTTCTAACCAATATGATACCACCTGTATGTCTGTAAAACTGATGGTTCCAGAGTTATGGGCTTTTAAATGTCAAAAAATCATTTTTTTTCAGCGACAGTTAAGGCAAAGAATAATTTGACTATCACCATTGAAATCAGCTTAAAAACTAAACAAATTAGTATTTTTAAATATTTGTATACGACTACCAGGTCCAAAGAAAAGTTAATTTTAGTGTCCATGATAAACGCAGTACGTTGTCTGAGAGTATCTATCCTTATGGGGAATTTAGAAAAATTAATTTGTTCCTTATTTTCCAACGAGTTTTCCATGAAACTTGGTATGAAGCGTAAGGTCAAATTAGCCAACAAAACCCACTCAAAAATCCTGGTAATTTCGGGGGGGGGTCCCCTCCGTAAAGTTCTAACAATGAATGTTTCTATTGTTGTTATTTTTAGAAATTTGATGATTATTTTTTAAACAATAAATTTTTAAATGATACTTAGATAAACTTTAAAGAATATGATAGTTTAATTACAGATTGTCGTTTTTAAATTTACTTAAGAGAGAAAGTAGGCCTATGTGACAGTCCACTGATACCGTTTATTAGATTCAAGGAGCCAGCTTTAAAACTCTTAACTCAAATTCAAAAGTTTTGACGAAGACAATACTTCCTCCTTATACTATATTTAAGGGGATAGGATAGTAGATATATTATCCATAATTTATTCATAGTATAAATTAGACGCATTAGACCTTAATTACAAACTCTACTTATACACAGAGTGTCAAGAACAAAACCATTGCGAACAATGACGCTGATCCGGAAGTGAAAGAGTTGCTGAAGAAGACTTCCTGCACTTCCTGTTCCTGTAGCTTTGTCTTCCATCTATTTGCGATTCAAGAAAACCGCTGAAACCATGAAACTACTGAATATTGTTCACACACAAAAAATCAGTCTGTCTTTAACGTCAAAACAAGTAGTCAATAGGAATATACATACCCATTATAATGAATATATTATAATGAATATATTATAATGTATGTACTACAGTATTTGAAAAAACTAGTGCGCAAATAACACCTTTAATTATTTATTTATAAAAATTTACTGAATAACTTCTTGATTAGCATTCTATGTGTTTTTTATTACTCGACTTTACTATTCCAATGTTTACAATAAGTTTAAAAAAATTAATTTCATTTTAAACAGTTAGATGTATATATTAAAGTAGGGGGCTACAAAATATACATTCAATAGAAAATAGATAATTATTGTGAAATGCCCTGTACAAAAAGGCAGTACTGTTGTTGTACTAGTAGTGTTATTTTACATTCGTTTTCCCTGGTAAGAAATGCCGTGGCAGCTTGGTGTAACGTGAGCTATTTTTCAACCTCAGTTCAAACACAAATGGCAAAGGTCAGCTCTGAATTTAGCTCACGGATGCCGGCCTACTTGCTAAGCAATACCCGTATTTTACTCTATATTACTTATTTAGGCCCATGAACTATGTTACTTCAACGCTTTTTAGCTTTTAGAAGGTTAAATTATTTTTAGGTAAGTATAGGTTCAAACGAAATTATATTATGGCTTCAAACAGTTTTAAGTAAGATACATTCATACAAAACTCTCTATTCAGAGGCATGCTCAGCACTTTATTGGTTGTCTATTGGTTGACACTAGGTTGTCATTTATTTTTAAGAAAACTTCTCAAATATATAATATGCTTTTTCCACTAATAAAAAATATATTTTATAGTATAGTTTTTTATAAAGCTGTAACATACTGTTATTAGATAAATATCCAAAGATTTTCATTTCCATGTATTATGGATTATTATCAAATAAAGTTAATTTTCAATGAAAAACTACACTCTATTTCACGTGTTACAGCTGTATTCGCTTTTTAATTCATTTAATTTGTCTAGTCTTTCTTGGGTGGGTTTTAAAATGGAAAGACTGGTGACAGTCAGAATATTATATATATTCTAAAAAAGGCCTACAATCTGTTCTTTAATTTTTTGTTGTTAATCATGATATTTGAGAGTAAAAACTCGTTCCACTTTTTTGTGTGAACACCACAGTATACCGCACCTCAGTGTGGATTATGAATGTTTGACTATTTCACAAGTTGCTGCAGGTGTTGATTTCATTGTGATATTTAAGGAAAATTTTGAACACGCCACACAAGTTCCAAGCTCTCAGCTTACAATTATGCAGACTAATTTATGGAAATACACTAAATAAGTCCGTAATCCATCATAAGACACGTTGACCGTTAAGTCTGCTGACTCAACCAAGCAGACTGCCCTGGACGTATTGTGTAAACACCAGGTCCGGTCCGTGGTCCGCGGAAGACTTCCAACACAACAGGCAACTCTAACAAGTGAGTTCACCTGACGTGGTTCGTTGTAAGTAGTTGGACGCAGCGTCTCTCTCTCTCTCTCTTTCTGTGAGGAATGAGCTCACTTTCAATCCACTTTTCAGGTTATTGCCAGTGTCGGACATATGTTCTAGTCGGCAGTGCAGTCTGGTCGACCAACATCTCAGAAAAGCTGGCAACAACCGACCTGTGAAATGTATGGCGGACCGCGAACTCGTTTAGTATTGTCAGTATTGTCATTTATTATTAATCCCAGAACATGTCTGCCAATCGGAACAAACACCCAAAAAATAACCTAAAATTTGAAAACTAAAATAAAAAAATTACTTTTCTTTCATAAATGTTTATATAACAAAAATGAAACATTCAATGAAACTAGACATAAGGAACATGAAGTCTGCTAAAAAGAAAACGTGGAAAATGTTCACCTTTGTTGCCCAACATTGTTATGAACTGAACATTAACTCTCTTAACATCTTTACGGGTTTGTCCCGTAAGATTCAACCATGTGCAAAATGTGAATGACGCAACCCTTCGTTACAACGCAAATCGTCTTTACTTCCCAACAAAAGACAGAATGTGGAACAACTTCTACGGCCTCATACCGCAAATCCTGCCTCAATACAATCAGGACTGTACTAAGTAAAGATTTTGATTTACAATATGGTTTTTAGAATAACCTAGTTTAATCCACAACACATCAAAAAACTTCTCAGACAAAATTAATGAAAGTAAATTAGTAAATTCAAAACTTTTAGTAATTAATCAAAACGAACAAATTGTTTCAACATATACACAAATCAGTTGTAACTGAAAAACTCAAACCTAAAATTTTTATCATCAGAACATGCTATTTAAAAGTGAATCAATAAAATACTAAAATACTCCCGTCGTAGCAGAACTGCGTGCTCAGCGAATTTCCAAATAAATAATATAATAATAATATATGACAAGTTTGGTCAAAATCTGTCGATAAACATAAGAATCATTTGCCTATTCTCTATAAGATTAACATGGGAAAGGGTGTGCAGGTTTGCTGCTGTGAGGAACACTGGGAGTAAGAATTTATACCATCGAAAATTTTTATTTTTAACATTTATACCAACTTTCATCAACATCTGTCTATAAATAATGGAGTTTGCCTATTCTCCATATGATTGACATCGGAAAAGAGTATGCAGGTTTGCTGTCATGGTAAAGATATAAACTATGATTTTTAAGCATAAATTGATGAACCTCAATCACATGAAGCTAAATACAAAGTTTCATCTAAAAATATTTGTTAATAAGTGAAATATTAATTTTGCCTTATCCACCTTAGGATTAATAGTACCTGGTGACCAAGCTTTGTTCGGATAGATTAAGACATGTTTTTACAAGTTAATTAGCAAAATTAAAACAAATTTACTGCTCAATGAAAACATTTATGTGGTTTAAATAAAACCGTTCTCATACCCCTTAATTAATATGGCATAAATACTGAACAAAAGTGTAGCCCTCGGGTGGGGATCGATCACGCGACCTTGCGTACGCGAGACCTGAGCGCTACTAAATGAGCTACGGCGTCGGCCAAGTTGTCGCCGTCGTTTAAGAGTTTTAGTTTTAGAGTTTTTGAATTTTAGAGTTACCTCAATTGTTTTAGCTAATCTTATACTGAACATAAATGTCCATACAGTTTGTTATTATTATCCTGTGATCAACTGATTTTGCTAGAAAAGGAATGAGGATTGAAAAGCAAAAGATAAATTTAATCTACACCAGTTAATTGGTTTGTTACATTGGCTTCAAGCAATAGAATGAATTCGCTTTCTTTCAAAACACAAAATATTTTGGAAATAGTTATCTCTGATTTTATTTCGCACAGTTATTTTACCCTTTAGTTTTTACAAATTGTTTAGTAATTTGATAATTTTAAAAATATTACATACATAAAATAAATATTAATGCAAAACCTCTATTCACATATTGTTTGCCACCATCTTCAATCAACAACCGTCAAACGGTTATAAACAGGTGTTTTGATTTGTATTGTTTACATTTGATTCTCCATAAGCGTAATGTTAAATTTTTAGATTTTGAACTTAATATTACAAGAAAACAAGAATTTTCCTGGACATTAGACCAATCTAAAACTTATTTTCTACTCAGAAATTAGTTATTTCCAAAATTTAAAGAAAATCCTTAGTGCCGTTTTCGAGATCCGTGTGCAAAAAAAATATATATATATACAAACCTTTCTCGTATTATAGTATTGGATTAGATCCCCAAAATACAACGTACTGTGTTTAGATTTTTAATATCTCGATAACCGTTGGATATAGAGAATAACTTTAAGGAGCTTATTTGTGTATTTTTTAAGCTGATTCTAATGGTGAAAGATAAATTTTGAAGTTTTTTAAAAATTACATGGGAAAGACGCAATAAACCCATTTTTGGGGTAGAAACCCCCCTCCCAAACTACCCATTCCGATTGGCCGATATGTCTGGTTTACGAACTCGTCCAAGCAAATGCAGGAATACACGTCTCTATCGAATTTGGTCTCGATCATATATTTATATAAATTTTTATAAAATGTTTTAATTGTCCTAAAAAACATTTCATAAAATGAAGGATCTCTAAAGCTAATAAATAAATGGCCATTGTTACGAGAGTTATCGTGTTCACAGACACATAACATGGTCCCGGGCTTAAGTCTGATCATAAGACCTACGGTAATAGCTTCTTCCCTATGGGAAATACGCTAAAACTGAATCACGAGTTAAGGTCATAAAACTCAAGAAAATAGTTTTGAAGTGATAATAAATAATGATAGTAAATAACGTAGCTAAATACAAAATCCTAATTCTAGGGTTGTACAGATCCTCTTCTGGAAATTTAGATTATTTGTTTAAGAACTTGATAAACCCTCTAAATAATATTTTTGGAAAAAAATATATTATGTTTATATTAATGGGGAATTTGATGTTGATATTTCAAAAAGTGATCAACGTGAAACAAAAAGTTTAAGGAGCTGCTTCAAACGTTTGACTTAAAATGGTCCATAAATTAATAAATTCGAGTGACAACATCATCGACGACCGCACTTGACAATGTTGTCACAAACCTAAGTACATGATAAATGCCGTTAGCAAATCATTGTGTTCAATCAAGTAACAATAGACCACAATTTGAAATTTGAAAGCCTGTAATAAAAAGATGTGTTAGTAAAAAAATATTAAAGATTTATACAAAGCTTAAAAGTGCAAAATTGAGATTTTGACATGTATATGTCTTAGTTCTGGGGAGGTGTTGGTGATTTTTAAGATGGAAAACATGATACAGATTTCCATAGAAACTACCAGAGCTATTGTAATTTTTAATATAAATGAAATACCCCCGTCGCAGCAGACCTGCGTACTCAGCGAATTTCCAAATCAATAATATAATAATTATAATATATGACAAGTTTGGTCAAAATCTGTCGATAAACATGGGAATTATTTGCCTTTTTATAAGATTAAAATAAAAGTAGTAATATGGTTTTTTATGAAACACTGAAAGTATACCTTCAAAATTTTATTTTTTAACATTTATAAACTTTTATCAATCTGTCCGTAAATAAATTTGCCTAATATCCATATGATTAACATGGGAAAAGAGTATGCAGGTTTGCTGCCATGATAAACACATAAACTATGATTTTTTAGCACAAATGTATGGATCTCAACCACATGAAGCTAAATATCAAGTTTCATCAAAAAATATTAGATAATAAGTGAAAAATTAATTTTTCCTAATCCTCCATAAGATTAACATTGGAGCCTCAAAATACAACGTACTGTGTTTAGATTTTTTTATATGTCGATAACCGTTGGAGATAGAGGAAAACTTTAAGGAACTTAATTGTGTAGTTTTTTTTAAGCTGATTCCAATGGTGAAATATAAAATTTGAAATTTTTAAAAATTACATGTAAATAACGCAAAAAAAAATTTTGGGATACAAAACCCAAAAGTACCGTTCATTGACATATGTCTGGTTTACGAACTCGTCCGAGCATTTGTAGGAATACACGTCTCTACCAAATTTGGTCTCGATCGGACCATTTTTACGAGAGTTATCGTGCTAACAGACACATACATATATATATATATATATACATATATATTATATATATATATATATATAAAATTTTAACGACTATTGTTTTTGGTCTCTGGGCATAAAGAAGAATAAAAATAACATGGTCTCGGGCTTAAGTCTTACATGAGCTACGGTAATATTTTTAAATTAAAAGGTAAATGAATAAGGTAGGTAGGTAGGTGAGTAAGGTAAGGAATGAATAACAGTTGTTTAGATGAAGTTAAAACATTACCTTTAAACATATCCATGATCTAACCTATTTCCCACAGGGAAGTAAATACAATCATTTTTAGATGACACAATGAACCGGAATTATATTTATATTGCTTTTTATGATGTTTTACTAAAAACATTACTAAATTCTGTCCTTTCCAAGTTATTTTTAAACTCATAAATTTAAAGCTAATAAAAACATAGATGACCAAAAAGGTTTACAAATATTACGTACAACTCTAAAACTTCATTACAATAACTTTATTTACATCATTTTTAATAACTTTATAATTCATCAGATGAAAATATTGAAATTCTATGTAAGAACTATTGGAAAATTCATCGTAAGTTTATCCGGGCTGCGATGTTATATGATATTAATGGAAGTATATCCCAAAATAATAATACTAAAAAAAACCGCTTGGAATATCATAGCAACAAAATAAATCTCTTAAACCCTCCATCGGATGTACCTATACAATGTAAAAATGATTTTTACATATATTTGTATATATTCAATTTGGTGTGAAACAGATTAAACTAGGTTAACATATCTCTACAGCCTGATCATTGTTTGTTCTATTTCGCTAGTCAGTTTTAAGCAAAATTGTTTGTTCTTTGAAAATTGCTAAAGACATATTTGTTTTCATGGCAATAAAATATTATTATTATTACATAAAATAAGCTTTGGGAAAAACAAGGCGGTGAACCTTGATCAGGGACGGTGAAACCTCTTGGGTTATAGATATTGTTAGGTGTTCAATAATAATGACCTTCTTATCATTTATTTATCAGGTATAAAAATACATACTGATAATTATTACTTAAATATATATTATGACAACTATATACTATATATTATTATTATTGTCTACCTATATTATTAGTGTTTAAAATAAAAACATTGATCAGACATAATTGTTATAAACATTGGTATCAATCTCGTAATATATGGTGGTTTTTCTCAGGAAAAAAAATTTTATGAAGAATATACAGATATGAGGTTAAAACAATTATTGGGTAATAACAAAACCAGACTAAGTGACTTCTCTACTGAATAGAAAACTGATATCACATTAAAGTGGCTCACCGTTTTGACATATTCTCTCAATAGCCATAAAACATCGGCAAGTGAAGGCTTAAACCTGAAGTTCACCAAGATCAGAGCCTCGCCACTTTAAACAAGGACACAGGAAGTTCAGAGCATTCATCAAGAACCACCCACTTCCGTTGAGAAGACACTTCCATTGTTCTCGTGAAATATTTGCCCGCTGTTGTTTTACGTGACTATAAAAATTTATAAAAATAGCTCAATGTAATAGATAAACTAACAAAACTAATCGATCCTTTCAGTGGTAAACATAATTTAAAGTTGCTGTTATATCGAGATACATGTATTTCGGAATTTTGTACTCGCTCCTTTTCTTCTGTTGAGAACAGAGTAGTTCGTAGTACTGCACAACAGCCAAAAGAATGTGTCAGTGTCAAAACAAAACTTTCTGACATCGGTAAGCGGTTGTGCACTTATATTAGCGTGGTTGAAGTCATTGATAAATGAATCGCATACTTGGCTGTTTCATGGAAAAAATAATTTTATCTTCGTTTGACTGGAAGTATCCAGTGTTTAGAGGATTATTGGAATATGTACATGGCCAAGTTTCTGTTTGTGACCCGAGTTACTAATTACTGGTAACTGGTAACTGGTAACTGGTAACTGGTAACTGGTAACTTGTCTTGTAGACGGTCACGTTGAGCCGACACTCATGCTCACTCACGCCAGCCTGGACTCTCCGTTCATGTGCGTGTTTCTACAATTTGCTATCGATCAGTTTTATATCCTCGTTCAAGTTTAATTATTATAATTATTATTTCTGTTCTAATTCAAACAATAATACCCTAGCTTGATTTTATTTCATTTCTTTGAATTGTTGATTACCTTAATTTTTCCATAAATTATGTGAAGATTATGTTTTCAAATGACAAAGGCTCGTTTATTATCGGATACTCGTCTACGCACAGACGACTACCCGATGAATATACATTCCAATGTATTTGTTTAAAAAGATTTTTTTGTGACAAATCTTTTTATAAATTACATCATAATATTAAAATGTTTTTATTTAACACTAGCAGACCGGCGAACTTCGTAACGCCTAACAGTAAATACATGTTAACTAACTTTAAGATTGGTCATGTCCTGAAGTCAATTAGCATTGCGGCTACGTTACGAAAGCTTTAAATATACAACAGCTGATTATTACAATAAACTCAATAAGTATAAACATTGTAATTATTTTTTATTTGGCAAACATATAAACACGTGACTTTTAATCATACAGAAAATAAATAAATATAAATACAGTACATAATTCCCAAAAACCGTAAACTATTAACGTGGCAAATAATGCTGTTCATTTTGTACAGCACATATTTACTTCATAGTTTTACATTAATGAATGATTCAGATGGCATTGGATAGTAAAGCATATTTATAACAGACAGTAAACAAACAACTGGTTTAAGATATCAAATGTTTTGATTGTACACAATTTGTAAACAAACTTACTCTCCATAAGGTTAACATTAGAAATTTAAAGCGCTATAAAATGGAAACTAATTGAATTTATGTAAACTGAATATGCTTAAAGCATGACCGGAGCAGAGACGAATCCAAAAAATCAATGATCATTAAAATCGGTCCAGCCGTTCTCGAGTTATAATGCGTGTAACTAACACGACTTTGTTTTATATATTTAGATAATGTTCATTTTTATGTTCTAATCTTACTTTGGAATAAACAAATTTGAGTTTGAATATAAGGGGTATGAGCGATATTGAAGTAGTCTAGAATATCTTATCAGGGGAATAAAGGCTTGCTAACGATTGCCTTTGAATAAGCCATTTCTTTTCAGAATTAATAAAAGTCACTAGCTTAATTTACACATAGGTTTACAAACAGACTATATTGTGAAAATTACTTGAAAAAAGCATCGCTTTTTGATATTATTTTCTGCATCACCTCTCAATTAAGTATGACTCTGCAATAAAGTACTAAACAGTCGCCCCTTGCCTTATTATTCAAATTCTATTTTATTACACACGTAACGTTTAGATGAACGACGGTGTGTTACTGGGCCTATTCGAATTGGCAGCCTCGCGGGCCGTCTTACCCAGGCTGAAACCGATTAGAGCACTTTCGGTGGTACTACTGGCATGGCCCGTGGCGAATACTGAAACTACACGCTGCGAGTCTGTATTGAAATATAAATTGTCTTTAGTCGTACAGAGATGGACGTGTCTTTATCGTTTATAATAAAAATTTAAACTTAGTTCAATGCAGTAAATGATCAAATGTCACTGTATAATGTTTAACAGGGTTTTATCGTAATCATAAGTACTACAAATTCTTAAACTGTATACACTTATAAAGTATCAATTCAATTGGCGTGTAATATTATTTAAGAAAAGTATAAATATATCTGTTACTAGCATATACTTACTGTAAAATGACGAATGTATGAAATAAGTTTGGTGTCATATATAATTATTCGTATTTCTAAGATACTTTACACTACTTAAAATATGTTTTTATGCTCTTACTTAAGCTCATTGTCTTTAGCTTCTTACTTGCTGCATAACTATTGTGTAATTTTCATTATTTGCCGAACATCTAAACAAAACTAAAACTGTTTGACTAAGGTTAAATCCTTTAATACAAATATATTTGGATTATTCATTTTTTAATTGAATAAATCCATTCCATTGGATCAGATAGTATTATGATTAACGGCTAATTTATATTCCAATTATTTTACAAAAACCCTATTTTCAACATTAAAATGACCTTCTCAAGACAAATTTCATCATAGTAGAGTGACTGGGGTTTTATTAATGTAATTTTAAATACAATTTAAGCTAATACGATGGTTTATTATTCGATACATATTTCATTTTAATATCAAATATATTTTGAACAACACTCACATTTCGTGAAAAATTTCATATTATTAAAACATACTAAATTTATTATATCAATTTAATAAATCTCCCAAAAATTACACACTTTTTAAATTTTATTTTTATGATTTTACCTCCTGACACTTTGAGGTTGCATCTACAATGCATAAAATCTAGTAAGTGTTGGAAAACTCAGGTAGAGGAATGGGTTAAAGGAAATGGACGTATTATACAACTGAGCCAAGCTTATTGTCTATAATAAATATAAGTCACTCGGCCGGTAAACCTGACCTGGAACTCAGAGCTGAAGTTTACCTTTTATCACTTATCATATATCTCTCATACTTGGGATTACACTGTTGTACATTTGAAACTTCAAAATATGCAATAACGGTTTGTAGTTTATATAAATTGTTTATTATTTCAATATCAACATTTTTAGTGATCAAGCAGAGCAGATAGATTATTTAGGTTCATTTATCATATTCAGTAATACTTTTATTAATAACATACATAGGCAAATTGAAGTTTTCTTGTTATTGTTAAATAGCTCAAACCAAAAAATGTCCATCTAATACCATTTTGAACACTGGAAAATGCAATATTGGTTTTAATTTTATACAAAAGAAAAACAATGATCGTTTGTTTGGGAGGCAAAGATTAGTACCATTTATTTGGTTATCATAGCTCAAACTTTCATGAAATACCCTTCGAAAACTAAAACCATATTGTTGAAACTTCCAACAATCTTGTCTCATCACAGCGAATTATTACTTTACCTCTCCACCTCTCCAGATTTCAAATATATCACAGTTGTTTGAACTTCATTGCTTAACGGCTCACAAGTTTAGCTGATTTATAAACCGTCACTTGAAAACAAAGAACACAACTTCTTGAGACACAACCTTCTTAGAATTCATGCTTTGACACTGTGTTTTGAGTTGGTACAATGAGATAAATATTATTGATTATTGTTGTGAATAGAAAATTAGTCTACGGACTAATTTACTACTATACTATACTGGACTATACTGGAATACTATCCAAATCGTAACTGTAAGTAATAATACAAAATTCAGGATTATTTTAAGGAATAAAATTTCTAAAGATTTAAATATAGGCTCTTAGGGAAGGAAGCCTAGAGATATAATCTTCTATAGCAAAAGTTACATTATTGTAACTTTTGCTTTCAGCTAGTTTATTTTACCTTCAGCTTATGCTGAAAGCTATTTTCGGAAGGATCGGAAGGATTTGTTATTTGGAGAAATTCAATGTGGGACGATCATACTGGATTAATCCAAAATAATACAAGAAGGAGGGGTACAGTTACAGAAACGTGCATTTAAAAACCCCTTTCCCTTTAGCTTAGGATCATCTAAAAATTTATCTAGAGTTATAAACTAAATTAATAATTTGCACGAACCAGAAAATCTGCTGTGTTCAAAATGTAACAGCTCATTTCTTTCGATGAACTTCAGTGGAGAAAGGAACAATTCAAGTACGGTAGGTATGAATAATCTATTTTGTCTAGTGATTGTTAAAACAACCCCACTGCTTGATATGGCCCAATGAGGGGACACAGGTGACCGGTAGCCCGGGATTGCAGGAAGGACGGGGAAATTACACCGCTCCTGAATAGCTTTATTTCCTATACCTCATCCTGTTACCTGATCCATACTATTACAGTGTATTTCGGATAGCCGTTATAATAGCATGCTCTTATCTCATTTGCATCAAATTGACTAGTATTACAACGCCTACACAACTAATGCACAACTAATCTCTGAACTGTATCCTTACATTATCTCTGGGCTGTATTTTTTTAAATTCTCTACATAATTTATTTATTGTACCTATACTATATCTCTGTAATGTATTTATTCTGTATCTCTACTGTATTTTTGTACTTTATCTGTATTGTATATCTACTGTACCTCTGTACTGTATCTCTACTGTATATCTATACTGAGTTTCTAAAAAGTAAATCTACTTTATCTCTGTACTGTATTTCTGAACTCTATCTCTACAGAATTTATATACTGTACTAGCTGACCCGGCGAACTTCGTATCGCCTGACAGTAAAATACATGTTAACTTTAAGTTTGGCCATGTTCTGAAGTCGAATAGCAATACGGCTTCATTGTGAAAGGTTATATATCCTGGGTCGCGGCATAGAGAATAACAATACTGAAAAGATAAGACATATTAATAACATTCCTATAAACAAATAAATCTGAGTCCAAACCCAAACCAAACCTAACTGTAATACGGCTTTTATAGGAAAGATATACAACAGCTGATTATTATAATAAACGTAATAATATAAACATTTTAATTATCATATAAACACGTGATTTTAATCAGACAGAAAATGAAAATATAAATACATAATCCCCCAAAACCGTAAACTCTTAACGTGGTGAATAAATCTGTTCATTTTTACAGTACACATTAAATTTACTTCATAGTTTTACGTTAATGAATGATTCAGATGGCATTGGATAGTAAAGCATGTTGCTTAATGGAAAGTAAACCAATCAGCTATAGCTAAGAAATCAAATGTTTTCATTGTAGACAATTTGTAAACAAAATTACTCTCCATAAGGTTAACATTAGAAATTTAATACGCCATAAAATGGAAACTTATGGGGTTTTCGAAAATATTTTTTTCACTAAAACCTTCCCGGACACATATAGAGCAACCCCTAAAATTTTATAGCGATCGGATGAGTAATTTGGCAACGCATAAAGGACATACAGACATACATACAGACACACATACAGACATACATACAGACATACATACAGACATACATACAGACACACATACAGACATACATACATACATTCAATTTTATTTATAGATATTTATACTAAATCTCTGTACTTAGTCTGTCCTGTATCTCTACTTTAATTGTACTGTATCTCTACACTGTACTTCTACTGTATCTCTAATGTATGTTTGTACTACTTTATCTATACTGTATCTTTACTGTATCAAAACGTTGGTTTCCAACAAGCCGAATGGGCCAAGACGTAAGGATGTTACAGCAGGTGAAACTCAAGATTCGATTCTTGGTCCCGACCCATGGAACATCGCCTATGAGGGGATTCTTCGGATGGATATGTCTTGAGATACCTTTGTAGTAGATCTTGCGGATAATGTGGCCATAGCCCTGAAGGTGGAGGAACATAAAGAGACACAGTGACCGCTGTGTCAGGTCATGGACCGAGAGCTGCTGCTGTGTCAGGTCATGGACCGAGAGCTGCTGCTGTGTCAGGTCATGGACCGAGAGCTGCTGCTGTGTCAGGTCATGGACCGAGAGCTGCTGCTGTGTCAGGTCATGGACCGAGAGCTGCTGCTGTGTCAGGTCATGGACCGAGAGCTGCTGCTGTGTCAGGTCATGGACCGAGAGCTGCTGCTGTGTCAGGTCATGGACCGAGAGCTGCTGCTGTGTCAGGTCATGGACCGAGAGCTGCTGCTGTGTCAGGTCATGGACCGAGAGCTGCTGCTGTGTCAGGTCATGGACCGAGAGCTGCTGCTGTGTCAGGTCATGGACCGAGAGCTGCTGCTGTGTCAGGTCATGGACCGAGAGCTGCTGCTGTGTCAGGTCATGGACCGAGAGCTGCTGCTGTGTCAGGTCATGGACCGAGAGCTGCTGCTGTGTCAGGTCATGGGCCGAGAGCTGCTGCTGTGTCAGGTCATGGACCGAGAGCTGCTGCTGTGTCAGGTCATGGACCGAGAGCTGCTGCTGTGTCAGGTCATGGACCGAGAGCTGCTGCTGTGTCAGGTCATGGACCGAGAGCTGCTGCTGTGTTAGGTCATGGACCGAGAGCTGCTGCTGTGTCAGATCATGGAGCGAGAGCTGCTGCTGTGTCAGGTCATGGTTCGAGTGCTGCTGCTGTGTCAGGTCATGGACCGAGAGCTGCTGCTGTGTCAGGTCATGGGCCGAGAGCTGCTGCTGTGTTAGGTCATGGACCGAGAGCTGCTGCTGTGTCAGGTCATGGACCGAGAGCTGCTGCTGTGTCAGGTCATGGACCGAGAGCTGCTGCTGTGTCAGGTCATGGACCGAGAGCTGCTGCTGTGTCAGGTCATGGACCGAGAGCTGCTGCTGTGTCAGGTCATGGACCGAGAGCTGCTGCTGTGTCAGGTCATGGACCGAGAGCTGCTGCTGTGTCAGGTCATGGGCCGAGAGCTGCTGCTGTGTTAGGTCATGGACCGAGAGCTGCTGCTGTGTCAGATCATGGAGCGAGAGCTGCTGCTGTGTCAGGTCATGGTTCGAGAGCTGCTGCTGTGTCAGGTCATGGGCCGAGAGCTGCTGCTGTGTCAGGTCATGGGCCGAGAGCTGCTGCTGTGTCAGGTCATGGGCCGAGAGCTGAGATATCCATAGATCTAAGATGTAGGAGTCAACATAAAGGTTTTCAGTAGAAGCTTGTCATGTGACATATCTATTCCCCCACTGAAAAACGTTGCAACATTGTTATACCAAAGTATACTCAAGTATATCAAATATACTTCCACCAAAGTGTATTTGAATCAGTTTTATAGTAATATTTTAAAGCATAAGCCCCTGCATGTGGTCGCGTAAACAAGTCGCAGAGAATGTGCGGCGACATTTGGACACTGATGGATGGATGGACCTGTTATATATGTGTATGACAATGTTCCATAAACATACAGGTACACTATCACAGCTCTTTATTCATGTAAAAAAGTATGTATATATATATATATATATGTATATATATATATATATATATATATATATATATATATATATATATATATATATATAAAACAAAGACGCTAAATATTGGAGACAACATATCCAAATATATAACGGTATAGCATAATAAACATACACATAATAATGATAATACAACTCATAATTTTCTCTTGTAGTATTTTTCCTCTCTTACCAACCATGATCTCCTTTTATTATTTACAAAATGACTTTTTGTTATTTTCTTCTGTTTGCCTTATGCCACATCAAATCCAAAGGTATTTTAAATAAGACGTATTCCATTACAGTTTTGTTTCAGTGGAAAGGTTTTTAAAAACATTTAAACGAAACCTTTTACCGGTTTTAAAGGAGATTAAGTTGAATTGCATAACACTTTTTATACGTCTTAGGCAAATGGTGCCTTAATCACCATTTGCCTATGTAAATTTTGTTGCTTGTCCCCCACTACAGCTATTAAAATCCCAAATAATATTATATCTACCTTATGTCTGTAAAATAAATGGTTGAAACGTTCGGGCTTCTAAAAGAAAAAAAAATTCTGGCGAAATAGCATTTTTATAAAATATAAAAAAGCCATTGAAACTGGCTTAAAGACTAGACAAATTAGTATTTTGAATCATTAGTATAAGACTAATGGTTCTGAAGAAAAGTTAAATTTACTGTCCGTGCTAGACGTAGTACGTCTACTGCGAGTGTCCAATGTTATTCTTTTGGAGAATATTTAAAAAAATGTTCTTCCTTATTTCTCAACCGTTTTCCAGGCATCTTGGTATAGGCTACAGTATTTAGTCACATCGCCCAAATAAAACCAACGCAAAAAAGTTTGGTATCGCCGGTGGGGAGGACGTTGTGTACCCAAAAGTTTGGTATCGCCGGTGGGGAGGACGTTGTGTACCCAAAAGAATTATTCCCTTGTTTTCTCTTATTAATTGTAAATTTAATAAATTATATGATTTTAGAAGTATCAATGTAATGATGATAATTGTTTGGCAATAGACATCAAACATCAGACAGCAGGCAGCACGCAGCAGCAGGTAGCAGACAGCAGGCACCAGGCAGCAGATAGCAGGCAGCAGGCACCAGGCAGCAGGCAGGTAGCAGCAGGCACCAGACAGCAGGCACCAGGCAGCAGGTAGCAGACAGCAGCAGGCAGCAGGTAGCAGGCAGGCACCAGGCAGCAGGTAGCAGACAGCAGGTAGCAGGCACCAGGCAAAAAGCAGCAGGCAGCACGCAGCAGCAGGCAGCAGACAGCAGGCAGCAGGCACCAGGCAGCAGGTAGCAGGCAGCAGGTAGCAGGCACCAGGCAGAAAGCAGCAGGCAGCACGCAGCAGCAGGCAGCAGACAGCAGGCACCAGGCACCAGGCAGCAGGTAGCAGGCATGCCTAAAACGCCACACCACCCTGGTTGTAAATACATCACAGGCGAGCGTTTAGACAGCTACAAAGCCAAATATATCCTGCATTATTGCGTTTGTCCCTGAGTCTCTCTTGACTGATGCCGTACTTGTCACTTTTTTATTTGTTTTCACTTGTCATTCTTTTGAACCCTTTTACTTCAGTTCTTGATCCACAGCTGTATGGGTGTATAAAACTTCTCTATTAATATTTAAAGCGTTTTAAAGCATGTTATCCACTTTAATTCAATCCTTGATTTTTAATTTATTATAACCAAAGACTGGCACTTTTACTTTTATTATTTAATTTTTACGGATAATACTCATATTTATACCAATCATTTATAATGACACATATGATATTCGTATTGGTTGATAAAAAAGAGTATTCATTGTGGGTTTAGGGGCTAAGGTCTGTACATTCATCAGTATGAGAGGACCACACACAGGTACACGCCAGCATGCTTTATGTTATACATTAATCAAAACTACTCTGGTTAAAATATAATACAAAAAGATCTGTTTTATGAAATATTAAGAATGAAGAACGGTGTTTAAGTAGAACAAATAATTATTCTACATTATTCTAAACGAGGTTTCACCCAGGAAGTAATACTAAACTAATGAATAAGAAGTAGTATTGCAGTAAATTAAAAATATCAGTAATAAGCTATAACATTTCCTTATATGGATAGTTTAGTGTTTTGAATTTTTCTAAAAACCTGAGAAATTTTAAATATGATTTAATTATAAGTTAATCGAGTTATCTCACCAATCCTAGATCCATATGAATGCTTAATGTCAATTAACTTTAAATTCTGATGTTTATGTTAGGCTTAATTAACAAAATTCGGCCAGATAGCTAAAATAAAGGTCAATATTAGAACATGTTTCGGTGTTCGATGACTAATTAATATATTTTATTGGACTTTTCCAATGCGTCTGTGTTTTAACGACACAGCATTTCTGCAGCTGGAGAATTCCACTCTTTTTCAAATGATTGCCTTAAAGTTTACATTAAAAATGTAAAGTTTAAGTTACGGATATTAATAATATCATGTCATAAATAACACTTACTGGTAGGCATATTATTTTGACAACTTACTTTTCAATGTAAATTATTAGGTAATCACTTGAAAACAGGAGGAGTTTCTCCACCACCCGGGGTGTTGTATAGTTAAAAACACAGACGCGTTGAAAAAGTCCATTATATGATATTGAATGATTAATAACTAACGCTATTATGAATTTCAAAGATGCTGAATTACTCAAACTATACAAATAGGCAAAACATACAATAATTACAAATAGTTATACAACTATACAAAGACCTTTATGTGATCAGTCTGATGGAATTTAACGTAAGTAGTTCAGTCTTTACGTCGAGAAGCTCTGAGGCTATAAATAGAGATTTTATTGCAACCGGCACATTTTTTACCTAAAATTAAGTTTCTTCCTAAAATAATTTAACAGATTTGATACACCATGAAAATAAGTAACCTATTAATACCCCTATTAATAATCATACCCTATCACAATACCCTATTAAAAATCAAGGATACTTAATATATTTCCAGAGAACACACTCCAAGGCGCTGGCGAGTTGGCATCAGCTGCCATTTGAGGCAATATTGTTAATTCCCCTGAGAGTTTGCCACCTTTCTACTGATTGAAATAAGTGAGCCGAGCGTCGCCTTCGACAACCATGGATTTTGCCAAATGCCATGAACTACATAGTTAGGTATGATACACAATAGATATGATGGGTGAAAGGTCGCTGTGAATTTAGATCTGTCTCTTTGGTGCAAACATCATCAGGAACAAATATCTTGAAATTTCCATGTCAAAGAGTGACAATGAAATAATTTATTCTCTCATGAAAGCTCTATTTTGTCTTACTTTCAAGTTCAGGTGTACGTGCAATCTAGTGTAGGTTTTTTTCTCTATTTTAAGAATTACACAGTACTTTCTGAATACTAATTAGGCCTATAAACTGAAATATGCAATTTTGGTCAATTTTTAAGTCTTGTTTAAATGTAGGCCTATACGAATTAAGGCGATAAGCTATTGTCAAGCTATTGTAATGATTTATTGATGACATTCTTAATAAAGCAACAGGAAAAATAAAAATGGAATAAAATTAATTTAGTTTGATAGAAATGTTATGGTATTTACACTTATTGGATTAAATAATAAAAAACAATGTATAATAAATATAATAAAACTTGACATTATAATTAATTTGCTTTTGCATGTTAACCTATTATTATAGATATGAACACGTCTTTGTGTACATTCAGTTCATAAAAACCATTTTAGAATAATTTTTGCTAGGTATCCTTCAGTTGCTTTTGCTGCAGTTAACCAAACTTCATGAAACAATAAAAGGAGGATAAAGTATATCAAACATAAATGTTGTATTTAGTCAATGTTAATTATTTATTTATTATCAGCCAAAGTATACTTTTATCGATCCACACTCTTAAAAATCAACGATATCTCAAAGAAATTAACATTTTTTTGTATCTAATGTTAATTTACCTCTAAAAAGTACTACCCCTCTAAAGTTATTAATCATCGAAGAAAACGAAGAAGAATAACATAGAAAAAATACAAAACAAATAAAAACTATCTTAGGACCTTAAGACTTTGAATTCAAAGTTATAGGTCTTTAAATCTGAAAATAACTATTTCAAGCATGTTCTGTGATAAAGTTTCATTATAAAATGTATATCAGCAATGATCCTACATATTTTTATGACTGTGACAAATGTTCGTTATATCCAGTTCCAGGTCAGTAGGCTACCTAGGTTCGCCGACTCAGTGGCTGGCTGATATTTATTTATTGTACACGATTAGCTTTACGTTTCCTTTACTCGCCATTTCTCTTGCTGCATTACGTATAACCAACCTTGAATACAGGGTGTCCCAAAGCTCCCACCCACCCTTTAAAAACTAAGGAATCTGTTTTTCACTGAAATAAATAAAATAATATCAAAAAGCTCGTACATATTTTTACCCTAAAATCACAGAAATGACCTACTTGTGCTAGAAGTTACGAGACTCGTAGATTAAAAAACTTAAGCCCATTTTTTTATTGCACATTCGGGTTTTAAATAAAAAATGTCTAAGATTTACTGAAACTGTTTTCCATAAGCAGTAGCCAACAATCTGAGAAACGCAATCAAAGTGAATATGTTTTAGTTTTTTTTTTCATAGTACTTTTCTTACGCAGGCCATTTTACACCGAAACTAATATCGGTTAAGAGTTCTGGTAAGTAAGAACAGCTGATTATTCTTAACATAAACCATACAGTGATAGTTGCTACTGTAAACCAGCATTTTCAAACTATTAATTTAATCTTTGTTATTGTATGTTAAGTTTTTATATTTATTTTAAAGTAGATATTTAGCAGATGAGTCTTTGCGTATGTTGTCTTGGAAAACATAGCTTATCCACACTAACTATGAAATTTGGTAACGGATTTCACTTTATTCTCGTGTTGACAGTATTCGGATTATAATTATCTATTTATTTAATCTAATATCATTACCTTGTAAACACTTTAATGGCCTAGACAATTACTAACAAACAAAGCATAAAATACAAAAGATAATAGTTAAAATAACTCTCGCATCGCAGCAACGTATACCTACACTATTGTTTATATTGAGAATAATAAGTTATTTATTTTCCTAATATCTTAACACGTATTAGTTTAGGTCTAAAAAAGGCCTGTGTATCTACAATACAAATACCAAATATAATACAATACAAAAATTTCCTCGGGATAGCAGACTATCATAATTAGTGAAATGAAATTAATTTAAGAATTTAGATTAATCAATATTTAATAGTAGCTATATAAGCAATATGAAGCAACATGTGAAAGTGTGTACCAAGTTGTACCATGGAGAGTGAGTAAGTTTGTTGGCTGCCACAAGAAACAAAATAATTTGTTTCAGTAAAATGTTTCAGCATACACAGTTAGGATTTCACTATTTGAAGCTAAAGCCTAAAGCAAGTTTTGTCAAAATTATTAAAAAACAATAATCAGGATATTAATTTTAACCTGTTCATCCAAAGATTAACATGGTGACTCCAAAAGACAAAGTATTGTCTTTGGGGTCGCACAGAGGTAACAAACTCAGAGCTGGAGGGTCACCGGGTCACTCAGAGACAACGTGCTCAGAGCTGGAGGGTCACCGTGTCAAAGGGAACGTGCCCAGAGCTGGAGGGTTACCAGGCTGCTCAGAGGCAACGTGCTTAGAGCTGGAGGGTCACCGTGTTAAAGGGAACGTGCCCAGAGATGGAGGGTTACCAGGTCGCTCAGAGGTCACGTGCACAGAGCTGGAGGGTTACCAGGTCGGTCAGAGGCAACGTGCTCAGACCTGGAGGGTTACCAGGTCGCTCAGAGGCAACGTGCTCAGAGCTAGAGGGTCACCGTGTCAAAGGGAACGTGCCCAGAGCTGGAGGGTTACCAGGTCGGTCAGAGGCAACATGCTCAGAGCTGGAGGGTCACCGTGTCAAAGAAAACGTGCCCAGAGCTGGAGGGTTACCAGGTCGCTCAGAGGCAACGTGCTCAGAGCTGGAGGGTCACCGTGTTTAAGGGAACACACCCAGAGCTGTAGGGTTACCAGGTCACTCAGAGGTCACGTGCTTAGAGCTGGAGGGTCACCGTGTCAAAGGGAACGTGCCCATAGCTGGAGGGTTACCGTGTCAGAGGGAACGTGCCCATAGCTGGAGGGCTACCGTGTCAAAGGGAACGTGCCCAGAGCTGGAGGGTTAACAGGTCGCTCAGAGGCAACGTGCTCAGAGCTGGAGGGTCACCGTATTAAAGGGAACGTGCCCAGGGATGGAGGGTTACCAGGTCACTCAGAGGTCACGTGCTCGGAGCTAGAGAGTCAATGGGTTGTTCAGAGATAACGTTATCGGTGCTGGAAAGTCTGTAAGTCGTTCGGAGGTAACGTGCACGGAGCTGGAGGGTCACCGGGTTACTCAGAGGTAACGTTTTGATTTTAATGATCTAATCTAATCTAATCTAACATCCTCGGAGCTGTTGAGCCACCGGTTTGATTCCGCAGACAATCAAAAAATGCACTTGCAATATGAAGCCCATTTCCCTTTGTATTTGTAAGCTTTATGTATAAGAAAATATTTTAAAATTTATCTGATAAATAGATTAAATCATTTCATTATTAATTTACAAAGTCAAACTGATATCAATTGTCTGAAATTATCACAACACAGTTAACTAATACAAAGCAATTAAAAACCTACTTGCACATCCATCTAAAATCTTTGAAAGGTTAGTAAAATTGAAGATTAATTATGAAAAAAGCTACTGATGACGACGGGTTTAGTCCTAGAAACATGTTTGATAGATGTATAAGCTATACATTAGAATGTATAAGGATTCTATACCACATACGTTTAAGTTAAATTATTAAAATTTATTTAGACTAAAGGCCTTCAATTTACAAATTTATCAGTGATATTTTGTAAATATGCATTTAAATGATTTAACAAACTAATCCTTTGTTAAAATAATATTTGCTGGAAACTTAAGTATAAAAAACTAGACTTCATTTATATTTTAGCCTAATATGATTTTAATACAGAATGAAATATTTTGCAGTTGCATATGAAAGGTTGTTTTCACAAACCTAGTATCTCTTTGATCATATAACGTGCAGTGTAATGATTACTTGTCGGAATATTTCTTCTTCTAAAAATACTCACTTGACTTATTGGCAGTTCATGTTTGCATCTGAAATATCAAAGCAGCTAATAGACAACTTTTAATCATACTAAACAAGATATAATTATAATTTTCATAAAAATAGCCCGTTTAGTAATTTTTATTCTAAATTTAAGAGTAGACATAGACTTTAGTTACATCTATTCTTAACCTTTATGTTTTGAAATGGATATGTCTTAGCTCTGGGGGGGGGGTGTTGGTGATTTTTAAGATGGAAAACATGTAACAGGTTTTCATAGAAACTACTTGACCTATTGAATTGAATTTTAAATATAAAAGAATTAGAACAACTGTTGGATGAACTTAAAATATTACCTTTAGACATATCCATGATCTAACCTATTTCTCACAGGGAAGTAAATACAAACATTTTATGTTTAGTAATGCTTTCAGGAAGTTCATGTTTTTGTTTTATTCAAGTGTTCTTCCAAGTATCAAATTGCATAGATTTTTTCATTGTTTCAAAATTTTAAATTATGGGAGAATTAATTGGATGTTAGCTACAATACTATCATCAGTAAAATTAAAATTGATTTAATAGGCTGGATTGGTCAGTTATGAAAAAAAATATCAGTATTACTTTATTTTTTTGAATAAACATTCAAGTGATTTTATGTTTTCATTCTTTGAAAATGTAAACATTGAAACTTAGAACATTCATGGGGCGTGCCCGAGGGAAGTTTCAGGAAATTAATATGCCTATGTGTTGCATGAGTTTAAGATCTACCTTTTTGTAAAATTTCAAACCGGTTGGTTCAGTATTTTTCGCGTTTACTTGCCACAACAAATCCACAAACAAACCCACAAACATACAGAAACCACCTTTTCTTTATAATATTATAGATTATGAGAGTCGGATAACGCAAGCCACGTCTCGTAGTCCCATCACTAAGTATTGTGCAGAGCTCATAGTACAAGGCTTTTATCTTAGAGGGTGATCATTTATACCTAGCCAACTCTGACTGTAACTGCTCTAACAACCAACTTGCATTTTGAACAAAAATACAGGTGAGTTTAATAAGGTACCCAGTATCTAGGGATTACTTAAATACACGTTTGTGTATCTGGTTTTAGATAAATTACATCTACTATAAGATTTTGCTTTAAGTAATCTATTCTATTATGAAGTTAAGTGGTTCTGATGCCAAGAAGTGTTTGCAAATTCAGAGTTTGACATTGACGTCCCTGTGCGTATACATGATGGGCCAGTGACAAAAACATTCAATACCGAAATAATAAATTTTTATAAATTGAATTGTAACAGGCACATATGGTGATCCAAAACAGCTAATAAAATGCAACCATACATTTTTATGTACAGGTATAGTAATATCTTCCTTATACATTACACGTATGTAAGTATTTTATTTCCCTCCTGTAAAATTTAGTTAAGAATTAAATTTCCCTTTAGATGAATTATATAATCTATGCGATATTCTGACTTCTCTGTTACTCTTGTTGGTTCATGAACGTGTGAGTACAACCCAAAATTGTTCAACAGACTAAAATGCTCATTTTTTGTACAGAATCGGATAGTACATCAATACTCAAATCACCACAGATTATTATTTTTTTTTATTCTTTAGACACTATATTAAGATTTTTTCCAACTGATCAAAAAACCCATTGAATGTTCTGAAGGGTGGGTGATAAATCGCTACCATCACAGTTGAAGTTTTCGTGTAGTTGATTAAAATTGCTGCACATTCAAGTATATTTTCAACAGAAAACTTAACGAGATCAATTCTAATTCTTGATGGTACGTTATTTTTTACAGCCACAAAACTCCCCCTCGGACACTATTTACCCTCCCAAAAATGATTTTATTTTACAACCCTCAAGTTCATTTGAGTATCTAAGAGCTATATTCGCTTAGACAATGTTCTATTACATATAACATATCTACATTGAGTTAGCCTGGATCTAAATAAGCTAACAGCTCATATATATATATATATATATATATATATATATATATATATATATATATATATATTTTACAATACTCCTGATATTTACATGTAATAACCACGAGTCACAACTTTTTGGAGCAATTTCTTTACAGCTTTTATTGGGCCTCACTTTACAGAAACTTCTAAAGGGAGTAGAATGCCTGAAAAATCCTTATAAACTAGATAACTAGTTTTAAACAAGAATTTTGGATAAACGATGAAATAACAGTGGGACACAAATACAACTCATCTGTAATTTAATAAGATTAAAAAGAAATCAGACCAAAAATACCTATGTGTGACCATACAGATCTATATTGCCAGGATTTTACATTTCTTAACATAAATTCATTTAGAAGTGTTGTCCGGTAGAATGAGAGTTGGTTTGTTTGAAAAGCTTCTCGAGTTTCTCTCGAGTGAGTTAAGCCTTTGTTCTAATACAGTGTAGAGTCGTGCAAGTGGGCAACTGCATTGTGGTCTTTCACCGCGGGAGCTAATCAGGACATGTGAATTGTTTCATTCATACTAAAAAAACATTCAAATCACACCGAACTAGATTAAATGTTTCGTTACATTAAAATAATAATAATACAGGGTGATTAGAAATTAGTTTTTCAGGTAAACTTTGTAATAAGTCGAGTTCATATTTACAAAACCTCGCATGAAGTTTGAATTTGTTTTTTAGAAAACAAGACTGAAGTAGCAATGCAAAAGCTTACATTTCTCGACTTCTATTGTTTTATGGTATTTTCTGAAAGCTGAAATCATTTACATCTGGTCTAGGCATGTTTATGTTTATAGAAGCTATTTTGTAGTAATAGTGGCGATTAGAATGAAATCATGTGTTTTAAGAAAATAAATACATTTTAAAATGAATGTAAAATTGGTGTTTTTTAGTTTTCAAAAATATCAAATAAATTGGCCGATTTTATAAGCTTTAATTTGATATATGCATATTGTATTTTTCTTTAGAAAATGTTTCTTGAAATTATACCTTAAGTAAAAAAACACGTTTTGAAACACTGGTGGAAAATAAAGAGGATAAAATTATTAAAATATAAAAATAATTTCAACGTGTTATCATACCTGAATTTTTATCCAATAATATAATACGATATATATATATACACATATATATATACATATATATATATATGTATATATATATATATATATATATATGTACGTGTTTGCAGCAGCAAACTTGCTTACTCTTTCCAATGTTAATATTATGGAGAATAGGCAAATGATTCTCATATTTATTGACAGACATTGATCAAATTTGTCATATATTATTATTATATTATTGATTTGAAAATTCGCCGATACGCAGGTCTGATGCGACGGATTTTTTTTTTCTTTTTGTTGTACTGTACATTGGTCCAGGAACTGTCCGTTGATTCTTTGTAAAAGACGTGGGTTCTAAAATAGGATGGGATGATAATCTACCATAAAATAGTAAGAGTGAGTTTAAGAAATGGTCTGAAAGAATTTGAATGCCATTATTGTATTTTATGGTCTATGATCAATAATCTTTAATTGGTATTAGACAGCTGTTTATCGTTAAGAGATTCATATGAGTTTGTTTAATATAAGTTTTAAGACTAGTAAACCTAAAAATAATTTTTTAAACTCTTATGAAATTGTTTATTTATTTTTATTGAAAATATTTCTGTCTCAGTAGGGAGTTTTAGTAATAATTTTTAACAATAACCAGATAAAGTCTTAAGTATTCGCTACCATTGTGTAAGGTAAAGCTACGGTAAGAAGTCTCAAGAGAGGTCTCTGGAAGAGGCGAAAACTTGGGACTTATATTTATCTTTTATCATTTTATTTTTATCGTAAAGTATTATTCGTAACGTAACAACATCAACGAACAAAAGGTTTCAATGAAATTATTGTATTTTTATGATTGGAGAATGTTTTAAACAAAAATATTAAGAATTTAAAACGATTCCTAATTTCCTCCAATAAGGTGTTATAGTTCACTAGACTAAATTCAATTCAATGTAACGTTGATAAAATTTCGAGATCTAAAGGTCCAGTTCATACAAATCGTATCCTTCTAATGCTAAAAATATAGTCGGATATAAATGATTTTACTTCCATTCAGGTTGTAGGCTTACTCAGACAGGAATTAGGGTCCTGATAGCTCCAACTAACATCGTACACTTTCATAAATCAACTAAATCCAAATCAGTTGAAAGTCATTATAGTTAGTCATCATAATGTTTTCAATAAAAAAAATAACGTCAGACCTATTGACGTTAAAATAACATTTTAATGGGATAGTAACGGTTATCGATAAGACTTACAAGCCCATGTAAATATAGTGAATTTCAGTGATAACATTAGCCGCTTTTAGGTTGTAAATTTTCATCATTCATGATTATCATAATGCAATTGATACATTATGTCATAACATAAACTTTCAAGTTTTAACAATCAATTTGTTCAATTTCCTTCATTGTGCCTTCAGTGGTGCCTTACATTGGAAGGATACAGCTAATTGTACAGTCAATATCTTAAATGTAACACATTCCTTTAATTTCTTTTACTTTGCTGTAAAGACATGTTGAAGTAACGATGTTTACTTTGACGTGAAGAAAACTGGAGGTTGACGTTCGTATAAATGCTTTCATCTAAGAAACCTAAAAACTTATTCTGCTCCAACCTTCTATTTCAAACTTATCCTGGTACCTAAATTATAATTCCTTCACTTAATACTAGAATAGTTATAAAAGGTTTTCTAGCCAAGGATAATTTTACCATACTATTAAATTAGTATGGTAAAATAAGTTTATATATATAGTTTAAATTTAATTTGCAAAAATAATCTAAATCATATTATTTGGGTTGAAATAAAATTTGCAATCTCATGCCATCCAAACGTTTCGTCATTCTATCACAATCTGGAATACATTTCTATACTTTCTTTTCATTTTATTAATTTCAAATTTAGTTCAAATACTTGTAAGTTTTGGTTTATTGTGTTAACGGACATATTTTTTATGGATGTACTCTTAGAATTATGACTAGGTACTTACTATAGTTAGAACTTACTATAGTTTTCAATTGCCAAATTATGTTTCAATTGACCACCGTAGCGAAAGTATCTTATAAATCGACACTTATATTATCTAGTATATTAATCTAGGATAACTTTGATAAGCAGAAGATCTAAGGTGAGTGTAAAAGAGTGTATATCATCCTATATACATCCGGAGCCATGGTCACTCGGCTTTGTTGCATCTTCAATAAGTCCACTTGCTGTGTTACTCTCTCATATTTATCTTCACTTTGTAAACCCAATTCTGAATATAAAATTAATCCCAATTATTGTTTTGAAGTATCGTTAAAAATTATTCTAATGTAATCGAGCTTTATGTCATAGAGTCTACTGAGCAACGAAAAATATAAATACCCCAGTATCCCTTTCTAAAGGTCTCGGAGTACTACGGGGCCAGATACAGTATAGCATCATCACAAGCACTTCAACCTATGGTCTAGATACAGTACAGAATCATCACGAGTACAACTTCATATTGTTCTCTCCCATTGGTCCAGATACAGTATAGCATCATCACAAGCACTTCAACCTATGGTCTAGATACAGTATAGCATCATCACGAGTACAACTTCCTATTGTCCTCTCCCTTTAGTCCAGATACAGTATAGCATCATCACAAGCACTTCAACCTATGGTCTAGATACAGTACAGCATCATCACGAGCACAACTTCCTATTATCCTCTCCCTTTAGTCCAGATACAGTATAGCATCATCACGAGTACAACTTACTGTTGTCCTCTCCCTTTGGTCCAGATACAGTATAGCATCATCACAAGCACTTCAACCTATGGTCTAGATGCAGTACAGAATCATTACGAGTACAACTTCATATTGTCCTCTCCCTTTGGTCTAGATACAGTATAGCACATCAAAGTCACTTCAACCTATGGTCCAGATACAGTATAGCATCATCACGAGTACAACTTCCTATTGTCCTCTCCCTTTAGTCCAGATACAGTATAGCATCATCACAAGCACTTCAACCTATGTTCTAGATACAGTGCAGTATCATCACCAGTACTTCACCCTATGTTCTAGATACAGTGCAATACCATCACAAGGACACCTTCACTCTATGGTCCAAATACAGTGTAGCATCATTACAATTAAACTTCATCTTATGGTCCAAAGTGTGAAGGCATATTCAAAAACTAGTAAACTGGAAGTGATATTTGTGAATATTTACTAGCAATTGGAAAAAATCAATTCAACCTATGGTCTAGATACAGTAAGCATCATCACAGAGTCTTTTTTCTCTCCCTTTAGTTTTACAGTAGCATCATCACAAAGCACTTCAACCTATCTAGATACAGAGTCATCAACACAACAACTTCAAATTGTTTCTCACCTTATACAAGTATAGCATCTAATTCACTCTTACAAATCGATCCTCTCAGAAAGCATCCTTACCGAGTACACTTCCTACTCCCCTTTGGGAGTAGTCATCATCAAAGCACCAACCTATGGTCTAGATACACATAGTAAACAGCATCACGAGTACAACTTATGGCTCTCCTATTGGTCCAGCATGCATCACCCACAAAAATAGAATAGCTAGATACAGTATAGCATCAACACGAGTACAACTTCCTATTGTCCTCTTCTGGTAGAACAACTAACCAGACTGCCTTCACTTTCCAATCAAAAACCTAACACTGGGTTATCCCTGCGTGACATTTCGCCTCGTTTACAAAACATTTTAATCGTTACAATTCTTTCTCAGTTTTATTAACGTCGTTTAAAATTTATATTATGAAGTTTGTTTAATTTACCGGAAAGTAGGATATAATATATACAACTTCGCAGTATTGCACAGTAATTTCAAACAATAAATGAATTACAATGTGTTTAATTTAGGTAATTAAACTATAGAGTAAATTAAAACCTATATCAACATTGTTGTGGAATTTTCACTAAGCTTGTTAGCGTTAAATAAGAGAATTCATTTTATATTTGAAAGAGAGAGACTGAGTAAACAGCTGATGCCTGAAATTGTGTTTCACAAACATTTCCACAGAGAATAATCTCATTTTCTATACCTAGTAGTTTTTCATTGTTTTATGAATAGCTTTTAAACAAGGTCACAGCATTAGTATCATTCTAAGTAAAATGTTTAATACTGCTCCATTATGAAAGGATTATCAAAAATTAAAATAGAATACTTTACGTGTACCAAGTATCATATTAAAAATTGAAATATAAATAATCTGTACCCAAATTTCGCTATATAAATTATTTGTATAAAAAATGTTATGTTTTCTTTTTAAAAATTTATGACAGAGGTGAGGATCACATTTATCGAATTCTGTAAACTGTGGCTTAACATGGCCTTTGCATTAATGTAAACCTTAACTGTTTACAGATTTCCATCTGTATTTAAACTTAAATATTTATCACATGTTTTAATGTGAACTCATCATTGCAATAGGCGATACTTTTTTGCATTTTTAAGACATATATATATATATATATATGCTTGTGTGTGTGTATGTATACATATTATTATTATTATTATCTACATTGTTGCCACTAGGACAGTGTTTGACTTAAATTTTCTCATGGTTTTGCATTCTTTTCCATTCTTCCCAAAACCTCTTCATTATTTCTTTGTGTTTTGCTTCTGTTCATTCCATTCGTATCCCTGTTTAGTTTTAGTAGCTTTTAATACGGTTTTTTTGTACTTTCTTTCTTACCATATTTGTTTCATTACTGTGCAGTGATCTTCTTTCCTTTGTTTTGTCCATTTTTTCCAGTCTGTTTTTGTTCTTTTAATTTTGTCTTCCTAATTAAGTTCCTGAATCTTCTCTGTTTTTGTATGTCTTTACTTTTGATCCCCAATTCTTTGAGGTCGTTTACAACTTCATGAAACCATGTCACTATGTTGAGCCTTTGGTTATGTAAAAATCTTCTTTGTTAATCTTGTGTCATCCATTCTCAGTATAGTCCATAAAATTGTACTCTTTTTCTTTCTTGATGACTTCTGTGTTTTTCTCTGCATATGTATAGTTCTTCTGTCGGTCTTTGATCCAGATGTTTTTCCCTTTTGACTGCGCCATATATTTTCCTTAGTGTACTTTCTCTCTATTTCTCTGTTTCTTTTATGTTGGAAGCTTTTATTGTTGTTGTTTCTGCTGCATATAGTGCTTCTCAGTACCACTGTGTCATAGTGTCTTAATTTGCTTGTATAGATATTCCTCTTGTTATAGTGATGTCAGTTTGTATGCTTTCTGTAATTTCATTGTTCTTTCTGCGTTGGCTTCCTTATATTTGTTCCGTTACTTGTAAATTTCCCCTAGGTATTTTGAAAGTTTTGTTCTTTCTATTATTCCATATTTTTCTTCATTTTGAGGTGTTGTTCTTCTGTTTTTCCATGTATTGTGTTTTTTCGTATGATATTTGTACAGTTTTCTTTGCAATTTCGTGTATTTTCTCTAGTGCTTCTTGTGCTTCTTCTCTGTTGTTGCATATATATATATATATATATATATATATATATATATATGTATATATATATATATGTGTGTGTGTGTGTGCGTGTGTGTGCGCCCGTGTGTGTGCGCCCGTGTGTGTCAGACAATCGTTAAGCGGCAATATTAGATGAGGATATTAAGAAATTAGTATTATAATCCAGAATAATATTGAGAGTCTTTGTTAAACTATACATCAAAATTTTTTATAAAACTCATATATTTTTCATTTTATAATAAAAATATTTATAGCCAAACTTTGCACAGGGATAGTATCATTGATGAAAAGTAGGGTTAATAAAAATAAAGAAAGGTCCTGTGTGGATGGCCAATTTATTCAGCTGAGCCAAGCTTATAGTCAACAATAAATATTAACAATGGACCGACAAACCTGAGGTGGAACTCAGGGATGACCTTTATCATGTATCATTGAGTTATATTTAGACTACATCATTCGCCGTTCTATTATATCGATGAAAAGATAAAAAAACCTGAAAAAATATTAAGATAATTTGGTCGTTTTCAACTCAATTTATGGATAACGTTTAGTAAAATAGTAAAATCTTAAATATAATGGTTGTCGGTTATCATATAAGAATAACTAATAGTAATTCTAATAAATAGATTTTGAACAAATGTATACGGTTAAAAGCTCTACGGTTAAAGCTTTAATCGTTTGTTTTTTATTGTATATCCCCTTTAGACACATTTTAAAGTAATTAATTCCTATATTTTCTTAATAAATGTCTTATTTTTTCTATTAGAAATATTTCAAAATCAATCTAATCGTTTACAAATACGAGATTGACTATACAATGTGTCTGTTAAGACCGTCACAAAACACCACGGTGTGATTTAATATCACAATAAGCAAACAAGTTCCTATTCTTTCTGAACTCTATAATGATCTCTCTAGGTATTATTTCTGCATCATAAGACAAGTCTGAACATCATATAAAAATTTCAAAAATGCGAAATTTACTCATATAGCCACCATTTTATTTATTCCATATAGCAAAATTTAATTCGAGAACGGCTGTTTATAAAGAAATTAAATTTGGAATGCATCTTTATCATACGAAGACTTAATATTACAAAAAAATATTTTTTCAATAATCAATTTCAAAATCGTGTCTGTCTAAAAATTTCAAACGTAAATATCTCAAAAACTGCTCATGATTAAAAAAACAACCGTGATTAGCTTTCATTTACAAAATTCAATTTTAAATCTAACGGCTCTAAGGAAAAATTGTGTTCTTGTCATAGAAACTCATAGCATTTGAACCCGCTGCTAGTGAGTCACTTTGATCAGCTGTTTTAAGTTTATTACCATTAAAACAGCTGACTAAAACATTAACGACCATATTTAGACAAAATGAAACGTATCTGATTAATTATGAGTTTTAAACCAGAAAGGATATCAATAAAATAGCAAATCGGTTGTTATTCTTATGTTTTGTGCATTGGTAACCTCGTATATAAAGTGTTTAATTAATTACTTATCTTATAAATAGATCTACAACTGATATATTTCATGAGCTAAACACATTGGTATATTAATAGATTGGTCCTCTACTAATATGATTTATGACTAAATTACAGTTACAATTAATTCTTTCCAGCTTATGTCTTGTCATTTTCATCGTGTACTTTCAACGTGTAATAATGCTATTTCTAAAAAAATAATACGGATAAGAGTTTATGTATAATACATTTTAATATTAAAATTTACGATTTCGAAATTATTTATTTGAAGATTATCATTTGACAACGTTTAACTTGGGAAACTAACAAAGCAATTTTAACTTTTACGGATTTTGCCCACATCAAATGGATAGAACAAGTTTTAATGAGATAAATTACGTTATTACGAACATTTCACCTCAAAATTCTTTGAGAGATCCTTTTATATCATCATGTGTCAAACAAATTGATGATTAAGACATTACCTTGGGAAACCCCTTATTTTGCATTAACTATAATTAGTTGGATTTCACCATAATTTATGTCTACTTAGGTCTAGGAGGAAATCTTTTCAAACCAACTATGGATAAGTTATAATTTGTGTTGTAAATAAACTACTTACGATTTTCAAAATATTAAAAATTTAAATTTATATTAAATTGTTATTTTGACTCCATGTGACGTGTGTAGTATGTAGTATAATAAATACTATACTATACCTTTTAAACAGGTACATAGATACGCGATATTTTAAATATACCTGTCACAGCAGACCTGCGTACTCAGAGAATTTCCAAATCAATAAAATAATAATAATGTATGACAAGTTTTATCAGTATCTGTCAATAAATATGAGAGTTATTTGCCTATTCTCAACAAGATTACCATAGGGAAGAGTATGTAGGTTTGCTGCTGTAAGGATTGCTGAAAGTAGGTGTTTCTAGCGTAAACAATTTTTTTACCAGTTATACAGGTTTCATCAACATCTGTCAATAAATAAAAGAGTTTGCCTCTTCTCTATGTGATTAACATGGGAAAGAGTATGCACTTTTGCTGCCATGATAAACACATAATCTATGACTTTTAAGCATAAATGGATAAATCTCAATCACATAAAGCTAAATATCAAGTTTCATCCAAAAATATACATTGATAAGTGAAATATTAATTCTTCCTTATCCTCCAGAAGATTGACATTGGAGCCCCAAAATACAACGGTCTGTATTTAAATTTTTTATATCTCTGTAACCGTTGGAGATGGGTCAAAACTTCAAGGGACTGAATTATGTCGTTTTTAAGCTATTTCTGATAGTGATAAAACTTTAAATGTTTTTAATTACACATCAAAAATGAAAAAACCCAATTTTTAGTACAAACCGGGGGGGGGTTGTACCATAAAATCGGAATGGGTAGTTTGGGGGGCCAAACTAACGATTCCGATTGACTGATATGTCTGGACTACGAACTTGTCCGAGCAAATGTAAAATTACAAGTCTCTCCAAGATTTGGTCTTGAGCAGACCATTTTTACGAGAGGTATCGTGTTCACAGACACACACACACAAATCTATTAACACAAATACACACACACGTATATATTTATATATAAATATGGTCCCAGGCTTAAGTCTTGCCATGAGACCTACGGTGCTCTATGAGCGGTGAGACCTATGAGAAATTTGCTAAAAACACCACCACAACCTCAATTGCTTAACTAATTTTGTTTAACAGTATTTCCGATTAAATAACTATGCACAAACCCCAGCTAATACGAGTTTGCGCCAAGGAACTTGTGCCTTGCCATAACACCCTGGATCGCCCTTTCAGTGAACCGGTGACGTCATTAATCTCCACCCACCTACCAAAGAAACGGTCATTTACTTTTTAAGATCCTCTACATCGTTTGAAACTTAGTTTGACCACAATATACAAAATGATATATATATTGAAGATAAATTACTAATTATTTTTCATGTTTTGTTTGCATACAGCGATCCTTTTTAGTCTCAAAATATATTTGATAAAGTATTTTATTCAAAAACAATTATTATAACGTATTTATTTTTTCTTCTTGTGTGCCAAACATTTTAGCATTATATCACTGATATTTATTTATTAATTTTTTGCGTACTTTGTGAATTTCAAAATCAACAACATAATAATAAAGAATAATATATAACAAGTTTTATAAATATCTGTCGATAAATATGAAAGTTAGTTATTTGCCTATTCTGGAAAGAGTATATAGGTTTGCTGCTGCGAGGAGCACTGAAAGTAGGTATTTCTACAAAACACAAACAATTTTTATTTTGACCATTTATACCATGTTTGATCAACATCTGTCCACAAATAAAGGAGTTTACCTATTCTCTATAAAAGAGAGAGGGAAAAGGTATGTTTTGGGAAAAGAGTATGTAGGTTAGCTGCCATGATAAACACATAAACTATGATTTTTAATCATGACTGGATGAATCTCAACCACATGAAGCTAAAGATCAAGTTTCATCCAAAAATATTGGATAGTAAGTGAACCAATGATTTTTCTTTATCCTCCATAAGATTAACATTGGAGCCCCAAAATACAACGTACTGTGTTTAAATTTTTTAATATCTCGGTAACCGTTGAAGATAGAGAAAAACTTTAAGGAGCTAATTTGTGTAGTTTTTAAGCTGATTCTAATGGTGAAAGATAAAACATTTTTAATTACAGATGAAAAACCCAATTTTCGAGCACAACCCCCATCCCCCCAAATCACCCGTTCCCTTTACCGATATTTCTGGTTTACGAACTCGTCCGATCAAATGTAGGAATACATGTATCTACCAATTTGGTCTCAAATGGACGAGAGTTATCGTGTTCACAGACACATACATACACACAATCAAACACACACACACACACACACACACACACACACACACACACACACACACACACACACACACACACATGTAGATATATATATATAAAGTAAAGTTAAAATAATTAACTGAGTATCCTTGACAAACATTATTTTATTTTAACAACATGTTTCAACCTTTAAAGGCCATTTTCAAGTTTAACTTTTAATTATGTTTGAACGATAACATTATATGTATATATATATATATATATATATATATATATATATTAAAACAATATATAAATTATTTTTTTTATCCTCTTGGCACCTAAAGACGAAAATACCCCCGTCGCAGCAGACCTGCGTACTCAGCGAATTTCCAAATCAATAATATAATAATAATAATATATGACAAGTTTGGTCAAAATCTGTCGATAAACATGAGAATTATTTGCCTATTCTCCATAAGATTAAAATGGGAAAGAGTGAGTAGGTTTGCTGCTGTGAGAAACACTGAAAGTAACCATTTATACCATCAAAAATTTTATTTTTAACATTTATACCAACTTTCATCAACATCTGTCCAAAAATATAGGAGTTTGCCTTATCTCCATATGATTAACATGGGAAAAGAGTATGCAGGTTTGCTGCCATGATAAACACATAAACTATAATTTTTTAGCACAAATGTATGGATCTCAACCACATGAAGCTAAATATCAAGTTTCATCCAAAAATATTGGATAATAAGTGAAAAATTAATTTTTTTTAATCCTCCATAAGATAAACATTGGAGCCTCAAAAATACAACGTACTGTGTTTAGATTTTTTTTATATCTCGGTAACCGTTGAAGATAGAGAAAAACTTTAAGGAACTTAACTGTGTAGTTTTTTAAGCTGATTCCAATGGTGAAATATAAAATTAAAATTAAAATTAAAAAGAAATTTTTAGAAATTACATGTGAAAAACGCAAAAAACCCCATTTTGGGGTACAAAACCCCCCCAAACTACCTGTTCCCATTGACCGATATGTCTGGTTTACGAACTCGTCCGAGAATTTGTAGGAATACACGTCTCTACCAAATTTGGTCTCGATCGGACCTTTTTTACGAGAGTTATCGTGTTCACAGACACACACATATATATATATATATATATATATAAATTTTAACGACTATTTTTTTTTCTTAAAGAAAAAAAATAACTTAAATAAGTCAACCGAGTACCCTTAGTAAACATTTTTAATTTTTCTTCGACATATGGAATCAAATTAGAAGTAAAAAATGTTAACCTAATTTGCTAATCTTAATTTATAAATGTAAATAGCTGATAATAAATTCACTAAAAAATTGGTAATGCATGTATATTCTCCAAATTTTTTCATAAGATTGTTTGTTAATTGTGAAGTGTTTAGTATATTATTTTTGTCAATGATAGTAGTATAAATTTGGAACCAGTATCCAATTCATTGTTTGTTCGAAATAATATAGTCAGATTACATACTATGTAATTGTGGTTTGGAAAGAATATGTTCGGCGAATGCTGATTTTTGTGTTGTTTTGTTATTTGATTTTAGCGCTTGTATATGTTCTTTGAATCTTGTTTGAAAATTTCTACCGGTTTTTCCAATATAATATTTGTTACAATCATCACTATTTAATTTTATATACTCCAAGTGTATTTATTAGTTTGGTTGTTGTTTCGTGATTTCTTTTGTATTATTTCATACGCATTGTGTCTTGTTCTGTAACTTATATTGAATTTTTGTTTTGTAAAAGTTTTCTGTATGGCTTTGTTCAGTTTTAAGGGTACTCGGTTGACTTATTTAAAGATAATTATATTAGTAGCCCTACTTGATGAACTAAATAGTGAAAAAAATATATATATATATATTTTTTACGACTATTGTTTTTGGTCTCTGGGCACCTAAAGAAGAAAAAATAACATGGTCTCGGGCTTAACTCTTGCCATGAGACCTACGGTAATAGCTTCTTCCCTATGGGAAATTTGCTAAAATAGCATGTTCCCGGGCTTAAGTCTTGCTAAGACCTACGGTAATAGCTTGATAATAAATTCGCTAAAAAGACAATTTGTAATAAAACTGTCATATTCTCCAAAGTTTATCTAAATAAGATTTTTATAATTTATTGTTTCAAAAATAATCATCCAATTTTCGAAAATAACACTAAGAGAACCAAGGTTAAATTCATTGTTTGAGAATAATAAAATCAGATTAACATAATATTTTCTGATTTTGATGGACTCGCACCTAAGTATTGGAAGAAATTTCAAGTAAATAAGTGATTATTGATTTTAAGTGATTCTCTATAATATAAACGTTAGACTACGTAGCCTACTGGGTTTACTATTTTGAATATCTCAGTAACTAATCGACCTAGAGTGATGATTCAAGTTATTAAATTGTGTGTGTTTTGAGCTGAATCTAATAGTATAATTAAAAATAAGTTATTGTTTTTTATATGCATGAAAATTTTTGAAACCCCTTTTTGGGGAACACCCTCCTCCCCAAAGTGATTGCGTTGCGCAACGAAATTGTCCAATATGTTACAGAAAGAAACAACTCCACTGAATTTTATAATGATCAGATAATAATACATTTGTAAAAGTAATTGTTACAGGGGTAACGGTTAATAGGGATTAACCGTTAAAATTCCTGTTATCGTTAAAACACATATACATTCTTTATACTTTATAATTTTATACTTTCAACTGAAATAGCGACCTACCCAGGTAGGTATTTTAAGCCAAGTATGAATGAGGAATGAATGTAGGATGATTATGGCGCGATCTTGTATTCTTGTTACTGACTAAGGCTGAAACGTTCCTTAGACAGGACTGTTAATTAATAGCCCAACAGCCGATGGCAACTAATGGACCTACAGTTTATCGTGGAATCCGAACCACGGCCTCTGAATTACGAATTGGTCTAATTATGAGGATGGTCTTTGTGGATTAACGTAGTATTCAATAGTGCGGACGTTAATCCACACAAGAGAACACTACATCCACCGAACATCTCTCACAACTATCCACAATTCGTGACCTCCAAGTAGCTGGATTACAGGACGTCACCACCATCCCAGTCTTACATGGATATATACCCTTTTATATATATTTAATTTTGAACCACCACACAAAACGTGTGCACGGGGTTCAAGGTCCCGGCTTTAACTGTGACCACGTTGTCATATGCATAGCTCACTTTTCGATAGGTAATTCGCTAATATTAATAATCAAAATATGTATACTTAAAGTAAAGGTGTCACAAAGCTAAAGGGTTCGTGTAACACTCTAGCATTTATATAACAATATACATATTGATTGTTTATAAACTTAGCTTCCTATGGCTAATGTGAAACGAGCATAGTTTAAACAAAATAACATATGCATAGCACACGAGTATGTAATATATATATATATATATATATATATATAATTAATCTGCGTGCTTGCGTGTGTGTGTGTGTTTATGTTATAAATCATCAAATATTGTTTTCGTTCATAGTAATTTCTTGATTAAAAAAACACATACACGTAATTAAATTGATTACAATTCCAATTTATAGAGTAATAGTATATGTTTAATGCATTTAAAGTATTAATTTTTTTTAATAATGATCATCCAAATCAAATTAATTTTGGGATATTAAATTAATTAATTTAAAACTGGGATATTAATTAAGAGATGAGTTAGATGAGTGAGATAAGTTAATGAGAGTTAATATTAACGAAACATTCCGTTAAACCACAACTGATATGTTTTACATTTCTCTTCATTGTAGCACTTATATAATTCTCTTGAATTATAATAAGACATTATGAATAAGGATCAAAATACTACCTTAAACCAATAAAAGTTAAATAGTTAGCTGAAAAATATTCTAATTAATCAACTAAATAGGTATTATTGGTATTGCATAAGAACATTCTACTTTCAATATATAGTTAGCTTTTTATTTTACAGGTGGTCGGATATATCATATGTATACTATGTATGTATATGTCATTGGACCTAATAATCCAAAACGTTACAGTGAAGACCACAAGAAGGTTGTTTGAAAATACTGTGGTAAATATTAATGTCCTTAGTTAGATGTTTAATTTTCGCTAAACAGTGTAATGTATTAGTTACTCAGTGCATTTTAATAGATTAACCAACAAATGTAATGAATAAACATTGGCATTTAAAGGACATCGGAAAATATTTACTGAAGAAATATCCAGTGTTAACATTCAGTGTAGCACAGTTTGTGTATCAATAAAAACATTTGTGTTTATTGATCTATTGTTTTTTCTATTTAGAAAGGAAAGAAAGGGGAGTCACACCAGATATGTTTTAGTTAATAAATATAAATCTCATGCTTGATTGTAGAAAAATATTTATTAAAAATTATATTTATTTTAAGATTGGCCATGTTCTGAAGTCGAATAGCATTACGGCTTCATTGTGAAAGATTAGATATTCTGGGTCGTTGCATAGGTAATAACAATAATGAAACGATAAAACGTATTAATAACATTCCTACAAAACAAATAAATCTGAGTGGATTAATTAACAGTTTTCTAATCTAAGCTAAACCCAAATCAAACCTAACTGTAATATGGATGTTATAGGAAAGATTAAATTTTCTAACGTGGCATTTTCATAATAATACTCGCGTAATCCAACATCTAAAATCGAATCCAAAAATCAATGAACAATAAAATCAGTTATAAATGCTGTAACTAACACGACTTTGTTAAACACATATTTATATATATATATATATATATATATATATATATATAAAATATAAACAATAGCTGATTATTATATAAACAGTGTAATTATTTTTTATACGAAGCTTTTAATCAGATAGAAACAAGCTCAAAGACCACTGCACCAAACCGTTGTTTGATTTACCAGGGAGTATATAAAAAACCCCAGAATACACATACTGGAGGCACCACATAAATAACTATATCTGCCGACGACCAGAGGAAGAATTAACTTGGCGCAATAATCAAGCAGTGCAGTATTTCATTAGCCAATCAAATTTAATAATTCCGAATTTTACCATATATGAAGTGGTGACGTGATTTAGCTATGAAACCAGAGTTACTTGATTGTCCTTTGTTCCAAACGATTGGTTTTGTGTACTATAAAAAGTTATTACAAATAAAAAGTAATTATTTTTAATGACAAAAATCAGTTTAACTTATTAAAATGAATGGTTATTTAAATGATTATCTATTACACATAGGCCCACTACACTTTTTTCACTATTGTATAATGTAACATATGATTTATTATGTAAACCAAAAATATTCTAATATTATGATTAGTAAATACAGTTCATTCCCCTGTTTCCGCATTTTCTTTCATAACGCATTTATCATTTTGAATTAACCACATCACATACATGAAGGTACATTTTGGAGCTTTGAGCCAGATTTAAACAGCGACCTATGGGTATTATTCATATTTAATTAATATGAACGGACAAACTAACTACTCAATTTTTGAAGAAAAATTTGGAAACGATAAAGACCTCAGTAGACGGCACGCTCCATGAAGAGAGTTTAAGCTAATTTCAAGTTAAGTTCATTGAATTTACACCTAACAGACATAAGCGAGAAACGGGCGGAATTCAAGAAGACATTGGAAGCCGCAGTAATATTCGGGGACAATACCGCGTTGTCAGATGCTGAAGTGGAAGTGGACCAAAACAACATTTATAACCATCTCTTCCACCATCCATATGAGTCAAAGAACATCGGAAGTAATACCCAATTGACCGGTAAGCGTCGAAGCTACAGGAATGTCACCAGTTAATGTTAGTTTATCAAAATTAGAGCTGCAAAAATGTTTCAATTCAATTACAAATCGGAAAATTTTATAAACGTTTCCAATTCAAAAATTCACTTAAACAATGCATTGTCCAATTTAATAAAGTTTCAGCATCTTCAGTGTCTTGTCTGATGAGCCATTAAATCTCATTGGCAACTTAAACTTGTCCAAAGGCAATTATCTCATTGTCTATAGCTTACTCCGTGATCGATATCAAAATGATCGCAGATTGTAGCTCATGCACCTCAATCGCGTACTCGATCTCCCATAGATAACTTTAAATTTTGTTTCCAGGTTCCGAGAGTTTGTCAATATCTACAGTGAAAATATGCAAGCGTTAGACACAATAAACTTTGAACTGCCAAAGTTAGATCCTTTATTGGTAGCAGTTTTTTTCACGCAAAATGGATCCTAAGTTGCGTAAACATCTCCAATTGTCTTTAACACAAGTGCTGCATTAAATAATCCTTTACCAACAACAAAAAAGATCTTAGATTATCTAAATATTGTATGTGTGAAGACGCTATTCTTTTATTGGGTGCCTCTGGGGATCATACTGATCTTAGCAAAGCAAGTCAAACGTCAAAGCATCTAGTTGAAAACATCATGTCTTGTGCTGCTTGTAAACAGTCATAAAATCCACACGTGTCCTATATTCTTATCTAAAACTCCTCAAGAACAATTTTATCCTGTAAAGGCAAGTCTTAATTGCATTTCATGTTTAAGATTTCATGATTTTAAAGCATGTAAATCTCACTCTACATTTAAGATATGTCATAATACGCATTATACCTTGTTATAATTTTACCCTGAAAAATCAAATGATCATGTGCAAATTTCAAAACACACTATAACACATCATGTATCTAGTGAATCAAAAACACTGACCTGTGCTTCCCGAGATTTGCCCTTGTCTAAACTAAACGATCATTCTGCGTGGTGGAACGGCCTATCATGGCCTCTCGTGAATATCCTAACTCTGAATTCACTCCTGTTCATCTTGACAGTACCCATAAAATCAAGCTAAATCCTTTAACAGTATTAGCAACCAACCAACAAGAAGAATTACCGTTGATATCAAAGATCTCATCTTGGACTAAATTGTAACGCGAAATGGCATTTGTACTGAGATTCTTTCATAGTTGTAAGAACTTATCACGTATACACGGAAATCTTCAGCTAGAAGAACTTAAAAGCTGCCAAGACAAAGATAATCTTTTTGGGTCAACGGCCCGCATTTCATAGGGAGTTTACAGATCTTACTCAGAATGAATGTCCAAAACAGTTGCGGCAATCCAATCCCTTCGGTGATCATGACAATCTGATTCGTGTTGACGGACCGGCCTGGTAATACTTCTCTTTCTCACGATGCCATACTGTTTTGTTGCCTAAACGACACCGTGTAGTCGACATTGTGATAGACTACTATTTTCCTCATCACTTACATGCAGATCCACATCTCGTACAATCGTTACTGTCACAACGTGTTTGGATTAACTCCAATGATGGCAGATTTACTATATGAATTAGCGCGGACCTTACACAGTTAAAGTAACTTACGATTTCTCAAACACATTAAAGTGCCTTATCATCTGCATGGGTTACAAAGGCAATCCATTGAAGTCGTTACGGACTTGACAACTGATGCATTAATTGCTGAGGTCAACACCAGCCGTGGAATTTGTACGGAAATTTACTCAGACTTCACCTATACTCAGAACCAATTTTGCTCGCCTCGTCGACATTCATCCAGGATCGGACGGAGCAGTACGTGTTGTCAAAGTGAAAACAAAAGATCTCTCCGACCAATCACAAAAGTCTTTCTTTTACCAACTGCATGTTGAAGTCCATGTTAACTGTACTTCATTGTACATTCATCAGTGCATTGTCTGAGAGCGCCCAATTTTATTCTAGAGGAGAATACTAAAAAATCAATTTTTTCTCCTATTTCCCAACCATTTTCCATGAAACTTAGCATGCAGCGTAAGGTCACGTCACCCAACAGAATCACTCAAAAAATTGGTGTATTACGGGGGAGAGATTAGTCCCCTAAGAAGTTCTAACGATTAATTTAATTTTGTTTCTCTTGTTGTTATTTTTTTATATTGGATGATTATGTTTGAAACAATAAAGATTGTTGTTTAAATTGACTTAAGGAAGAAAGTACGTGTCAGTCCACTGATATCGTTTATTAAATCTTGTGATAAATCGGGTCATTACTCTAACGTATGTCAGTCTAAGAAAAAAATTGTTGCAGTAATATCAACAGACTCTGGAACTGAAACGAAGGGACGTGGAGGATTACTTGTCATTATCCAGACCGTATGAAACATCACACAAGGCAGTAATACGCGGAAGCAGTTAAACTCAAACAAACAAAGGCAACGCCGGTGACAGAACGATACAAATGATGATGTCACAAGGCTTGGTGTAAATCTACACAGACAAAGCGTAGCCTACCTCTCTAGGTTGTGTTGATCTCTGCTTTGTCCTTCTTTGGACGGAATTATTTTCATAAAATTTATATTTCATTTTTTTCTGTACCATAATTATACTAATGTAGTAATATTACATGACATTATATGTATATTCATTATGAAATAAATAATGCCGGAGTACTCTTTATTTTAATTTTTATTAATCTGACTCGTGTTTTGGAGATTACCCCATGGTCACAAAATGCATTTTTGTATGCATTTTTAAATACATACAGTATTTAAAACTGAAAGGGGTGAGGTTTTGTGAGAACAATTAATTGTATTTATACTTCACAATAAAATAATTTGTCTTATCCCTAGTATGAAATTCCCTTAGTTCTGATATTGTATTGTTCCCATACCTAATATACAACAGCTGATGAACTAATCGCCAACAACGTATACGTACAGGGCTGCTCACAATGAAGGGAGCCATTGTCGAAGCTGCCTACAATGTCTCACGGAGTGTTATCTTTGTTTTGCCAAAGTGGCGCGGCGCGGTAGGTGTTTATGTTAGAGGATGCCAAAGTTCATCGATCCTTTTCTATGCAAAGTTTAGATCCTCTTATCAATACATCCAACGGAGTGTGAATCTAATTAATTAACATTTTAGCTACGCTGCTAATTTATATTCACAGGACTGGTTTCCATTTTTAATGATATACCCTGACGGTTTAATTGTTTACAGTTATAAATAAATAGCTTAATCTATAATTGAATAATCAACTAATTAACTATATTAGAATAATTAACCAATCTGTTTTATTTGTCGTAAAGCTAAATGATGACCTGATTCGTATCTGTTTACTATTTAATGTCATGTTAATATCAGCTAATAGTTTAGTTGTTTTGTTTTGTTTTGTAAACATTGGGATTTCAGTTGTTTTAACTTTATTTCTCTTACAATCTGTTAAAAGGATAACAATAAGTAAAAATTATGTAACTGAAATGTAACATGAACTATGCGTCACCCAGTGGTGACAGCAAAATGTTATTGTTGAAATCGTAGAGGAAGATTAAGGACTGAACAACGCTTAAGTCTATTCTCCGTTTCACTGTTGTCAAGTAAATTTAGAGCAAGGTAGTTGGGATGATTTTCTAGTTTGGTCAGATATTTAGTGCTGAAGCGGTGAATTTCCTCTTTGACAGATAGTAGTTTTAAATCATCTTGCAGTGTCTTATTTGATACGTACCAAGGAGCTTGGGTTACCTTTCTCAAGACCTTTGATTGGAACCTCTGTATAATTTCTATGTTTGAATTACTGGCAGTACCCCAAAGCTGCAATTCATAAGTCCAAATCGGTTTTAAAATAACTTTGTAAAATAAGAGCTGGTTTTCAGAATGGGCTGCACCTTGCGTAATTGTCAGGAAACCAAATGGAGATTTACGGATTTGTGCAGATTTTTCAACTGGCCTAAATCAGGCGTTATAACCACAGAAATTTCCGCTCTCTACACATGATGAGTTGTTCTCAAAGTTAGTGGGTGGACGAAAGTTCACAGCGATTGACTTATCTCATGCTTATCTTCAAATCCCTATGGAAGAGGAGTCAAAAAACTCACTTGTGATCAATACAATTTTCGGTTTGATGCATTACAAAAGGTTATGTTTTGGAGTAGGACTTGCAACAGCGATTTTTCAGAAGAGAATGTATTTGGTACTATCGAATCTAGAAGACGTTACGTTTCTCCTTGATTACGTAATTGTAACAGGAACTAGTGATGAGGAACACCTAGAAAGATTGGAATACGTGCTAAGAAGAATCCAAGAAGAAGCGTTTTGTGTCAATCGAGCCAAATGTAAGTTTCTGTAAGATTAAGTCAATTAGTTAGGGTTAACTATTTCCAATGAAGGAATTTCAAATAATTATGATAAAATAAAACCTATTCTAGATATGCCAGAACCCCAAGACTTAAAACAACTTGATACATTTATTGGAGTGGCAAGCTGCTAATATTTGCACATCTCTCAATACATTGAGAAAGAAGAATGTATAGTGGAACTGGACAATTAAATGGTCTTAAGCCATTTCAAAAATCAAGAGGGCGTTAACTCCAGTGTTAGTCCTTTATTACTGTTAGCTTCCAATTGTCGTAGCTGCAGATGCATCTTCTGTAGGTGTCGGATGCGCAATATTCAACAGATATCCAGCCGGAACGGACAAGTCGTTTGCGTCAAAGTCAGTTACCTCCTCTGAGAAAAACTATTCACAAATTGAGAAAGAGACCTTAGCTACTGTGTATGCTCTAAAAAATGTTGGTTAAAATTCCCTACCCCTACCCCTTCGTCTCCGATACTATGTCGGAAGCACGTTACCCAGAACCTGCAGGCTCTAGAGCCGGCTAGTGAATGTGACTGGCGCTTGGAGGACTGTGCCCTCGGTCGTCGTCGGTCTCCAGGGCTCCCCACTCCTTACCCCACCACCAATGGTGGCGCGGTTCGTGGCAGCTCCTTAAGCCTTAAACTACATGGCTAGCTGTTCGGCCTCAGGTGAGGTGGCGCGAACATTTCAATTAAACTTAAATTAAAACCAAATTATACCCACCTTATTTTTGCTTCTCACAGAGCTTGTCGACAGTTTGCATATTAGTTAGTTTACATTGATCATTGCTTTTAAATCCACGTTGAAATCTTACAGTAATAGAATGTTATTTTGACATAAAACGAATTTTAATAACTATACATATTTTCTGACCTTATCTAATTAAATTGGTCATATTAATAAGTATCTGTTTCCCTAACACAGAATCCTACAACCCATACAAAGTACGGGTGTACAGCTAGCATGAAATAAAAATGTAGAATATATAAAAACTAATCTATGAATCAATTGACTCAAATATATTTTGTTATGATGAATATACTGTTTTATGGTTTATGCAAACAAGCAATAGAATTCATTTTACATAAGGAGGGAGAAAAAGAAGGAATAACTCTTGATAATTGACATAATTGGATAACTAAGGCAAATCCTTAAGGCAAAAGAGAGAACAGGCTATTGTACATAATACATTTATCTATGAAAGATGTTAATTATAACTAATAACTTCATTGATGGGATCATTTTCAAGGCTCAACGTAAGTTTGATTTGATGTGAAACAGATTAGAGGTCTTATTATTTTTAAATAATAATAAATCAGTATTATTATTTTATAGTTTATAGATGAACAAAATACTAGCTAATTAATTTACAATGGGTGTATCGACAGTAATATTATTACTTCTGCCCTTAATTATATTACACGTTTATCATATTTCTATATTATTGTACTATCGTTTATAATAAATATAATGCTGTTAATATTTAAACTATATAACTTTATTTAATAAAAAATATTAATATCAAGTTTACGAAAGTTTATTTTTTGATCAAAATAAGAAGTGCGATTTCATCAGTTAAAATCAAATGAGAAATTGTATTTGGCAGCGTAAAACATGAGACAGGTATTGTTGGGAAACTCATTATAAGTTTTCAAATCGATTTTAAGTTGGTATCGTCTGGTAGACTTTGATCAACTACGCGAGAAAGTCCTAATCTGAAGACAATTATTTGGTCTTCGATTTTCAAGGGAAATCTTAATTTGATGAAATAAAAACCTCCAGTTGGGTTAAGAACGCATGCACTAAATTATAGTTATATTAGGCCATTTTGTGTGTTTACAAATACATTAGTCCAAGAAACTTTTATTACTGAAATCCCAATCTTTACAAAACAAAACACAACAAAAACTATCAGCTGATATTAACATGACATTTAACAGTAAACAGATACATATCACCTCCCCGTCGAGTAAGGAACGTATGTATTATGGAGGAGGGTATTTAAATCTTAGCTGGTCAGCATGTTTTGTTAAAAATGCGACAACCGGCTTCTATCTGCCAAACATTTCTTTCTAATCCCTTGAGGACTCTTCCACTTTTCCACACTCTTCTTCCGTTTTTAACTCCAAACAATAGATCATTTGATTTCTTTTAAAATCTTTTAAAGGTTGTTTCCCGATTATTTCAGTCATTCCCTCTCCCTCTCATTGTTCTGGGCGAATCAAATCTAACAGGCAGCGCATCTTGCGTTCAAGGAAAGGTTCTGATGGTGAAATACCCGTAGTAAACGTATGGTGTGATTCTGTACTTAAAAAAAAAACTGTTAATAGGTTTCTTGAGCTAACTTCCGAAAAGTATTTTTCATTGTGCCCACATATTTCTCCACTTGACCATTTGAACTCGGATGATGTGCTAGTGTTGTTATATGTTTGATTCTAAGCTGATTACAAAAAGAAGTGACGCCTACTGATGTGAAGCACGACTTGTTGTCTGTGACTGTCGTTCTCGGAATATCATACCGACAGATCATGAGTTTCGACTGTTTAACTGTGGTTTCTGAGGTCATGGAATTCACTATGTTTATTTCGACCCAGCCCGAATATGCATCTACAAGCAATGAGAAAAAGCTATTAAAGAATGGGCCTGCATAGTGAACATGTATCCTTGTCCATGGTTGGTTACAAACGGGCCAACTGTTCAAAAACTTAGTTTTAGGTTCACCAGGGGCGTATATACTACACAATGTGCAAGTTTGAGACACACACCCAATCGACTTACTTATGTTTGGCCACCAAACGTATTATCGATCCAGTGATTTCATTTTGACGATGGTGAGTTTTATGGAGATCTGAAAGGATCTTTCCTCTAAATTTGTTGGAATTACTGTCCTCAACCCCACATGATGCAATCTTCGTGGATAGTCAGAACATTCTTCTTCATTTAATAAGGCTTGATTTCAGGTTTAACGTCAGTAGTTGGCCAACCATTTACAGTAAATGCCTTTACCTCAAGCAGAATTGGATCCTCTTCACTCGCCTCTTTTATTTACGACAAGGTTACTGGAAGAGAGTTTAAGCTTCCTGAGAAAATCAAACCAACAACTGTACTTGATGAAGGTTTAAACATCCTTCATCGGCTTCATCAAATACGTCAACTTTGCCAATTTGGCTGAGGAAATCTACTTTACAGAATTTTTTGTTCGTCTTAAATGTGAAATTTGAAACATTAAGGGCCCTATGTAGTCTATGTATCTATGAAACATCTATGTAGTCTGCGTGAGGTAGAAATAGGTACACCTCTTGCTGATCAAAATATAGATAACAATGGTCGGTAATCTGTTTGAAACAAGAACTCACAACCCCATAGGTGCAACCAAAATTTTTTAGAGCATACACAGTAGCTAAGGTCTCTTTCTCAATTTGTGAATAGTTTTTCTCAGAGGAGGTAACTGACTTTGACGCAAACGACTTGTCCGTTCCGGCTGGATATCTGTTGAATATTGCGCATCCCACACCTACAGAAGATGCATCTGCAGCTACGACAATTGGAAGCTAACAGTAATAAAGGACTAACACTGGAGTTAACGCCCTCTTGATTTTTGAAATGGCTTAAGACCATTTAATTGTCCAGTTCCACTATACATTCTTCTTTCTCAATGTATTGAGAGATGTGCAAATATTAGCAGCTTGCCACTCCAATAAATGTATCAAGCTGTTTTAAGTCTTGGGGTTCTGGCATATCTAGAATAGGTTTTATTTTATCATAATTAGTTGAAATTCCTTCATTGGAAATAGATAACCCTAACTAATTGACTTAATCTTACAGAAACTTACATTTGGCTCGATTGACACAAAACGCTTCTTCTTGGATTCTTCTTAGCGCGTATTCCAATCTTTCTAGGTGTTCCTCATCACTAGTTCCTGTTACAATTACGTAATCAAGGAGAAACGTAACGTATTCTAGATTCGATAGTACCAAATACATTCTCTTCTGAAAAATCGCTGTTGCAAATCCTACTCCAAAACATAACCTTTTGTAATGCATCAAACCGAAAATTGTATTGATCACAAGTGAGTTTTTTGACTCCTCTTCCATAGGGATTTGAAGATAAGCATGAGATAAGTCAATCGCTGTGAACTTTCGTCCACCCACTAACTTTGAGAACAACTCATCATGTGTAGAGAGCGGAAATTTCTGTGGTTATAACGCCTGATTTAGGCCAGTTGAAAAATCTGCACAAATCCGTAAATCTCCATTTGGTTTCCTGACAATTACGCAAGGTGCAGCCCATTCTGAAAACCAGCTCTTATTTTACAAAGTTATTTTAAAACCGATTTGGACTTATGGATTGCAGCTTTGGGGTACTGCCAGTAATTCAAACATAGAAATTATACAGAGGTTCCAATAAAAGGTCTTGAGAAAAGTAACCCAAGCTCCTTGGTACGTATCAAATAAGACACTGCAAGGTGATTTAAAACTACTATCTGTCAAAGAGGAAATTCACCGCTTCAGCACTAAAAATACAAAGAAATCAACTCAACTCTAATAATTAAATAAAAGTTCCTTTCTCGGACAAACTAAAATCTCTTTATTAATCAAATTAATAATTCTTGTATTAATCGAAACAAGTCAGTAAAAATGAGCAAGGAGACTATTCCGGACTTACTGCACCGCGGACCACGTTCCCTACCCGGATCGGATGTGAGGTTTCAGTGGGCTGAAGGCCCACTGCGGCTGTTATAGGACTATGTCCTCTTCAGCCAAGGATAGGATTTGAGGTTAGGTTTTGGTTGCGGGTTGAGTGAGGTTTTGGTTGCGGGTTGAGTGGGGTTTTGGTTGCGGGTACTGTGGTTATGGTTAGTGAATGGATGGTTTCGGTTTGGGAACAAAGACCAGAGCTTAGCCGAGGGCAGGTTGCCCTCGACCGAACGAATGTCTGGCTTTGGTTGTTGTGTTGGGTGGAATAGGGTTTAGGGTGGATTAGTTTATTTATTTATTATCTGTAGGCTTGGGTGGAAGGGGATTGGTATCAAAGACCAGAAGAAAGCGGGGATCAGTTTCCCACGCCCAAACGAATATCTGGCTTTGTTTTATAGGATGCATTTAAGTAGTAGAAGAACGGGAGTCGGGAATAGGGGAACCACAGTCATAGACTAGGCCGGACTTGTGTGTCCTAACCCGAACGATCGGCAAGACTGTGGTCGGTTGGTGGATAGGGTGGGTTGGATTATGGGTTTTAGGGGCGTTACTATTAAGAACTGAAACAAGGGTATACATCTGAAACATAAAAAACATTAATACGTTCAATTTAAGGTGGTGGCATTAGGTTAGGCGATGAACTGTAGTGGGAATCGGGAAACCATAGCTGTGGACTAGGCCGGGCGTAAATTAAAACCCAGTTAAAACCCAGATAGAACGAGACTCGACACCTCAACAAATCGGGTTTCGGAGAAAAGTTTCTTATCATTATGATACTGTCCAAAACAGAGAATATCGGTGGTGTTCGGGAGCTAGTTTTATCTTGCTTTTATATACAAAATCAGAATAATTCCCATACATTGAAGAAATATCGAAACAAATCACTATTAATTTTCAATTGTGTAAATGTTTAATTAGTGTTAATTCATTTATCTGGATAAAATAAATGAGTTAACATTAATAAAACCAGGATCAGATTCCAGATCCCGAAACGTCGTGAAACTTTGTTTTACATAAAATCGTGATGGAAAATGATGTCCGCAACAAAAATCTAAATAACATCAATCCACTTTCACAAATAATGAATTTCAAACAAAAAATCCTTGTCGTTCTGTTGTATACAATTAATATTTGAATGATTTTTGTGTTCGTTGTTTTAGTTAGTTATAGTATTCGAAATTTTATAGGTACAAGACATCACAGTATTTTCTTTTGCTCGTGAAATCATCACGAGATCGTTTTGACATACAACTATCCAATACTATAATACGAACAAGGTTTGTATATATATATATATATATATATATATATATATATATATATATTTGCACACGGATCTCGAAAACGGCACCGAGGAATTTCTTTAAATTTTGGAAATAACTAATTTCCGAGTAGAAAATAAGTTCTAGATAGGTCTAATGTCCAGGAAAATTCGTGTTTTCTTGTAATATTAAGTTTAAAATCTAAAAATTTAACATTACGCTTATGGAGAATAAAATGTAAACAATACAAACCAAAACAGCTGTTTATAACCGTTTGACAGTTCTTGATTGAAGACGGCAAAGAACAATATGTGAATAGAGGTTTTTCATAAATATTTATTTTATGTATGTAATAAATGTATAATTATCAGGTTACTAAACAATTTGTAAAAACTTAAGGGTAGCATAACTGTGCGAAATAAAAGCAGGAAAGAGTATTTCCAAAATCTTCCGTGTTTTGATAGAAAACGTATTTGTTGGATTGCTTGAAGCCACTGTAACAAACCAATTAATATGTGTAAATTAAATTTCTCTTTTGCTTTTCAATCCTCATTCCTTTTCTAGCAAAATCAGTTGATCACAGGATAATAATAACAAACTGTATGGACATTTAAATTCAGTATAAGATTAGCTAAAACAATTGAGGTTGGCCAAAAATTCTTAAACGACAACGCGAACTTGGCCGACGCTGTTAGTAGCGCTCAGTACTTACGTACGCAAGGTCGCGTGATCGATCCCCACCCGTGGGCTATATTTTTGTTCAGTATTTATGCCATATTAATTAAGGGGTATGAAAACGGTTTTATTTAAACCACATAAATGTTTTCATTGAGCAGTAAATTTGTTTTAATTTTGCTAATTAACTTGTAAAATATATGTCTTATTCTATCCGAGCAAAGCTCGGTCACCAGGTACTTTTTATTAAAAGACAAATTTGTTATCTGTGATTACAAATTGTTATCTGTGGTTATCTGTGAATTAAAGAATTTCCTTCATATTAATATTTATATCAATTTGTTGATCATCTTTTCCACTTATATAAACTTTGAATAACGAACAAAATTCGTAATCCAGGAAAATTGCAACAGGAGGTTGATCCGGATGTCCTAAATTGACTTTAAATCACCCGCGTCGAGGCGAGTGAGGGATTGTGCAGATCTCAAGCTCGCCTGTGCTATTTTGTGCGGACATTTATATAGATACAACAGTTTTTAACTAACTTCTTCAAGAACACTTGTACATCTATTAAATTGAAATTATTTAATTTAAACATATGTGATATAATATTGTTTATATTATATTATCATTTTGAATTAACTTGAAAATGGCCTTTAAAGGTTGAAACATGTTGTTAAATTAAAATAATGTTTGTCAAGGATACTCAGTTAATTATTTTAACTTGACTTTATATATATATATATATATATAAGACAATGAATCGATACTTTAAGTTAGAACTATAAAATTTCCACCACAACATCGTAAAATATGAAAAGTTTTAATAGTTCATCACCAGTTTGATAGATACAGTATTAGGAGTATTTCATTCAGATCTCTTAGCAAACTCTTTTATTATTTCGTGAGCATATTATGTTTAAAAGTCATCACCAGACCGGTAAGAAGTGAACTCAAAGTTAACTAAATGCGTCACTCAATAAAACGTAAGAGGATAGACATAATAATTAGCTTCAAAAGAGATTTAAGCTTCTTTAGATTCAATATTTTCTGAAATTTACTTCACAGTAATTAGTTTTAGTTTCAGTAACTTTATTTAAAGCATTTGTGTCATTCCAGATAAATTTTTGAGATCTCTGAAATATTTTCAGAGCAGAATAAAGTTGGAAAGGTCATCAGAACACTGTAAGTCACAAAAAAACGCATCCATCATACGCGGTGATCAAGTGCAGGATAAAATGTCACCGCGAATACTTTTCGAGCCATCCAAAACCTTTGTCTCCGTATCTCAAGTAAAACACACAATCTGTGTATTAGTAAGAAATATGTTAAGTACACAATATATGTTTTTTTTTTTATTTAAAACCGACCGAAATTCTAATTGATTAAAGTTGTTTAGTCCAAAAAATAAAATATCTAAAGCGTCATTGATACTAACATGAGTAATCTTTGATTTAGTATTGGTTTGATATTGTTTTATTATAAAATAAAAATTAAACGAGATGAAAAATTCTTCTTTTTAAAAAAGCAAAGTTAGGGCCTCAAAGTCCTTTCTCACACGTAACCTGCATTTAAACATAAAAAATATAAAAATAAAATAAACTTATCATAGGTTACAAACAAAGTACAGTTAATAGAAAATAGAATATACGAAATAGAAAAATAGATTTTTTTTATTACAAAACTCACACTCAAACACATACACTCACGGCAAAGGTGTCTGGGCGACTCCTGACAGATGAGCAGGCTTCTCTAGGTCAAAAGTCCATGGTAATCGGTGTTTTTTTTATAATTAAATATTTTAGAAACTTCAAGTTTTAAAACTGCAATTATGTTAATTATTTATGTTAAAACTACAATAAGCTGAGGTAATTAATTAAGCTATTAAATCCAATTCAACTATTATTTTAATAAACTATGTTATGTGAATTATTGATTAACTATAATATGTGGAAATAAAGTGAAATAGGTTAACACTTTATTTTCATATAGTATAATATTGAATTATTAAGTGCAAGATACCTTTTCGTAATACATTAGAGTGGAAGCTTGTAAGCTGATGAAAGTGTTGACATTGTATTTGAAACAAGGGGGATTTTCCCTTGTCTAATGATTAAATTTTTCATCCACTGGCCTTTTCCCTGCGTTCCCTGTACACAGAGCTACCACCACACCGGCTGGCCCATTCCCCGTGTCCCTTGTTCTCAAAGCTGGCAGGACACCGTCCCCATTCCCCCTTGTCCCTTGTCCTCAGAGCTGGAACTATACCGGCCCATTCCCTGAGTCCCTTTTCATCAGAGCTGGCACCACACCAGCTCATTTCCAATGTCCTTTGTCCTCGGTACTGTCACTACAGCGACTCTTTCCATATCTATAGCTAAGGTACAATCCGTTAATAAGCTGCACCAATCTTCAGATAGTCAAACTGATTCATGGGTTCTCGAGTCCAGGAAACCAGATTACGCGAGGAAAAAACTTGTGTTTAGGCTATTTTAGTCTAGAGAAGTTTAATGCTTTGCCATCTGTTGTTATAAATTTAAGTCAGCATGGTTTTAAAAAAAAGATACGAGACTACTTTAATTTTTTATTGATTTTTCTTCTATTTTATCTTAAATTTGATTTATTTTAATTATACCTTTGTATTATTGTAACGAGAGTTGTCATGTAAAAGAGAATTGTAATTTGATGAACGCTTGATAAGTAAAGACCTTATTTATTTATTCCCCGTATCCCTTATCCATCTAAGTTAAATAAACTATATTTTATAATATGACGGATGCGTGAGGATAATGTATACGTTAACGTATCAACACTAAGTAAATATACCTTGAAATCGATTATACTCAACCATCGTCTTTAACAATAATTGATAATTTTTTAATGGAAACTTCAACATGATATATTGTAAGAGGAGTGAATAAACAAATGTGGAATATTATCAAAATATTTTTAAATCAAATCACGAAAGATAGTAGGTTTTTTATGTAATATGGTCCTCAGCACATCTCATTTACGACACAAGAAACCAAGATAAGCTCTGTTCGGTGCTTACTCTGCGGCTTTAACACAAACATTCACTTTACACGGCAAACTTTGCATTTAGTATGTTGTGGCCGATCATAACCATTAACGGCATACGAGTATAGCCCGTATCTGAAGAGGGTGGTATCGGTGCGAAGAATCTGAAATAATATTAAGTGTCACTCAAACGAAAGGTGTACTTAATAAACCCTACCAAGAGTGTTCTTGTTTTAGCACTGGTCAATATCATAATCAGTTTAAAAGTCACCTCCTTTTATACCTGGAAGCAATTGATCACCTATGTTCTACAAAATTAAGATGTGTAAACTGATTAAAAAACAATATCCTTGACCAGCTAATAAACAGTGGATTTTCTACCCAGTTCCGTTATGCTGTCATAAATATAATAAATTTATAGTTTAAAAACGTACAATAAATGTTTTTACTAATCGTATTTTATTTTCACGAGTTTTCCTATTTCGCCTAAGTTTCTACACGACTAAAGTGGCTATGAATGTATAATTAATTACAAATAGATAACTTTAAGTTTTATTATGAACTTGCTATGACCTTGAGATAAGCCTTTTATCAGGCGATATTGTCTATTACAGATATATATTGAAACCATATGGAGCTTACGATGATAGATTGACCAGTAATATCGGCCTCAGGGCCCTCCCACCATTATCGCCCCAGCCCTACAGTCGTACGTGCCGTGCGAATAATACTGGCCATCAACATACGTTCCGTGCGAATAATACTGGCCATCAAATACGTGCCGTGCGAATAATCCCGGCCATAAACATTCGTGCCGTGCGAATAATACCGGCCATCAACATACGTGCCGTGCGAATAATACCGGCCATCAACATACGTGCCGTGCGAATAATACCGGCCATCAACATACGTGCCGTGCGAATAATACCGGCCGTCAACATACGTGCCGTGCGAATAATACCGGCCATAAACATTCGTGCCGTGCGAATAATACTGGCCATCAAATACGTGCCGTGCGAATAATACCGGCCATCAACATACGTGCCGTGCGAATAATACTGGCCATCAAATACGTGCCGTGCGAATAATCCCGGCCATCAACATTCGTGCCGTGCGAATAATACCGGCCATCAACATACGTGCCGTGCGAATAATACCGGCCATCAACATACGTGCCGTGCGAATAATACCGGCCATCAACATACGTGCCGTGCGAATAATACCGGCCATCAACATACGTGCCGTCATTGATATTCTCTATTAAAATTAACTATTAAAATGTATTCTATATTTTAATTTTATTAAAATCAACCTAGTAATTTATTTTTATATTATTCAAATATATTCTCCGAGTGTTATTATGACTACTGAATTAAGCCTGTTTATAAGCCTGAATAAGCCTGTTGCATAAATGCAACAGGCATGTTTCAGATTATTTGTTAGCTTCAAAATAGATTGAGCTAGATGGGTGTTTAAGGTGAATATTAGTGAAGAGTGATCTTGATTAATGTGATTACATATAGTGTTCAGCAAAGAAATCTACTGTATTTTATAAAACATACATCAATATTTTTCCTAGTTCTAAAACCGATAAAATCAAAGTGGCCACTGGGAAACAAAAGCCAAGTATATGTTGGTTTTAAAACACTAACATTACTTCGGCTCCAACCATTTGTAAAATATATTGCTTTACTTGTATGAAAGTTATTTAATAGGATGTGAATTAGGATTGTTTCATGCTATATTTAAACTTTATATATGTACCGTATACCTTGAGAACTGTTCTTGATTAAACCATATTGTATACAAGGACAACTTGTATGGAAGGACACTAACTTTACAACATAATATCGATCACTTCAGCAGTGCTGCAGCTATAGGCACTTAACTACAGTTTTAACCGTCGGTTTAATTCAGACATGTTATAAAGATAACAAAAATTATTTATTTTAAAATATACTTATATATTGTGTTTATACACAACAAAAAAATCAAAAGTCATCTTCCAACAATTGTTTATATTTTAAGCTCATGTTTAAGATAAATATATTTTAAATAAATTCAGCAAATTCAATAAAATTAGTCAAAAAATTATGTTAAATTGTGTTTAATGAGTTGTTGAAAGATGTCAGATCAAAGATCAGGTCTCAGATCCTGAGTTTTTTATGTACGCTCGGTCTATTATTGTTCTGTAAGCACAAACTAAAAACATAAACTCACAGTTACAGTACCTGGGAGGAACAAACTCAGAACAACAACAATTATCATACACTTGATAGCTCCAGAGAAGTTTTGCCATGGTTAAATCAGTTACTAACCTTGGAAAAATCTTTGAATGTGACATTATTGTAAATACCTCCCAAATATGCATTTTTAAAGTTTTTTGTATACAATTATTTAAAACTGTATTATTTATTACCAGATGTTTATTTCCATCCGTCATCTATGACGATTGTTAAGTTTTTACTTTCTACCCTTAAACATAGCAAATGGAGAAAGTATTGTTTTCGTAAAAATTTTTAATTTTGAGTTGAGAGTATTCACCGTATCTCCAAGCGGATTTTAAATTTTTTCCTAATTTTTATTTTTAAGGTTAGTTCACCCCTAAAAACCTTTAAAATGTGAAAAATCAAAATTCCTCAGAAATGGCTCTCACGATTTTGATTAAAATGACGGTTCATATTGATTAAAGTACTAAATGATATCTCACCACCCGCGTATCTGATGAAATTACGGTTAAAAGGTTGTAGACTTTGAAATGTAAAAAATCAACTTTTTAAATTTTTCTCGAAAACAATGAAGATAAGATATAATTTGACTGTCATCATTGAAACCAGCGTAAAAAACTTCCAGAGAAAGGTTAAACTATCCATGATAAACAAAATACGATGTCTGAGGGCGCCAAATGTTAATCTTACAGAAAATATAAAAAACAATTTCTTCTTTATTTCCCAACCCAACCCCACTAAAAAAGCTTGTTATTACCGGGGGGGGAGGGGTTCCCCCATAAAATTCTAACAATTAATTTAACTTTGTTTCGCTTGTTGCTATTTTCTGAAATTGGATAATTGTTTTTAAAAAATAAATTATTGAAAGATATTTCGATAAATTTTTAAACTATGGTAGTATATTGTCGTTTTTAAATGTACATAAGGGAGAAAGTATGTGTCAGACCACTGATACCGTTTATTTTATATATCCACGACCAACGTATTATACATACTGTTACTGCACATACGCCTACGAAAAACGAGAACAGTATCAGACTTAAAAGATCAATATCTAAAGATTAAAATATTGTGGAAATTGGTCTATAAACAATGAAGAGTCAATCAATACATCAGCCGGTATAATGTGTGTACGTAAATCGTTAGCTTCACACAGGACCCCACAACCCGGCATACTGCTACAATGAAGAGTCAATCAATACATCAGCCGGTATAATGTGTGTACGTAAATCGTTAGCTTCACACAGGACCCCACAACCCGGCATACTGCTACAATGAAGAGTCAATCAATACATCAGCCGGTATAATGTGTGTACGTAAATCGTTAGCTTCACACAGGACCCCACAACCCGGCATACTGCTACAATGAAGAGTCAATCAATACATCAGCCGGTATAATGTGTGTACGTAAATCGTTAGCTTCACACAGGACCCCACAACCCGGCATACTGCTACAATGAAGAGTCAATCAATACATCAGCCGGTATAATGTGTGTACGTAAATCGTCAGCTTCACACAGGACCCCACAACCCGGCATACTGCTACAATGAAGAGTCAATCAATACATCAGCCGGTATAATGTGTGTACGTAAATCGTTAGCTTCACACAGGACCCCACAACCCGGCATACTGCTAGTCGTCGTTAGCTTCACACAGGACCCCACAACCCGGCATACTGCTAGTCGTAAATCGTTAGCTTCACACAGGACCCCACAACCCGGCATACTGCTAGTCGTCGTTAGCTTCACACAGGACCCCACAACCCGGCATACTGCTAGTCGTAAATCGTTAGCTTCACACAGGACCCCACAACCCGGCATACTGCTAGTCGTCGTTAGCTTCACACAGGACCCCACAACCCGGCATACTGCTAGTCGTCGTTAGCTTCACACAGGACCCCACAACCCGGCATACTGCTAGTCGTCGTTAGCTTCACACAGGACCCCACAACCCGGCATACTGCTAGTCGTCGTTAGCTTCACACAGGACCCCACAACCCGGCATACTGCTAGTCGTCGTTAGCTTCACACAGGACCCCACAACCCGGCATACTGCTAGTCGTCGTTAGCTTCACACAGGACCCCAGAACCCGGCATACTGCTAGTCGTAATTAAGTTTGTTAATCTGAAAATTAATTTTGGAATTTTGTAAGCTCTCAAACCAATTAGTTTGTTGTTATGATATAACAGCCTTATTAAAAAAATATAAATGAGAAGTTTTTAAGGGGGGAAAGTTATAGTAAAATTTGTATTTTTATAAATAATAATACTTATCAGCATTTAATTTTATATACACGAGCTAAACATCGTACACTATATTCTTGTCTAATAGTTATCAGCCAGCAGCAGTCAGGAGGCTTACACAGGCGGGCTCAGTCTAAGTCAAGTCGGCACGGTGCAGTTTAACGCATCGCTGAGCTAAACCTCGTACACTATATTCTTGTCTAATAGTTATCAGCCAGCAACAGTGTGGAGGCTTACACAGGCGGGCTCAGTCCAAGTCGAGTCGGCACGGTGCAGTTTAACGCATCTCTGAGCTAAACCTCGTACACTATATTCTTGTCTAATAGTTATCAGCCAGCAGCAGTCAGGAGGCTTACACAGGCGGGCTCGGTCCAAGTCGAGTCGGCACGGTGCAGTTCAACGCATCTCTGAGCTAAACCTTGTTTACTATATTCTTGCCTAACAGTTATCAGCCAGCAGCAGTCAGGAGGTTTCGTGTACGTCCATAATGCACGCTGGTATAAGCAAGTAGTCAGATTCAGATTTTCGGCACCTAGTGTCTGACCCCGGTGCTGTGGTGGCTATAATGCAAGCAGGTTGTAAGCGGTACCTGCCCGTATATTCACACATACATCATCATACATAAGTCAGGGGAAATACACCCCATATATAAATTAAGATCTAATTACGGTGACCACGGACATCTTTTTTGACAACTTCTTGAAGGCGGAGGTGCTTTTTCAATATTGCAGGATAGACCCGTGCACCTTTTAGCGAATTTCCCATAGGGAATAAGCTATTACCGTAGGTCTCATGGTGAGACTTAAGCCCGGGACCATGTTATTTTTTCTTCTTTAGGTGCCCAGAGTCCAAAAACAATAGTCGTTAAAATTTATATATATATATATATATATATATATATATATATATATGTATATATATATACAGGGTGTTTCAGAATTCCCTACCAATACTCTAGGGCATTGTTCCTGGGTAAGAAACATATCTAAATATCATATTTAAATTGTCCGGAAGTCCTCGGTTACTCACACAGCCTCCATTTTGTTTTTTTCACTTGTAATATTTTTTCTGAATAATGGTTAAACGTACAGAATTGAAACTTTGCAAAAACATTTATGGCAAATAGGCAAAGCTACAAAAAAATTATGACAATTTCTCAAATTCATAAAACAAAATGGCGGTCATTTAAAATTTTGTTTCTCAAATAACTCGTGAACCGTTGATTTAATAGAAAATTTACAAGAATAACCTTTTTTAGGTGATGTAATTACAAATCAATTGACACCAAATTGTTTTAAATTAGACAAATACTAACTGAGATATGGTAGCTTTAGGTGACCGCTAGAGCTTAGTTGCAGTGCATGTCAAGGAATGCGACTAAAGTCTGCCACAACAGTTTTAATGACAGTAAGCAGGCGGAGACTGTTGCATTGTTGTGGCAGACTCAAGTCGCATGCATTTACATGCACTGCAACTAAGCTCTAGCGGTCACCTATCACTAAAGCTACCATATCTCAGTTAATATTTGTCTAATTTAAAACAACTTGATGTCAATCGATTTGTAATTACATTACCTAAAAAAATATTAGTCTTGCAAATTTTCTTTTAAATCAACGGTTCACGAGTTATTTGAGAAACAAAATTTTAAATGGCCACCATTTTGTTTTATGAATTTGAGAAATTGTCATAATTTTTTTGTAGCTTTGTCTATTTGCCATAAATGTTTGTGCAAAGTTTCAATTCTATACGTTTAACCATTATTCAGAAAAAATATTATAAGTGAAAAAAACAAAATGGAGGCTGTGTGAGTAACTAAAGACTTCCGGAAAATTTTAATATGATATTTAGATATGTTTCTTACCCAGGAACAATGCCCTGAAGTATTGGTAGGGAATTCTGAAACACCCTGTATGTATATATATGTGTCTGTGAACACGATAACTCTCGTAAAAATGGTCCAATCAAGACCAAATTTGGTAAAGACGTGTATTCCTACAAGTGCTCGGACGAGTTCGTAAACCAGACATATCGGTCCATGGTAACGGGTAGTTTGGGGGGGTTTTGTATCCCAAAACGGGGTTTTTTGCGTTTTCACATGTACTATTTAAAAATTTCTAATTTTATATTTCACCATTGGAATCAGCTTAAAAAGCTACACAGTTAAGTGCCTTAAAGTTTTTCTCTATCTCCAACGGTTACCGAGATATTAAAAAATCTAAACACAGTACATTGTATTGTGGGGCTCCAATGTTAATCTTATGGAGGATAGGGAAAAATTTATATTTCCCATATTAATGAATATTTTTGGATAAAACTTGATATTTAGCTTCATGTGGTTAAGATCTATCCATTTATGCTTAAAAATCATAGTTTATCATGGCAGCAAACCTGCATACTCTTTTCCCATAATAATCATATAGGGAAAAGGCAAACTCCTTTATTTATGGACAGATGTTGATGAAAGTTGGTATAAATGTTAAGAAAAAAAATTATTTATGGTAGAAATGCCTAATTTCAGTGTTCCTCACAGCAGCAAACCTGCACACTCTTTGCCATGTTAATCTTATGGAGAATAGGCAAATGATTCTCATGTTTATGGACAGATTTCTTTTAAACTTGTCATATATTATTGATTTGGAAATTCGCTGAGTACGCAGGTCTGCTGCGACGGGGGTATTATTTGATTCTGTCGATAATTGAAAATAAGCTGATCGAAAACTGATGAGTACCATAAAACCCAATGAGAGATTGCATGTCACATTAAAGTGCATAAGGTATATGTCAATATATACTTGCGTGAGTGGTATTTTTTATTTTGTTTGAATGAATTATGAAATAAACAGTTAAATTATTAAGGGTAAAGTGCCAAACTCTTTTTGGTTTACGTTTTATGAGTCAAAATAAAAAGAAAATCAAATATATTTCTTTCGAAAAACGGTTCGTTTTAGATATCCGCCATTTTGTATTTTTTACATAATAATTTATATCTCATGAAATGTTTGACCGATTGAGCTCATACTTGGTATATTTTTTACTTTGATCGAGACCTAATTAGTAAAAAATAAACCAGCTTAGTTTGATAATACATTTCAATATGGCGGCCATTTTAAAATTATAAATAAAAATAAGTAGACAATTGTAACTTAAAAAATATGTCAAGAATGTTTTTGTAGCCCTTTTTTATTACAAATCGAATGGTGTAACCGTCAAAATAATCGTACGACGGATACCAACACAACATCATTTTATTTTGTAAAATAGGTCTCTTCTTTCCTAATTTTGACCATTAATCCCATGTTTTTCAAGCTACTGATAAATGCTGTGGTAGTATCAATTATGTTGTTGTGTTAGTACCACAACTGTATTTATTGTTATACTTTGTTTATGTTTGTAGTCAACTGTTTCTAACCTATTTTGCACGATTGATCGTACTATTATCGTGATTTTCAGAAAATTGTTTTTTCCATAAAAGGTAAATTTTCTCGAAAATCATATATTTAATATACAAATATAAATAATGAAGATATTTTTACTTAGTTTTTCTCATTTTATTCCTAACTAACATCACATAAATTCGAGCTGAGAAAATCTGCTTGGTACTTTTAGTTAGTTTTAAAGGATGGTTTAAAAATAAATATTTAAAAAAAACATGTTTTGTAAAATGTGCAAATGTGTGTTAAAAAACGACATTAATTATGTTAAGCTGTAATGGTGTTTTATATCAATCACTATTGATATTTTTACGAATTCAGAATCTTTTCATTGTCTGAATTGATAAAACTGGAAATAAAAATGTTGACTACGTAATGAAAAAGAGGTAGGAAATAAGGAAATGTGTCATGAGGATGTGAGATGATAAAATATGATCTTTGAAGTCGACATCAGAATATTTCTGAATCAGCTTGTCCAGTTCTTTAATGCAAGAAATGTTTGTGATATTGTAGTTAATGATATCATCATAAACAAGCATTCTCAATTTCAAACTTTCGCTCAAAGGAGAATGAAACTTTGGTATTCTTTATTGTCATTTGATATTACCTCCAAACAGACTCATGAAAACCTTTTAGAATGAATGTACACAGATTATCATACTGGAATGAAAATAGTAAATAGGCATATTAATACAATAATAAAACGTAGGTTCCTGTGGAAATAATCGTGTCCATTGTTTATTATTGCTTAGTGCGATCAAATATGCACGTAATGGGATGGACGAAATCAGAAGAAAGAAAAACAACAAGTCAGTCTTTTTATTTGTTGTTGTTCTCATTAGGAAGAAGCTATTTGTCGTAGGTCTCATGACAAGACCTAAGCTCGATTCCACGTTATTTTTTGTTTTGAGGTGCCTAGAGACCAAAAACAATAGTCGTTAAATATGGTATGTAAATTTGTTGTAACAACTTGTCACAATTTTACAATGAAACCCCGAGAACAGATTATTCTCTAATAAGTTACATCTTAAAGGTAAACAGCCAACAAGAACACGAAATAATGAGTTGTAGAATAAGAACAGCTGATACAACATCTGCCCTTCAAACGTTGAGTCCATCAACGTGCTAAGGAACCCGAGAAGAACGACGCGGTCTACATCCTGAACTATGAGGCATATCAGTTGATCCTGGGTTCTCACAAGTAGGGTTTCCGGATTTCTGGATTAGTAGCCTACCAGGTGTGTTCTGTTTCTTCTCTGAGTGCTCTTGTCTGTACGAACTAAGACCGGGTCTGTTTCACAGGTTGATTTGCATACTCATTATTATTAGATTACTTTGAGGTACAGCCGGTAGTTTTTTTAGCTGCAAGACAAATCCCGCCTGGGACAAGTCACACACGACACCGCCATTATCTCTATTTGTTCTATAGTCTGTCTGACATTTGTGACTATAATGCAAGGTATGAGGTGATGTTGACGATAAATTCAGGCGTATTAACAAGTCAGTAGTGTCTTTATAGTTAATGATATCTCGTTTATGACGTTTTTAACCAAATGTATTAAATGGAAATAAGGTGTTTATAATAATGAAATTATAACTAGTATATTTTATCTTTATAAAATAATATCAATAATAATATTATGATATATTTCACCACCTTATATATCAAATGTCTGGCACTGGACATCTGTAAGTCATCTGTATTTATTTATTTTAAGTTATTTGTTGGAACTAACTAAAGTTCCATTAACCAAGTCGAATCGAAAAATTAAATGTAACCTTATAACTCTAAAACCAAACTAAATTAATAATATAATGTATAAATAATATCAAATAATAATATATACATATATATATATATATATATATATATATATATATATATATTTATATAATAATCATCAATTGGTCGTAGCATTCTAGTTTTTTAGACTAGCCACCGAGGTAGTCGTGGACGCTGTAGAAGGTTCCGATTATGAACATGGACTTCCCTCTCCTAAATGTTTCCAAATCCTCTTAGTCGAGCCAGAAGAGCGCTGAACACTTTAATGGAATTGCAGTGGAGGCTACAACCACCACTTTAGTCTGGGAAAAAGAAGTGGAATGACAATGAATTAGTAGGCTTAGATTTAGAATATTACTAATTGGTTAACTGGAATTTATTGTAGGTTAAAAAATAATAGGCCAGTGCATCCCTCTTGTGTTATCGCCACCACGGAGAAAATATAGTGAAAATTAAAAAAAGTAAAGGACTGTGACAGTGAAAGAAAGATCAGTGTATGGTTATGTTGTCCGGGTTTTCATATTCATGTTCTGTAGATAAATATGCAGATGGAGTTAAAGATGATCTAGGAACAGGTGAATACTCTCGGGTCTACGTTTAATAAGAACTGTAGGATAGCTTTCCTTAGTTATAGTGCTGTTAACATCAAATTATATGGCCCTAACATAACTAAAAACTGTTAAAATGTTTCAATTTCAAATGGTCAAATATAAACACTTAGTAGGCTAATGTAGAATTTATAGCTATGTTTTTTTCATCGGCCTCGACAGCAGTTCAAAACAAATCATTAACGTTCATATCGTAAATATTCGAGTGCTCTTGAAAACAGCGAGTTCAAACAATTTGGACACAACTGTTTGAAGGGAAACAAATGTTTAGCTAGAAATCACAATTATAGCAAATCACTTTTCAATTTATTTATAAGGAATGGAAATACCGGTCACATATACACAATTCATATTGTACTGTAGAGCTAACAAAATCAATCAACAAAACGCGTTCATACAAAAACCAGACATTTCACTTGAAACAGTTTTTTTAATAGGATATGACAGAATAATATATATATATATATATATATATATATATATATATATATATATATATATGTATAATATATGATATGTTGAAATTTATACATGGACAATGGTTTTAACTAACAAAAACTATGGTAATAAATTTAATTAGTGATATAAAGTACATATTTTTACAACTATAATAAAATTCAAACTTCTGCAGTAGTAATTTACGATCACTACTCGTATATTAACAATAACACTGCTAAAAGAGTGTACGATATTAAGTATAGTCAAACATTAGATATATATAGACATATATTGGTTATTGTATGAGGTTATCAATTACAGTAACACACGTGATATATGGCTTGATAATTACAACTTTTTGATGAAATTTTAGTATTAAAAATGAAATGTTACGCTAAAAACCTCTCCAAGTATCTATAGACATTTAACTACAAGATTAACTGCAAATCGCCTGTTGTATACTAGTATTTTGACAAAAAAATTCTAACTTCATTTTTACTTTAACAGTAAAAAAAATTGAATAAGAAATATTAATTTGGCTAGGAGCTGCGAAGGTAGCAAATTTGACAAATAAAGCAACAATTTCAGGAAAATAGCAATTGCGTGAGGTCAGTGATATTTTGTAATTATGTACAATATAATTTCCTAGTTATCATGATGATGTTTTTCAAACATTTTAAAATTGAAAAATAGTTGCAATTAAACACAACTAAAAAGTTTTGAGTGTTTTTAAAATGCCACGTTGTGTGAGTATACGTATTTCTCTAAGATATCATTTTCCGTTTGACTTGTGAACTCCTCTTTACGATTTTAAAAACTCCTTCCGCCGTGAAGTAGGCAGCCTTCCTACTCCACACAAATACTTAAGCAGAATATTCAGCAGAAAACTTTATTTATATATTATTAGAGTATATTTAAAACCCCATTCATTTTGTTATTCTCTTACATTTATAAATATATATATATATATATATATATACATATATTCATATATGAATAAAAATGTAACAGATTTGTTTTCGTGTGGCAATTTGAGTAACTACCGCGCCTCACCGCCGGACTTGCCTACCGCCCAAACACCTATATTAATTTAATAATAATTTACCTAAGTTATTGAGCCGTAGTGTGTTAACTGTTTAAAAAAAGCCAATTCAAGTCAAATAAGTACTATGATGGCTAGATATGCTGAACTATAATATTCAAATGTGCTCCTTATATACTTAAAATTTCATCACATTGACCAATGCCAAATTGCAAATAACAATAATTGACCTTAATACGATTTATTGTGGAATAATCTAAGATCGACACTGTAGCAGTCGAGTGTTCCTCACTAAAAATATTATTCCTGGATAATAATATAATTGTAACCATCTTATATATATTGTTACAGTGCCCATCAAACAATAAAATGACACTCCTAACTACGTTAAGAATGAGTAATGAGGTGGTATTTCCAGCCAGAATTGTTTAATTATTTTGCTCTGTGAAGGGCAGCGCCTTTGTGCCCAGCACTTTGTCCACGCTTTCATTAGCTAACATCAGATGGAGAATTAACATCGTCACAAAAAGCTGGCATGCAACATACATTTATCGTCATTAACTGGCCCGTTTATATGTTTATAAAGATTACTATGCACTTTCCGTTACCTCTACTGCTCTTTTCATGTGGGATTTATGGAGGAAATCGTTAAAATGTTGTGTAAATTTTACTGATTTTAACTCTATTATGTTAACTTATTATGTCATATATATTTTTATATTTAAGTTTATAGAAACATTTTTCCTTAGCGAGGATTTTTAACCACATGAATCATCCCTGACCTATGTTATACATTCGTATGGCAGATGAAACGTTACATGTATCATTTATGTTCAGAGTAAAAATAATAGAATTATCAAGTATTTATGTGTGATTTTAAAAACTTGAAACCCTTTGGCACTTTAATATTTGTACTTAATGAAAGCGAGAAGGGATGGAAATACGTACAGAATGGTTTCATAAAATAATATAATAATAATGATGTGTAGTACTAAACTACCCTATTTAATTTCGAACATGTAATATTCTTGAACACAATTTTTTTATTATGAAGGGCCATTTGTAAGTGTCATGTTGCTGAATATTTTCTTGGAAGTCAATAGAAGAAGAACAGAATAAACGTAACAAATGTTATTTCCAAATCTAATCAAATCAAAATCAGATTCAATAAAAACAAGTTTAAATAGTTTACAGAAAATTAATGAAACGGGTTAAAAGATAAATTTTACCAAATCCTTGATACATTTTTAAAAGTTTACTTTCTAAATATTGTCGAGTGAGCACTCAGTCTGCTTGAATGGGTACAAATTCAATTTATATTCCCCAAGATTTACTGTCCGCCCATTCTGACACTTTATGTTGTAACTCAACCATGTTATACTTTATATTTTTTCCTTACCTCTCCTGTTAGCTTTTGATACTTAATTCACCCGCACCTTTACCTACAGTTTAGTCGTATTTATAAAGTTTTTATTATATATTTTTATATATTTTGTACCCATTAAATTTTATAGAATGAGCAGTAGCTGACATATGATTATATGGTACAATATTTGAAAAAAATGCAATAATAATGTCGTATTTTCAAATTATTCACACGTCCATTGTTAATAATATGTTTTGATATAAAAGAGAAATAAACATCTTACTATTAGCTTTGTCGCTAAATATTATTCACCAACAGTTATGGGACTAAATTACATTATTTTAGGACATACAATCTTCCTCTTATTTTGATATGAATGTAATATGTTTGTTGCAGTAGTACACAATTTTGCTGTATATGCATAAACAACAAATAAAAACTTCATAAAATCGATTTATTAAAGATAATATTTTGTCCCAATAATAATATTATGTTACTATAATATATTAAGTCACAATGTTTTTTTTAAATACAAGTATAACACAAACTGTGTATGGAAATAAAGCAAAGAAACATTTATCATTTTCATCAATATTGCCATACACAAGGAAATGGTTTATCCCAAGGCAAAACCCGCCTCGGCGCTACGACATAGCATTGTTGAGATATAGAAAACGTGGGGACAGAAGATGTTACCCGTGCTGGCGTTTAAATCAAACAGTTGAGTTGGGCCTACCAGTTTATATAAATAATAATTGTTCATCCATTACGACAGAGAATATAAAATGTTTTATATATAATATCGAAATTTAATATTCTAGCATGTGTGAATAAGTTTTTTATCTGTTATCTCAATGCGCGTTGCCAATACGACTGATACGCTCTGGGACAGGATTGTTCGAAACCTTGTTGTAAGCCTACGTTAGCACTTCCGGGAGTGACCGACACCTCAACTGTATTTCTAGTTTAAAAGTACATTAATGAGGGGGCTGTGAGTAAAATTTTTAAACCTTGAGTGAAACTTGTAAATGGAAATTATCCTAAATACAATAAATTTCGAATTCAATATTATTTTCATTTTAATCAGAAAATTAAAAAATGGTTGGAATTTGAAATATTTAAAAGCTCATAATATTTATCAGATAGAAATAAATAATTTGTTGACCTTTAATAAAAAACATATATTATTGTGTTGGTAAATGTATTGATATTTTTAAGCTGAGTTTTAGAATATTTAATAAGAGTTTTATGGAATAAAATAATAAAAACATTTTAGGGTATACAAAAATATTCCAAAAATAGGCTATACGTCACAGTTTTGGTATCAGTTCTAAAATATCTTGTACAGAATGACGGACCAAGTTAAATAAAAAGTAATGTTTATGTGTTTATGTGTATATCCGGACCAGGGAGATCGGCTTAACTGAGCCAACTTTACACAATAGCTAGGTTTTGCAGCTTCGTATCAAAATTTACCCGATGTTGATATTTGGTGTGATATCCATTACAACAACATATTTTATTTACGTTCAAAAAATTACGAACTTCAACGTGTGCTTTAAATTAATTGAATTCCAGGGGTGATGATTAAAATAGCACATCGTTTAACTTTGTACTAGTTTTCTACAAACTAATATTTACTACAAAATAAACTGAGATTTATTCATTCAACCTCTGAGGGCATTGTACCTTAAAACAGACTAGTACTTGTTTCAAGAATTAAATTTTAAAAATCAATTTTTTTAATAAATATTGAAGTTGTATTTTAAGACAGCAACAAAAAGCCGTTTCCATTGCATCTAATATATTTAAACCAGTTTGTAAAAACGTAGGATTTTACCAAAATTTCTAATATCTTGAAAATACAAATTATCAATAAATTGAATTCAATTCATTATTAGATTGCAAAGGGTCGCCCATGACAGTGCCTTCATACACCATAGTCACGTACATCATCTGGTACCCGTCCATGCATGGGAACGGGTCAGGGATAAAAATTTATAATTCCCAACTGTCAAACTAGAGGGAGAGTAATGTCAAACTAGAGGGAGAGTAATGTCAAACTAGAGGGAGAGTAATGACAAAATAGAGGGAGAGTAATGTCAAACTAGAGGGAGAGTAATGTCAAACTTACCGCGATCAGTAATCAGCAGATGAAGATGGCGTACGATGAAGATGCTGACCAATCATCTGCTGGAGGGGTAGTCATGATGAGGTATGACTGGCGATCAAGAACAATTTGGGGGTATGACAAGAAAGTAGAGGGGAGGGAGATAATGAGGGGTAAAGGACATAGTCTTCCGGATAATAGAAAGCTCCTGCGGACGCCTGACACCACCATCTTCGAGGATCCCCAACGACTTCGACCACGACGGAGTGACGCTCGAGGCCATCCATCGCTCCATCAGCACATGCTCCTACGAACGACATCCCGCGGCAAGGAGGTTTCAAGGAGTCCGACCCATCCCCGGAGAGAAGGCGTCCCCCGTCTGCATCGACACGGGGAAAGAGAGAACCCGGACAATTAATTATGGGGCCTGGAATGTCCGCAGAATAATAAACGAAAGATATGCCCAATTAACAGAAACCGAACCAGTACATTTTTAAAACTGATTTATTAATACATTTTCCAAATAATTTCGTAAAACTTAAATACATAATAGGGTTAATTTATGCATAATAAAACTTTGGGTGAAGATTCGTATCATAAGGAATGTAAATATATAGGTGATGAATCCAGTTGATTATCTGATTACTGTCATTTCTTTTATTACTATTATTGTTTACAATTATTGTTAGTTACCACGATACATTGTGATTTAAATGTTCCATACAATCTAGCTTCCTTATCGGCTCCGATCCTGAGTCAATTGGAGACAGCTCCACGACGTTCAGGAAGAATTTGCAAAATTCCCGAGAGATATTCACCTTAATAAAAGGGAAGGAAATGATTATCTGATTACTGTCATTTCTTTTATTATTATTATTACTAGCTGACCCGGTGGACTTCGTAATGCCTCACAGTATACATGTTAACATGATAACTTTAAAATTGGTCATGTTCTGAAGTCTAATAACATTACGGCTTCGTTGTGTAGATATTCTCAGTCACGGTATAAAAAATAACAATACTGAAACGACAAGACATATAAATATAATTCTCACAAAACAAACAAATCTGAGTAGATTGGTTCACAATTTTCTAATCCAACTGAAACCCAAACCAAACCTAACTGAAATGCGGATTTTATTAGGAGAATTCAATAAACGTAATATGTGTATATGTATAAACATTGTAATTATTTTTTATTTCAGTTACAATAATGTACATATTTCTTAGTTTAGGAAGATACTAGCCACTGTTACAAGTAGTGTGGCTAGTTTGAATAAAACAAAAACAGGTTAAAAATTAGAAACTTATGAGTCCAGTCTTTTAAGTAAAAAACAGAACTGTAGATAAGTTGCTCCTCGCAGCGTTCTCATTGGAGATGAATAAAATTAATGCACAACTTATTGCAAAACTAAAACTAAATTTTAAAGATATAACTTAACTGGTTCATATATACTGAAATAGGTTATTTATTGAATAACACGATGGAGCAGCAATACGTCTCTAATCTCAAAAATCCATGAAGTGAGTTTTCTACAAACATTTCTCAAATCATTAGACTGTTTAATTTCAAGCGGTAATGCATTGAATAATTTACCACTGAAATAATTAAAGCTTCTTCTAAATAAACCTTTTTTAACTTTAGGCAGCCTGATTAGATTTTGATTAAAGCCTCTGGTCGTATAATGGAATTTGTCCGATCCTACATTCCCGCTTCTGACATAAAACATACGTAGAACTTTATAAACATACAAATGTTGCACGGGAAGGATTTTAAATTGCTCGTACAATGGAAAGGAACTATCTCTAATCTTTTTCCCAGTTATAATTTTGATGAAACGATTTTGCATAGTTCTAATTTTCTTGATTAGATAATTGTGTGTTTTACCCCAACAAGAGATACCATATTGAATTCTAGAGTGTATTAAGGCAAAATACAACGAGCGCATTAGATTAGTTTCACAAATGTTTCTTAAAAAATAGAATTTCTTGATTGAGAGTTTCATTTTTAAATGGATTTCATTTAAATGGATCAAAAAAACAACTCCATAACTTCCTCATTTTTGGAGTTATGTAATGTCTATTGTTACATTTGGTATCGTGTTAAATATTGGCTGTTCATTTAAACCAATATATTAACACGTGACTTTTAATGGGACAGGAAAAATAGTAAAAATAGTAGTAGTAGTAAAATAGGAAAAATAGTAAAGCATATTACTAATGGAAAGTAAGCCAACAGCTGTAGCTTAAGAAATGATAAGTTTTGATTGTAGAAAATTTGTAAACAAACTTAGTTCCCATAAAGGTAACATTAGAAATTTAAAAGACCATTAAATGAAACATATGAAGTTTATGAAAAAGTTTTTTAATAAAACATTCCCGGACACATATAGAGCAACTTCCTAAAATTGCATGACGATCGGAGGAGTAGTTTGGCATCGCATTGTCTATACATATTCGTACATACATACGTCAGCCTTAGTCAGTAACAAGACTACAAGATCGCACCACAATCATCTTACACTGATTTCTCATTAATACGCTCGTAATTGGCTTCAAATACCTACCTGGGTAGACCAACATTTCAGTTAAAAGTTAAATAGAGTATACATACATTATATATATATGTACATATATATACATATATATGTATTATATATATATGTATAAAGTGTTTAAATTCCTCCTAGTAGTGTTCATTTGATTCTTGATCCTTAAGACCTCTACACCCTAACGAGTGTATTTTGACCAAGGTATTTTTTTTAATTTATAGTATCTAGAAAAGGTTTATTAGTTTCATAGTAGTATTTTTAAGTTTTTTATTTATCAACATAGTTTTCAAAATATTGAACTTAACATAGTTTGCAATCGCATTAAATTTAAATTTGTAATGCCATTAAATAGGTTTAACGTATGTATATAACTAAACAATAAGAGACGTATAATTCCAAAATATTTAAAAATAAGTTTTCTTGCTTTTTAATTTATAAAAAGAAATAGCTAGCGGTCTCATGCATTGCAGGAGAGTTTACCACCGGCGACGAACCAATTGTCCAGCTAACCCCTGATAATATAGAGCCGTAGGGGCTGAAGGTATAGGCCCTGCTCGTTATTGCCCGATATATTGTTATGTTATTTATCATTTGTTTTATTTCATACCATCAGAAATTTACTTTTTTCACATCTTCATTAGCAAGTTTTTATTCTTAATCTGTAGGAAATGGTTGAAACATAAAAAGGTTCTTTATTTATTTTTCATTTGTTACCTTTTGGATCATCTAGTCGTAGTTTAAGGATCATTTTTATAGAATAGTATAAATCAATCAATGCCTTGAAGGAGTAACTGAGAAAATATATTGCATATATAATTAAAAAGTATTTGAGTTTGGAGATGTGATTGTGGTTTGGTTCTTCGTAGATTAAACTACAAATATTGTATTCATGTTAGTTATTTGTCAACATGTTTTAGTTAAACGACTCTATATTAACATTTAAATAACAACGCTTATTTAAATAACGTTTCGAAAATAATGACATCTGGAAACCTTTTAGGCTTCTCTGAGTAAAACAAAATATTTTGTTTTATTTGCCTGAAGATAACGATGTTTCACCCGTGATATCGAGGGCATTCACACTGTTATCATAGCTACTCCGCCTCTAATTCAGAATTAAGTACTTTATAAAAAAAATATTTTTTAAGTGGGAAATATTATTTTTTACCCTACAGATAATTCCATTAATGTACTACCGGTGTTTTGAGAAATGTTTTTACAATCTATTGTATATCCGTGTATATGTAGAGATATCCTGATAACAAACATTGGCAGCTGGGCTTTAAGGTAAACCTACATTATGACGACTAGATGTGGGCAACAATAGTATGTTCCATATGTGGTAATATTGAAAACTTTACAGCAAAAAAGGTAATACATAAGTATTAATAAAAAAATATCGTAATAAATAGCGAATGGCATTGCTGTATAAAAAATTATCTACTATCGGTTAAAACCACGATCAAATACGATATGCAAAGGTAATCTTTAAAAAGAATAATCCAATTGAGCGTAATCAATTTATGTTCTTTGTAAGTTTTTCAGATGAATGTAATGGAAAAGGGCAAGATCAAAGGTAAAATTGGAAGCTACGCCTCTTGTGAAAAACATTTGAATTGTTGATGGCTCTATTCTTGGAATATCTGTGTTACAAAAGTCATAAAAACCCTTTTATACGTAGATATCTCTGTCCAATTAATTGTACAAAATGTTTTTTTAATGGCACTAGTGTATTCAATACCCCAACAAGTTTATTTACTAAACATTTCATGATATTTACACATATAAATCATATAAAAGGCTGATATTTTTTCGAGGTTAGTTATTGTGTTGTTTCTTGCAAACCTTACTATTTTAGCATTTTCCATAAGAAATTAGGTTATTACCGTAGGTCTCATCGTAAGACCTAAGCCGGAGACTAATTTTTATTCGTTTCCGAGTCCCCGGATGCCAAAAATGCCATTCTTTCAAAACTTTATAAGTACCATATATACTAAAATAATATATACATATATATGTAACTTACACATTTTATATTACGTATATATATAGCTTATTTATTTATTATACGATACTTAATATCACTAATATCGTTTTTCATTTGTGCGTTCGCACACTAAAACCTCTTAAAAACGTGAAATATTCATTCATGTTTCGTCATATTCAATTTTTTAGCGAATTTCCCATAGGGAAGAAGCTATTACCGTAGGTCTTATGGTAAGACTTAAGCCCGGGACCATGTTATTTTTTCGTCCAAAAACAATAGTCGTAAAAATTTATATAAAATATATATATATATGTATTTATCTTTAAATAATATATATTATATTTAATTATATACATGTTTATATATCTTAAATGTAAATTGTTTATATTTGATAACGATAAATATATTTATATTAAACTCAACATTTTTAAAATACATAGTAGGCAATGTGAAAGGTATTATGTATTTTGTTTTTTTTTTTTTTTTTTTTTGTAATTTTAAATGTTTTTGTTTTATACATATATTTCGTATTAATATATTTAGGTCCTTAAAGTTTTTCTTTTCTCTATCTAAAAAATGTATAAACCAAATTTATAAATTGTACGAGTAAAATAGCTAATGTACATTAGGAAATTATGCTCACATGTATTAATCTATATTTCATTGAATATATCACATTTAGGTCCTTAAATATCTATCTCCAAATGATATTAACAAATCTAAACACAGTACGTTGTATTGTGGGGCTCCAATGTTAATCTTATGGAGGATAGGGAAAAAATAATATTTCCCATATTAATCAATATTTTTGGATAAAACTTGATATTTAGCTTCATGTGGTTGAGATCTATATTTATGCTTAAAAATCATAGTTTATGTGTTTATCATGGCAGCAAACCTGCATACTCTTTTCCAATATTAATCATATAGGGAATAGGCAAACTCTTTTATTTATGGACAGATGTTGATGAAAGTTGGTAATAATGTTAAGATACAATTTATTTATGGTAGAAATGACTACTTTCAGTGTTCCTCACAGCAGCTAACCATCACACTCTTCCCCATGTTAATCTTATGGAGAATAGGCAAAATATTCTCATGTTTATCAACAGATTTTTATAAAACTTATCATATATTATTATTATTATATTATTGATTTGGAAATTCGCTGAGTAGGGGGTATTTATTTTATACTTTTTTGTACACATACTGTTTACCTACATCTGATCACTCATTGTTGTAATCATTCATCGTTCATCACTTCTCGCATCAATATCTTGTTATATTTTCTCTTGCGTAATACGAGTAAATGTATTATTAAACCCGCAAAGGTCCTTCAATTATTTATTTATTTAATTAACATACATACAACATTTTGGTCATAACCGGACCGGATCATTGTTTTATACACGAACCTCATCATTGCGATATCATAGTCCGCTATTTAAATGTAATTGTCCCGGTCATTCGTCACTTCATCATCACGCATCACGCCATCTTTATTCATTCATTCACTCCACTGTTCCAATCCAAGTCCTCTCTATTCCAGTTCAAACTCTCAAGGCAATATCGTCTACTCGACTGCTCAGGTTATGTCAATGTTTTGATGAGAAATTAGTCACATTGAATCAGAAGACATCGACGTAAGTTATTATTTATTTAACACGAGAAGAGAAGATCATTGATCTTGATATTGAAGCTTGATTTTTATAGCTTTGCCTCCTATTATTCCCTACTACCTTTGTAATGAAGTATTTTTCTTACTTTGTTTAGTCAGCAACTTGTAAATTATTGTTATTAACCTGATAGTGCAAAAATGAAGATTTCAACATGGGAGAATAGTTGTAAAGTACAATTAAACTATTTAAATGGAATCAATGAATATGTTAAAACATATGAAACTGTTGGCTTAACAACTGATCATGCAACTAAACTTAAGGTTTATTTACCTGAATCTAAAACAACCTTCTCTAAGTTTGAGAAAGATCTTGACAAACTCCTTAGCCTAGATGACTGACATTTTTTCTGAAAATGAAGATACTATTTTTTTATATTCAAAATGAAATTACAGAACTTCCACTAGAACTCGCCACTCACTAGTCCACTTTGTTAATATCCCTATGATTACTGAAAAAAGAGGTTAGGCCTATTAGAGACTAAAGTTACTTCACTCCCCGAAGCCACTACCTCAATGGTTTGTGAAAGTGGCAAAATGTTTTAATGTTCATGTCATGTATAGTTTACTAATACTATAATGGAATAATTAAAGTATGTACATATAACATAATTCGTATTTAACTACGGTTTGATTGAAACTCGTTGCTGTATAAAGCTAAAGCGAGTGGGGTGGATGGAATCGAGTCTATAACAATCTTTGAGTAGGGTAACGAAGAATGTGTTATTTATTATGAAAATACGGAATATATTTTTATCTTTGATGTAATATTTTGAGTACACTCTTTTCCTATACAATAATTTGGTTAGTCATCTACAAGATAACCCAAAAATGTTATACTTAGCATAAACCTAAATGACTACAAAGTGACACATTTTGACTCATTTAGTAGGTTTTCTTCTCAACATTCAACATCTACTCCAGGCTAAGTGAGTAAATTGATCGACCTTATTTTTATAGGGTGTTTGCAGATACCACCGTAGGTCCGATGTTGAGTGTTGACAATAGTGTAACTAGTCAGTAGCTAACTTACTGTACTTTAGAAATACAAAATCGGTGAAATTATATTACAAAAGTATTCAATTTAAAAAATTAGTTAATTTTTATTTTTAATTCAAACTACAACCTGAACGGTGATCCTGGGTAGATCCTGGATCAGAGCGTTACCTGTTACCTCTCAGGTACCGCATCGGTAAAGTGTTATTCATCTCAACCCACAATAGTAAAAAATTACACGTCGATAAAAATTTAGACTATAGAAGAAAATATTTCACGTATCTAAAATACAAGTTTGCAGCTAATCAGCGAAATGTAGCGTCACTATAGTTAACAATGTTCTCAATATACGTCGTATCTCAACAAATGGTATTTATCGATATTTGTAAAGCAAAGGCAGATTTACAGGCTCATAAAAGGGTCTGACTGAAGAACGTTCAAAATTAAGACAATTCGTTCGGCTATAAAGCTGCTTTATAACTGAAAGCCATTCGGCAGCAAGCTTCTGTGATACGGTTTACAGTCTATTCCTGGTCTATTTAGACATACTGATACACTCTCAGTCTGTTAGGTTTCAACATTTATTGCAATTATTATAGCCTGTATTCGTTAAAGTTAGATATTTCAAAATCATTCACTACCTAACAACCAACTCATGTAACACACCTAATTAGCACAGTTAAGTATGTAATTTTTTATGTTTAAAATAGACATAAAACACAACATTAGATATAACTACTTGTATTTACCATATAATAAAAATATTAAATTTTAATTTTACTTCTAACATTCATATCTTTTAAATGTTTAATAAAATAACTCCATCATAAATATTTGTTGATTGACTTTTAAGTGTTTGATTAGAATACACAAACTTAACTATAAACATTTTTAACTTTTAAAGTTTTTAACTTTGTAGGTTTTTAACTTTTTATGTTATATTGATTAATCAATCATTTTAATTATAACTATTCTTATCAACCACAAATTTCATTAACATTTGTTTTAAATGGATCCCAAATGTAAAACGGAGTGCTTCGTTTTAATCACGAAAGAAACGTAATAGCTGTTGGCAACCACTCACTTCATATATTGGTCAAACAAAAATGATTTGCAAAACAAACCAGCAATATGTGTTTAATGGTAACATTTTGGCATAGCACTGATATTTTTGATACTTTTTATGTATATAAAAAAAAACATACATGGTATTAATTTACTTTTGACAGCACATTGTAAAAATTGCTACAATATCAGTTTCCAACCCAGATTATAAATAGTTTATAGTTTAAAGTTTATAAATACGGTTCACATTCACAGTTGCGACAAACGACTGATTGGCTATAAAAAATTAGATGAGAAATCCCGTTGCTATAAACCGCTTTATCGCTGTCTGAGAAATCGGAGACATGGGACATGGAACGTACCAGCGCCAGTGGAACACTGACTATTGGTAGTGACTACAAAATAAAGACTATTGCTAGTGACTAAACATTACTGACTACTAGTAGTGAATACAAAATACGGACCACTACTAGTGAATACACAATACAGACTAATAGTAGTGGCTACACAATACTGACTACTAGTAGTGACTACACATTACTTACCACTTTTTAGCGAATTTCCCATAGGGAAGAAGCTATTACCGTAGGTCTCATGGTAAGACTTAAGCCCGGGACCATGTTATTTTTTCGTCCAAAAACAATAGTCGTAAAAATTTATATATATATATATATATATATATATATATATATATATATATATATATATGTATATATGTATATATATATATATATATATATATGTATGTATATGTGTGTGTGTCTGTGAACACGATAACTCTCGTAAAAATGGTCCAATCGAGACCAAATTTGGTAGAGACGTGTATTCCTACAAGTGCTCGGACGAGTTCGTAAACCAGACATATCGGTCAATGGGAACGGGTAGTTTGGGGGGGTTTTGTACCCCAAAATGGGGGTTTTTGCGTTTTTCACATGTAATTTTTAAAAATTTCTAATTTTATATTTCACCATTAGAATCAGCTTAAAAAACTACACAATTAAGTTCCTTAAAGTTTTTCTCTATCTCCAATGGTTACCGAGATATTAAAAAATCTAAACACAGTACGTTGTATTGTGGGGCTCCAATGTTAATCTTATGGAGGATAGGGAAAAATTAATATTTCCCATATTAATGAATATTTTTGGATAAAACTTGAAATTTAGCTTCATGTGGTTGAGATCTATCCATTTATGCTTAAAAATCATAGTTTATGTGTTTATCATGGCAGCAAACCTGCATACTTTTTTCCCATAATAATCATATAGGGAATAGGCAAACTCCTTTATTTATGGACAGATGTTGATGAAAGTTGGTATAAATGTTAAGATAAAAAATTATTTATGGTAGAAATGCCTAATTTCAGTGTTCCTCACAGCAGCAAACCTGCACACTCTTTGCTATGTTAATCTTATGGAGAATAGGCAAATAATTCTCATGTTTGTGGACAGATTTTTTTTAAACTTGTCATATATTATTGATTTGGAAATTTGCTGAGTACGCAGGTCTGCTGCGACGGGGGTATTTTATAATAATCACTTTATTTCACAATATACAGACACGACTGTAAAATACATGCAATTATTATTTTTACAATAGGGAAATGCATTATGCGCTGTCAGAATTATGTTTAATCCTGATGTGTAGGACTTTCACCCTAGCGACAATCTCAAGAATCAAACGACCCCTTATGTCTGTTCGATCCATTCCCCAATCTATAGCCCTAGCATTGAAATCACCAGCTACAAGCACCCTGTTTCCAAGTGTGTCAACTACGTCTTCGAGACAATCTAGACGTTCTCGAAACTCTCTAGTACCTTCATTTGGGGAAAAGTAACAGCTTACTACTGCTAAGTTGTTGGTCCTCGCCCAAAAGAACCCATTTTTAGCGAATTTCCCATAGGGAAGAAGCTATTACCGTAGGTCTCATGGCGAGACTTAAGCCCGGGACCATGTTATTTTTTCTTCTTTAGGTGCCCAGACTCCAAAAACAATAGTCGTTAAAATTTATATATATATATATATATATATATATGTATATATATATATATATATATATATATGTATATATATATATATGTGTGTGTGTGTGTGTGTGTGTGTGTGTCTGTGAACACGATAACTCTCGTAAAAATGGTCCAATCAAGACCAAATTTGGTAGAGACGTGTATTCTTACAAATGCTCAGACGAGTTCGTAAACCAGACATATCGGTCAATGGGAACGGGTATTTTGAGGGGGTTTTGTATCCCAAAATGGGTTTTTTTGCGTTTTTCACATGTAATTTTTAAAAATTTCTAATTTTATATTTCACTATTGGAATCAGCTTAGAAAACTACACAATTAAGTTCTTTAAAGTTTTTATCTATCTTAAACGGTTACCGAGATATAAAAAAATCTAAACACAGTACGTTGTATTTTGAGGCTCCAATGTTAATCTTATGGAGGAATAGAAAAAATTAATTTTTCACTTATTATCTAATATTTTTTTATGAAACTTGATATTTAGCTTCATGTGGTTGAGATCCATACATTTGTGCTAAAAAATCATAGTTTATGTGTTTATCATGGCAGCAAACCTGCATACTCTTTTCCCATGTTAATCATATGGAGATTAGGCAAACTCCTTTATTTATGGACAGATGTTGATAAAAGTTGGTATAAATGTTAAAAATAAAATTTTTGATGGCATACTTTCAGTGTTCCTCACAGCAGCAAACCTACTCACTCTTTCCCATTTTAATCTTATGGAGAATAGGCAAATAATTCCCATGTTTATCGACAGATTTTGACTAAACTTGTCATATATTATAATTATTATATTATTGATTTGGAAATTCGCTGAGTACGCAGGTCTGCTGCGACGGAGGTATCTGTCCCACGACTTTTTTACCAATCTAGTGTTCGTCACCCAGGTTGCAGCCCTACCTTGAGTATCCGAGAACCAATTTGGGTCATTTTTCTGACAATATTGTTCATTGATAATGTGCATATCAATCCTTTTCTCTCGGGACATCTGAGAGAGCAGGTCATTTTCTACCCTGCAGTGTTGGGTATTACCCTGAAATACTTTCATTTCCTGCATATGTTTGTTCTCTCGACAGCCTGCCTAAATGCGAGGCATGCTCTCGTACCCAACACTTGTTCGATTTCTTTTTGATCCAAATCAAGACTAACGCACAGACAACACTTAGGCTTCTCTGTACAAGTCTCACGTTTATGACCGGTTTCCCCGCACATTAAACACATTTTCTGTGAGCGTCGATGGGGCCTTTCCAGTCTAACTGATGGTGACTATACCACCCAAAGCACCTAAATCTAGACGATTCTCGGCATTTGATTCAAGTCTCTATATCATATAGGCAAATGATACAGATACTTATATCTTTCTTTTCCCACCTATGTCTGCCACTGGCGAGGTAGATATTTTAACCAGCTCTCGTTCCATCTTTGTTGATATCACACGCTTCTTATGAATCATTTGGATCTGAAAGAACGCATACAGTTTAACGTGGTTCGGATTCCACGTTAAACTGTAGCCATCGGCTGTTGGGCTATTAATTACCAGTCCTGTCTAAGGAACAGGTCAGCCTTAGTCAGTAACAAGGCTACAAGATCGCGCCACGTTCATCTTACAATCAACCCTCATTCATACTTGGCTTAAAATACCTACCTTGTAGTATGGTCGCCATTTCAATAATCTAATCTAATCTAAACACTTTGTGATCTCCACTCTTCGACGTAACCTACAATTAACCTATCCTACTTTGATTCTAGCTGTTTTCAGAAGTTCGACAGCCCTCCACTCTAATAAAGAAACAATCCCAAGTATATGTCATCTACTATTAGGTCGGCTAAGCGACGCCTTCACTTCCCCAGCGTGATCCCCAAGATATCTTTCAATCGCTTCCTTCACCTCTCCCTCTGTTGTAAGACCATCCATATCACGGATTTTAATGGAAGCACTTGGTTCTAGACTTTTAACAGTCCCATTCTCTCCAACTACTGTCTTCAGTGCCAAGCTAAACTCTTGCTTGTTAAAAGCTTTCGTCCCAAGCTCAACTAGCACTCCACCAGTTCACGTCTGACTAATCCCTCTGATGTCTGCTCTAGAATCTTCAGGTTTTACACCGCCTCTAATATCCTTCAGTAGGTCTGCGTACGCCTTGCCCGTGGCTGGCCATATGATGATAGCGTCACGGCAAGGCTTTTTACCTCGAGCAATTGTCTTAGGCTTAGCGGGAATATTTTGAGTTTCCTTATCACTTTTCACTGAGCTACTGTTACTCTTCCTGTCACGACACAAAACACATTTATACCTCACACGACGATCTTGTCCCTGGGTCCTCCATATCTTCTCCGTCATGCCGACACATTGATAGTGTAATTTACACTTACTAGCACTCTACACAACGAAATCATTATTCGGAGCCAATGGCTCGTTACACGATGAACACACTTGATCGTACATGTTATACGACAATATATAGTGTACAGTGGTGTGTAGTGTAGAATGGATAATACAACCGGTCGCTTCGACTGCTACCTCAAGACTCAACGAAGATAATGGATAGTATCCATTATCCATTGCTGCCTCTGTTATTTTCAAAAACGATATTATAATTTGGATTTTCCCCCAAAATTATATAAATGAAAAATCTTATGAGCCTCTTTACTTTAACTCTCTCAAACTATAAACCTCACCATTAGTTTTATAGATCGGTAATAAAAAATATAATAGCTTATATTTTTATTTTTTTATACTGCAACACTGCACTAAAGTGTGATAAAATTGAAAATTTAAGTAGGCCTGGATAAAAACGTAAATATTTGCATGCATACGGCAGGGTAAAGGAAAAAGTCACTACATTTTCCCTTTTTTACTTAATTTGTAGTCACCGTTCAACGTTCAAGCACTTCTCAAAACAGCCTTTGACTAAGGTTAAACCCTTCGTCAAACAGCAAGTAGCAAGATCAAGTTAATGAATTCCCCCAGGAGACAAGCTCCGAGTTTTTATGTTGGAAATCTCTTCGGTATAAAACAACTAATTATCGAGAGAAGAGACTTAATAAATTATCTCTACAGCTCTGATGACAGATCAGGCGTATTTTATGCGTTTCACGTTAAAATACGTATCACGTTAGAATCACATTAAATGTAAAATAAGATGTTTAATTTAACCATGAATTGTGAAATACAACCAATTAGTTTATACAGCAGTAGAATACATAAATAAACTAATTAATCTAGAACATCGTCGCCAGAACGAAATCGTGATGAAAGTATGTTGTAACGAGTGGAGGTAAACAAGCAGACATTCTCTAGATATAAGTATATATATATAGGTTGCTCAATATAAGTTGCTGTTTTAAGAGAATTCCTTTTATTTTTAAAACATTTGTTTGAAACTCAATTTATTATTTTACATAGAATATTTACGAATATATTTTAAAGAGAAAACATTAATAGCTTTCTATGAAAACTCTAATAATTGTGTAGTACAGAAATTATTTTTTTCAATTATTTTATAACTTAAGATTTACTTAAGATATACAAAATATCGTATATATTTCCGTATATCGCAGCAGACCTGCATACTTAGCGAATTTTCAAATTAGTAATATAATAATAATAATGACAAGTTTTATAAAAATCTGTACATAAACATGAGAATTATTTGCCTATTCTCCGTAAGATTAACATAGGAAAGAGTGTGCAGGTTTGCTGCTGTGAGGAACACTGAAAGTAGGCATTTATACCATCAAAAATTTTATTTTTAACATTTATACCAACTTTCATCAACATCTGTCCATAAATAAAGGAGTTTGCCTATTCCCTATATGATTAACATGGGAAAAGAGTATGCAGGTTTGCTGCCATGATAAACACATAAACTATGATTTTTTAGCACAAATGTATGGATCTCAACCACATGAAGCTAAATATCAAGTTTCATAAAAAAATATTAGATAATAAGTGAAAAATTAATTTTTCCTAATCCTCCATAAGATTAACATTGGAGCCCCATAATACAACGTACTGTGTTTAGATTTATTAATATCTCGGTAACCGTTGGACATAGAAAAAAACTTTAAGAAACTGAATTGTGCAGTTTTTAAAGATTATAAATTGTTGATAAAATTTTAAATGTTTAAAAATTACATGGGAAAATGCAAAAAAAACATTTTAGGGTACAAACCCTCCCTCCCAAACTACCCCTTTCGATATGTCTGGATTACGAACTCGTCCGAGCAAATGTAGGAATAAAAGTTTCTACCAAATTTGGTCTCGATCGAACCATTTTTACGAGAGTTATTGTGCTAACAGACACACACACACACACACACACACATATATATATATATATATATATATATATATATATATATATATATACACATATATATATACAAATTTTCACGACTATTGTTTTTGGTCTCTGGGCCTAAATATCAAGTTTTATCCAAAAATATTCATTAATATGGGAAATATTAATTTTTCCCTATCCTCCATAAGATTAACATTGGAGCCCCACAATACAACGTACTGTGTTTAGATTTTTTTAATATCTCGGTAACCGTTGGAGATAGAGAAAAACTTTAAGAACTTAATTGTGCAGGTTTTTTGCTGATTCAATGGTGAAATATAAAATTTATTTTTTTAAATTACATTTGAAAAACGCAAAAAACCCATTTAGGAAAAACCCTAAACTATTAACATGACCGATATGTCTGGTTTACGAACTCGTCCGAGCATGTAAATACACATAAAAATCGGACCATTTTTAAGCGAGATTATCGTGGTTCACAGACACATAAAGGTAAATACCAAGTTAATACAAAAAATATATAATTGATATAAAAATAAAAATTTTAACGACTATTTTTTTATCCTGGGCACCTAACATTGGAAGCCCCATAATACAACATGGTCCCGGGCTTAGATCTTATGAGATATCTCGGTAACCGTTGGACATAGAAAAAAACTTTAAGAAACTGAATTGTGCAGTTTTTAAAGATTATAAATTGTTGATAAAATTTTAAATGTTTAAAAATTACATGGGAAAATGCAAAAAAACATTTTAGGGTAC